>JAQQTP010000080.1:6595000-7190000 GCA_029884605.1 Ormosia emarginata
AAATAGAGAAGGATTTAAAATTTGAAATTAAAAAAAAAAAACAAAACCATAATGGTCTCGTGTAGAGGAAGGAAAAGAGAAGAGAAATAAAGTTAGTATAGAGTTTTAGTGACAAAAATACTCTTAATCGGATGGATATGATATCATCAAGTAAGAAAAGTCAAGGATAGTATAAAAAATTAAAAAAATAAATCTAAAAGAAAATTAAACAGAAACACGAATTTATCCTCAATCCAGGAAACTACGTTTTATTAACACAAAAAAATTTGGACAGAAATGTAATTTCATAGCAAGCATAAAATAATAAAACAAAAAGCAAAAACATGAGGGATAGGTTTTGGCGGAAAAAACCTTAAGGGAATGTCCCTAATTTTATATATTATGATTGATGATTGATTTCTTTTGAAGTGATTAGCTTCTAGTCTGACTTTCATATCTATTATAATCCATATCTTATTACACCATATGCACACATAGAAGATGAACATCATATTGTATCAACCAGCACTTAAGACTCTTGTAAAATGACTCAAATCTTCTGTGCTGAAATGCCATCAACCGTGTATAGAATTGGCTAATCGTGAACACTATAGTATCAGTCTGAAGTCTTTGGGACTCTTGTAAAATCAATTCTGAAATGACATCGACCGTGGATCCATTTGACTAATTGTGATCATTATTTGACCGTAGTTTATGGTTGCTTGATGAAGTACTGTCACTAACCAGTTCTCTCTCAGTAAAGAACCCAGGCATTTTTGGTTGAGGGAATGTCCATTCACTGCTCAGCATCATAACCACAGATGACATGCTTGGCCTGTCTTTTGGACTTCGTTGCACACATAGTAGGCCCACATGAATTGATCTTATGACTTCAGATAAACTAAATGAATCTATGGTGGATGCAGCAATTATTTCTGAGCACTTGCCTTCTGTGAATAGTGTCCATGATTGCATATATTTGTTAAGAAATATTGAATTATTTTATTTTATTATTTATTAATGGTAGAATATTATTTTTATTTTTCTATTTAACCTATATATAATCTATTTCTATTTAAGTTAAATTATCTTTTAGTATTCAATTACATTATACAGTGTTCATGAATCTCTAACTTCTTCTTTACAAATACTTTTGTATTTATTTTTATTTCTTTAAATTCTTTAACATGGTATCAGAGAAAGTCATAGGACGAAGCATAATTTCAAACACAGCTTTCGCGGATCCAACTCTGTTGTGAGTTGGCTGGGGGTTCGCATGGGGCAGCACGCCCCTGTCAGGGTTGGGGCGGAGCCCCAAAAAATATTTTTTGTGACATCGACAACGTGAGTGTTTCCGTACCATACAATTTCGATTTTTGTGGTGTGGCCGTGACTGTACCGTACAATTTCGTGAGGGTATTTCTGTAATCTAGTTTTTTGTTCTTCACTCAGTGTTTGTAATTTGGTATTTTCTTTTGGCTTTCTTTATTTTTTGATTATGGCTACTGAAAGAGATGATTCGCTTCAGTCTATGAGTGTGAGGTTGGATGGAAAAAATTATTCGTATTGGAGTTATGTGATGAGAAATTTTCTTAAGGGTAAAAAGATGTGGGGATATGTGTCGCGACCGTAATCGGGGCGGGAGCGGCGAAACAAAATAAATAAAGTTAGGAGTCGCCACCAATTTTATTTAATTTAGGAAAAATTAGAAAACCTTTTTTGAAAATAGTCTTTGGAACCAGATTGGATTCGGGAGTCGGTTATGCATAGGGAAGGGTGGAGACTTAACCCCACAGCACCACTAATACATCCGTCCTAAAACAGTTCCTAAATTAGTTATGCAAAAACTTAATAATCTTATAATACATTTGTTTTACCCTTTTTTAAAAAAATAAAAAAACAAAGAATTTGAGAAAATATAAAATTTGGCTTGACAGAATAAAGATTCTCGCTCCTACGTATCCTCAGTGCAATGAGGAACTCAAAGTCACGTAGTTCTTTAGAAAATAAGTGTGGGTTGGTTGATTTTATTTAAAGAAAAGATTTAATTTTTTTTATTTTATAAAAATTTGAATTAACAGGTCGTCGCAACTCTGTTAATCAAATTAAAGTTTGAATGAGTGAAATTTGCGTCACGCTAGACGTCACCCACGGATTAGTTGCTTTTATTTAAAGAAAAGATTTATTTTTTTTATTTTTATAAAAATTTGAATTAACAGGTCGTCGCGACTCTGTTAATCAAATTAAAGTTTGAATGAGTGAAGTTTGCGTCACGCTAGACGTCACTCACGGATTGTTAAATTTATTATTATTAGGTGAAAAATAAAAAAAATGAATTTTTTAGCCTTTATTAAATAATAATTTATTTTTGAATCATTAGGTTGTCACAACTCGAATGATTCAAAATAGTTATAAGATTAACAAGCTGTCACAACTCGGTTAATCCTGTTTTAAAAAATTATTTTACTTTTATTATATTTTGTTTGTTGTCCCCTTTTTTATCTTTTTTAGTTTTTAGATTTTTTTTATTTTAGCCCATTTAGGCCCATTTCGAAAAAAAAACTACCAGAATTCTAAAACAAATAAAAGAAAGAAAAGAGAAAAAAAAATAAAAACTTACGAAAAACAAAAAAATGAAACAGAGAAGGGGGATCTTCTTCTTCTTCTTCTTCGTTGTAGCAGAAAGGACTCAAAGTGGGGAATAGATGTGAGAGACGGCTGGTGCGGGGACAGCGGTGCTGCGGCGCCGATCTAGATCGGGGCGAGGACGGCTGTTCGTAGATCGGAGTTGAAGCTTTGGTGGTGGTTGGTTTGAAAAAGGAAGGTTTATGGTGAAGGGGAAGTTGAAGTGGTGGTGTTATTGAAGATGGTTACAATGGTGAAGGTGAAAAAGAGAATGAAGATGGAGTAAAAAATATTTATGGAGGTGAAATGATAGGGTGTGTTTGTGAGTTGAAAGTGAAGGTCTTTTGTGTGGGGGGTTATGGGTTAATATAGGAAGGGTTTAGGGTGAAGAGTTTGAGTTTGAGTGTGATTAGGATTGGTTTAAGATGATAAGTCGGGATCTGTTTAGGATGAGTGTTGGTGTTGGTCAGGATAGGTGATGGATTTGATGAGGATAAGTTTGTTTATGGTGAGTTTGAGTTGGTTTAGGATATGGGTTGTGGGTTAGATAATGGGCCATAAGTTGGATATTGGGTCAATGGGTAGGTTAATGAATTATGAACAAATGGGCTAATGAACCAATGGGTTGAACTCTTTTTTTTTTTTTACAAAAATACCCGGACAAAATTGGGTGTTCACAGTTGCCCCTCTTTACTTGTTTCTTACTAGATAAAAGGAATAACCACAGCTTTTCATTTTATCATAGTGAGGAACGAGTAAAGAAATGAACTCAAATTTTGTACGGGAGAAACAAAGAAACAGCGTGAGAACAAAGAGCGATGCGCTCAAAGGTAAAATGATAGAAATCTAAATGACAAAAGCCAATGCGCTCAAAAATAAATGACAGGAATTTAAAATGCATAAAACTGATACACCCAAAAGGGATTTCAAATGCAAAGAGCCAATAATTAACAGAAATTTAAAAAGTATGGAGCTGATGCTCTCAAGATGCAAGGAGTTGGGTTGCTCCAAACAATTTAAAAAGTAAGGAGCCAATGCACTCAAAAGAATTTAAAAACATGGAGTCGATGCTCTTAATGATGCATAGAGCCGATGTGCTCAAAATGCAGTTAGCCGATGCGCTAAATGATGCATGAAGTCGATGCGCTCAATGATGCATGGAGCTGGTGCGCTCAAAATGCAAGGAGCTGGTGCGCTCAATGATGAATGGAGCCGGTGCGCTCAATGATGAATGAAGCCGGTGCGCTCAATGATGCATGGAGCCGATGCGCTCAAAATGCAGTTAGCTGATGCGCTAAATGATGCATGAAGCCGATGCGCTCAATGATGCATGGAGCCAGTGCGCTCAAAATGCAAAGAGCTGGTGCGCTCAATGATGAATGGAGCCGGTGCGCTCAATGATACATGGAGCCGATGCGCTCAAAATGCAGTTAGCTGATGCGCTAAATGATGCATGAAGCCGATGCGCTCAATGATGCATGGAGCCAGTGCGCTCAAAATGCAAAGAACCGGTGCGCTCAATGATGAATGGAGCCGGTGCGCTCAATGATGCATGGAGCCGGTGCGCTCAAAATGCAAGGAGCCGGTGCGCTCAATGATGAATGGAGCCGGTGCGCTCAAAATGCATGGAGCCGGTGCGCTCAATGATGCATGGAGCCGGTGCGCTCAATGATGTATGGAGCCGATGCGCTCAAAATGCAAGGAGCCGGTGCGCTCAATGATGAATGGAGCCGGTGCGCTCAATGATGCATGGAGTCGATGCGCTCAAAATGCAAGGAGCGGTGCTCTCAATGATGAATGGAGCCGGTGCGCTCAATGATGCATGGAACAATTTGTGCCAGTAAGTCATAGACTTAAGATCTTTCCCTTCTCAATCTTTTTCCTTTTCATTTTTCTTTTCTCTCCTTTCTTTTTCTCTTTTTTTTTTCCTCTTTTTTTTTCTTAAGAAAAATAAACCAACGACAATTCGGGAAAGCTTTGACCAATCAAACCCTTGTTCACGTGCTTTTGCCTGTTGGACCTAATGGTCTTAATCCTACTTACCCATCTTTTCTCTCCTTCTCCTTTTTTTTCTCATCTTATTTTCCTGTTTTTCGCTCTTAACTATTCTCTTTTAGGAATTGAGATGACAATCTCTTGTTGTGAACCCTTGCTTGGAGCCACCGGTCTTTGCGAGAAAATTTTTGCCCCAAGTATTCGTTCATTGATCATTGATTTCTACTGCAGCGGCCCGATGACTAAGTCATTTGTCTTTTTACTACTTCCCTCAACATATATTCTCGAAGTTTTGCCCAAGTATGCCTAATTGAATGCGAACCAAGTTGCTCTGTGTAGCCAATTGATCGCAACTAAAATTGCCTTGATTTAAGCAATTCCAATTTATTTGCCTTGACTCTTGCTTAAACCGCCTTTTCGAGTTTTCAACATAATGAGCTTGAAACTTCTAAGTTCTTTTCGATCTAAAAAGTTCATCGTGGGATTGCCATCGGATGATCAAATCATAACTTTTGTTCACCTTTCTTGAAACATTACGTAACGAGACATACATGACTACGACATAAAAGGAACTACTTGGGTAAACAACTTCTAGATTGGTCTTGGAAGTTTGACTACACAAAAGACACGAATGATGATATAAGATCCAAAGAGGTGTTGACTCGATACGAATAGGTTTGACCTTCATGAGACCAATCTTTAGTTGTCTACTAGACATTATGGCCAAGAATTTTCTTTTTCTTTGAACATCTACATCAAGCCAAATTGAACCGAAGAGAAATTTGCCCTTGTCTCAGACTGAATTGTATAAGACCAAGACCTATCCTCGCGACTAAAAGATTTGCCTAAGACAAATTGAACCAAGGAAAAATCGCCCCAGTTTAGAGCTGAGTCGAACGGCGTATAAACTTGTCCTAGTGTAGGGCCACATTGAACCGAAGAAAAAAATTTTCCAGTCTAGGACAGGAAGGAAAAATTGCCCCAATTTAGAATCGAGTCAAACGACGCCTTGCAATTTGTCCTAGTGTAAGTCTCTTTCTTTTTTCTTTTCATTCTCTTTCATTTTTTTTAGGAACAATGAACTAAATACTTAGATGAGCGTAACATTTGTCTCAAAATTAAAGTTAACGAAAATAACAACAACCCTTCATTGATCAGAATGGACTTTTTGAGGCTTGTAACGTGGCCAAGGCTAGAGGTTATGAAAGGAAAGATATAAGGCTCAAACAAATGTTTAAGGGTGGAATGGGGATAAGGATCATTAAACTTCATCGATTGCTTTTCCACTTTCAAACACTTTTATCTTACTATTTTCCTTTTCTTTCCAATTTCATTTCATTTTCTTTCATTCTCCTTTCCCTTCTCTTTTTTTTCTTTGCCTTTTTTTCATCATTTTTTATTTTTACTTCTTGTCCTTTTCACCTTTTCTTCCTTTTCCATTATGCTTCAGAACATTCATCATCGCAATCAACCTTTGTTTCGTGTTATCCCCTAGTGTAGGGGTGATCCTTATCCAGGATTTATTGAAAAAATTTCAAGCTCAAAAAGGGTAACAAGGGATAAAAATGATGAAATTTCGTAAAAGATAGAGAAAAATGGCCAGTCTTCATTTTCAAATCATGATTGTTTATTTTCAAAACTTTAATTTTGAGACAAAAAGATTGTGGAAACTAAGTGCTTACTTCTTTGCTCTTTTTTTTTTTTTTTTTTTTTTGCAAAGACACTTCACACACACGGACCCGACTGAGAATTATGAAAGAAAGACAAAGTGATGAAAGGAAACAAGGTATCCATGTAAATTCATTACATTAATATTTCAAGAAAGTTAACATGAGTCCAACATCACTAAATATCACTTCAAGAGTTGTTAACAATATTAGGTCCAACAATTTCTTCAATGTCAAGCTTCCCATAAGCAATTAGCTTTCTCACTGCAGTCTTGAAGGATTCACAATCTTCAATTGAGTGCCCTGGGACATCCATATGGTACTTGCAAGTTAAATTTGGGTTGTACCATACTGGAAATGGTGATTGTAAGGGATGTACAGGATTTCCAGAAATGAGGTGAGCATCAAACAGCCTCTGGAAAAGATGTGCATTCGAAATGGACAATCTTGGGAAAGGGGGCAGCTTCTGAGGGCGAAAGCGACCTTGATTTTGGAAGTTTGGCCGAAGTTGTGGTTGATTTGGATAATTTTGTGGGGGTGGAGGTGGATATCGAGTATAGGTTAGGCGAGTTAGTGCATATGGTTGGGGTATGGGGATGTTGTTGATTTGGAATTGTGGAGTTGAGGCGATGTTTGTAGTTGGTATAATTTGGTGTGGAGGGTAGTAAGGAGGTGTAGGTGTATGGTATGGCAAATGAAGGTTAGGGTTATATGGTGGCTGATGACTTAGGTATTGTGGGGAATATCGAGGCCTGAAGGTCTGTTGATACTGGACGTAATTCACATCAGGCTCGATCTTTTTCGGCTGGAATCCTTTCTTAGCAGTGATATCCTCTGTAGTGCTCATTGGCAACTTCCCAGCTTTGGATAAAATCTCAATTCTTTCCCCAGCAGCGATCAAATCAGCGAAATCTTTATAAGCTGCTCCGGTCATTGCTCCGATAAAAGGATTTCCCAGGGTTCCCAAGAAATATGAGCACATCTCAGACAGTGTTAATGAGGGTTGAACTTGAGTCGCCAAGGCTCTCCACCTTTGTGCATACTGCTTAAAAGATTCATCATTTCTTTTCTGCATTGAGTTTAACTGTTCTCGAGTTAGGACTATTTCCAGGTTGAACTGATACTGTTCCATAAACAGGTTTGCCCAGTCATCCCAAGAAGAGATATTGGAGAGGTCTTGTTGGATACACCATTCCAAAGCAGGTCCAGTCAAGCTTTCATGGAAAAAGCTGACAAGGAACTTCCAGTCCTTCGACCAAATTGACATTTTGGTAATATATGATTTTAGGTGAAAAAATGGGTTGGTGCTCCCATCATATTTGTCAAATTCTGGAACCTTAAAGTCCTTTGGGATGATAATGTTGGCAGTAGGGCACAACTCTTCTATTCCAAGAGGACCATAGGTGCTAGGACCCTTAATTGTTTTGATTTGCTCCTCCATCTTTTCCATCCATTCTTCATCCCTCTTATCATTTTGAACGGCTGCAGGACCCGTACTAGTAGGAAATCCTGTTGATGTCGAGATTGACATATGCGGTAGTTCCCACGTGAATTCAGCATTACCATGGACTTCATTTTGAGTATCCTCTGACGAACGATGCCCTTCTCTAATAGGAATCATTAGCGATGTAGTATTTGATGTTCCTCTCACAAAAGGCATCTCAGTGGTGGCCCCAGGGTTTGCCCCCATGGAAGTCATATTTGGTGGGTGCAGGTGTGCCCCAGTCATTCCTATACCTCCGACTGTTCCCATCAAGGTAAGGGTCTCCCTCATGGCTAACAACATTTCCTCCATTCTTCTCTGAGACTCTGTCATCTCATTTATCCTTCCTTTCACTTCATCTACTTCTATACTCAGATTCCTTCCTTCGTTCTCAGCTGTCATCGCTGCAAGCTTTGTTCGAGACCTTGTGTTGTGAACTCGGGTTTGATTGGTGTCTTCTTTCCTTGGTCGCGCAATGGTGCTGAGCACGGTAACACCAAACAAAAATAATGAGATGAAATGAAATGAATGAGATTCATGAGATATATGAAATAGAAACATTTTTTTTTTAAAAAAAATGCAATGAATGCCATGAAAATACATAATTTTTTTATTTAATTTTTTTTAGAATGCTAAGAATGCCATGAAAATGCATGATTTTTATTTATTTAATTTTTTTAGAATGCTAAGAATGTCATGAAAATGCATGATTTTTTTTTTATTTTATTTTATTTTATTTAAATGCTAGGAATGCCATGAAAATGCATGATTTTTATTTATTTAATTTTTTTTAGAATGCTAAGAATGCCATGAAAATGCATGATTTTTTTATTTTTTTTATTTTGTTTAAATGCTAGGAATGCTGAAAATGCATGATTTTTTTTTTCAAATATGCCATGAAAATGCATGATTTTTTTATTTATTTTTTTTAGAACGCTAGGAATGCCATGAAAATGCATGATTTTTTTATTTAATTTTTTTTAGAATGCTAAGAATGCCATGAAAATGCATGATTTTTATTTTATTTTTCAAATATGTCATGAAAATGCATGATGCTATTTTTTTTTAAAAAAAGGATGGCTATATAAAGAAGAAGTTCGCTCCCTTCGTGTCCTAAGATATTGCCTTAAACGAAGGAATTCTATCATAAGGATCTGTGGGTCTTTCTAATTCATGATAACTCTCATTTGGTGGTTTTTCTATTCTAAAGGTCTCTAGAGCCAAGTCCCATTTCAAAATGTTGACCACAAAATAGTGGGTAAACCACTAGGTGTGGAACATTTGTGAAAAAGGCGCACTCTAGATGAGGTTTTCGCAATAGCCAAACAGGATGTACATCCAAAATGGTTACCACTACACAACCTCTACTTAACTTAAGCTTCACTCAGACCCGGGTATAGGGCCCCACTCGAATGTGTGATAGATGTGTAGATGTGGTGGGTGTAGGGAGCATACAAACATTCATTATCCTAAAGACTACTCGCATCTTGCAAAACAAAAACAAAAACAAACAAAAATTCCAAGAGAAATTCTCTATCCTAAGGTTTTAATAACAATAATAATTAAAATAAATAAAAAGAAAAGAAAGGTAAAACAAAATATACAAAAATTATAAAATTTTACACAACAAAATTATATGGGCTTGACTCTCAAGTATCCCCGATTGGAGTCGCTTATCTGTCGCGACCGTAATCGCGGCGGGAGCGGCGAAATAAAATAAATAAAGTTAGGAGTCGCCACCAATTTTATTTAATTTAGGAAAAATTAGAAAACCTTTTTTGAAAATAGTCTTTGGAACCAGATTGGATTGGAGTCGGTTATGCATAGGGAAGGGTGGAGACTTAACCCCACAAAGACCCCTAATACATCCGTCACAAAAGCAGTTACCCTAAATTAGTTATGCAAAAACTTAATAATCTTATAATACATTTGTTTTACCCTTTTTAAAAAAAAAAAAAACAAAGAATTTGAGAAAATATAAAATTTGGCTTGACAGAATAAAGATTCTCGCTCCTACGTATCCTCGGTGCAATGAGGAACTCAAAGTCACGTAGTTCTTTAGAAAATAAGTGTGGGTTAGTTGATTTTATTTAAAGAAAAGATTTAATTTTTTTATTTTATAAAAATTTGAATTAACAGTCGTCGTAACTCGTTAATCAAATTAAAGTTTGAATGAGTGAAATTTGCGTCACGCTAGACGTCACCACGGATTAGTTGCTTTTATTTAAAGAAAAGATTTATTTTTTTTATTTTTATAAAAATTTGAATTAACAGGTCGTCGCGACTCTGTTAATCAAATTAAAGTTTGAATGAGTGAAGTTTGCGTCACGCTAGACGTCACTCACGGATTGTTAAATTTATTATTATTAGGTGAAAAATAAAAAAAATGAATTTTTTAGCCTTTATTAAATAATAATTTATTTTTGAATCATTAGGTTGTCACAACTCGAATGATTCAAAATAGTTATAAGATTAACAAGCTGTCACAACTCGGTTAATCCTGTTTTAAAAAATTATTTTACTTTTATTATATTTTGTTTGTTGTCCCCTTTTTTATCTTTTTTAGTTTTTAGATTTTTTTTTATTTTAGCCCATTTAGGCCCATTTCGAAAAAAAAACTACCAGAATTCTAAAACAAATAAAAGAAAGAAAAGAGAAAAAAAAATAAAAACTTACGAAAAACAAAAAAATGAAACAGAGAAGGGGGATCTTCTTCTTCTTCTTCGTTGTAGCAGAAAGGACTCAAAGTGGGGAATAGATGTGAGAGGCAGGTGGTGCTGGGGGACAGCGGTCTTTGCGGCGCGATCTAGATCTAGATCGGGCGAGGACTACTGTTCGTAGATCGGGTTGAAGCTTTGGTGGTGGTTGGTTTGAAAAAGGAAGGTTTATGGTGAAGGGGAAGTTGAAGTGGTGGTGTTATTGAAGATGGTTACAACGGTGAAGGTGAAAAAGAGAATGAAGATGGAGTAAAAAAATATTTATGGAGGTCAAATGATAGGGTGTGTTTTGTGAGTTGAAAGTGAAGGTCTTTTGTGTGGGGGGTTATGGGTTAATATAGGAAGGGTTTAGGGTGAAGAGTTTGAGTTTGAGTGTGATTAGGATTGGTTTAAGATGATAAGTCAGGATCTGTTTAGGATGAGTGTTGGTGTTGGTCTAGGATAGCTGATGGATTTGATGAGGATAAGTTTGTTTATGGTGAGTTTGAGTTGGTTTAGGATATGGGTTGTGGGTTAGATAATGGGCCATAAGTTGGATATTGGGTCAATGGGTAGGTTAATGAATTATGAACAAATGGGCTAATGAACCAATGGGTTGAACTCTTTTTTTTTTTTTACAAAAATACCCGGACAAAATTGGGTGTTCACAATATGTTAGTAGACCTTCTGTGAAACCTAAGACTACTGATGAGGGGTATGCTACTTTGATAGATACTTGGGAAGCAGATAATGTAAAAATTATTACTTGGATTAACAATTCTGTTGAGCATTCCATAGGTATACAGTTGTCGAAGTATGAGACAACAAATGAGGTTTGGGATCATATGCAAAAGTTATTCACTCAATCAAATTTTGCAAAGCAGTATCAATTGGAGAATGACATACGAGCTCTTAAGTAGAAGAATATGAGTATTCAGGAGTTTTATTATGCTATGACAGATTTTTGGGATCAATTGGCTCTTACAGAATCAGCATAGTTAAAGGCATGTGGTGCCTATATTGCTCGTAGAGAGTAGCAACAATTGATATTGTTTTTAATGGCACTTCACAATGATTTTGAAGGACTTAGGGGTTCAATTTTGAATCGTTTTCCACTTCCTTCTATTGACTCACTTGTCAGTGAGTTATTGGCTGAAGAAATACGTCTTAAGTCTTCTTCTGAAAAGGGAATTCTTTCTACTTCTAATCCTTCTGTGTTAATTGTACCTCCTAAGCCACTTTCTAGCAATCAGAATAAGCCTTATACAAGGGTTGTAACATCTCGAAAAATATCTGTTTATGTATAAATAGTCATTTTATATTATTCTTGATTTTTAGAAATTTTTCTAGAATTTTACGGAAACGTCGAATATTTTAATATATTTCTCATTTTGCGTACGCGCAGAGCGGAACTGGGGAAACACGATGTTTTCTCTGCGAACCTGGAACTATGGATAAGTCGACGGGGGATCTTACTAAACTCGGGACTTGACATAGTTTACGAGGTTTTGTAATTTTCGAGAAATCTTAACAGATAAAACAATTCAATACTGCGAAAAATTCATCTGTCAGATTAATTAAATACTGACTTCTGTCAACTGGAACTATTATCCATTGGATAATAGTGTGTGATAATAATCCTATCACATTATCTTAATGCAATCCACTTTATATCCAATCCATCCACTTTAATTCAAATTTAATGTTACAATAACCAAAGCTTCTTTGAGAAGCTTTGACCAAATCAATGACCTTTATGCCCTTGGCTTCCTTTGGAAGCCAACTCTCCCTCACTTCTCTCTCTTTCTCTACGGCAGATGACTCCTTGGGGGAGTCATATGTGCTACTCACATTTCTAAAACACATTTCTCTCTTCTCATTCTCTCCCAGTATTCTTCTTTCATTTTCTTCTTCTTCTTCCTCCTCTTCTACGGCACACACCCACACACATTGGAGTTTATCTCCATTATTTACTAAACCCATCACATTCCAGCTCTCCTACACCATTTCAAGACCATCCTTTTTGGTAGTCATATTTGGTTCTTCTTCTTCTTCTTCTTCTTCTTCCATCCACCATTGGAGTTAAAGCTTGGAGCTTTAAGGAGGAAAACGAAAATTTAGGGCAAGAAGAAGTGGCATCATTGTGTTGCTTTCCAAATAGGTAAGAGGAAGACACTCCTCCTCAACCTCTTTTAGCATCTAGGAACCTTTGATGTGTTGTTGGTGGAAAAACTCCAATGTAGGTTATTCCTTACTTTGATAATATAAATGCTTGTATGTGGTTTTTATGGAGTTCATAACCTTGATTTAGATTGATGGTAAATGACTGTAACACTTGAAAATTAATGGGCCACGGTTCTGCAGAAGGGATTCTGCAGAATCCTCGAAGTTAGATTAGCGCTCAGGCGCTGTGCGTAGAGCATCTAGGCGCTCTAGGCCCAGGAAAAATTCCCTGAAACGCGGTTTGGTTAGCGCTCAGGCGCTACGTGTTTAGCGCCTAGGCGCTCAACCAGCGCTCAACCAGCGCTCAGGCGCTTCAGACATGGCGCCTAGGCGCCCATAGCAGAATCACCCAGATAGTGATGAAATGATACTAAGACTTCCATGTGAAGGTATTGCAACATAAATGAAGTAAGGAACTGAATTTGTTAAGGGAGCTCCTCTAGAAAGAGAGAGGCTCTATGAGAGTACATTATATTGAGATACCTATGTTATAAAATGGATAACTCATAAATTGGAAGAATTTAATTTAATCAAGACTTCATAAATTTTTAAAGGACTAAAAGTGAAATTATTATAAGAACTAAGGTAATTCCAAGTGAGTGAAGAACATGAGAGGGTGAGGCCCAAGAGTTTAAACAAATTACAAGTTATGGGAAATTGAAATGCCTTGGAATATTAAACTGATTTTAAGAATTGATTTTGAAAATGATCCTTAAAAAAGGGAAACAAATTCTAAGTTAGAATTTCATAATGAACCTAATGACGCATCAATTGACTTGATTCTTATATTATGATGTTATGGGTCCATGTGAGTGACCATTTGTATATTGATGCTTATATTGGCTTAATGTGGCATATTATGAAAGTGTATGAAATTGTGAATCATACATGTGCATGCATAGTATCTTATACATTGTGAGTGTCCTTGTGGACTGTTGTAAGGCCAAGTTGCCTAGGAGATTGAACACACCTTAGTGCGGGTGCGAATAGACAAGTGTAGGTCATTGGTTGACCTTGGGGGCGTCGGGGCGCGGGTTCCTCGCAATGGGAGGTTGGTAGCTCTCCTGCCCGTGGGGTAGACCGATGCAAACGCACCGACGATCCGGACCGAGACACTGTCCTATATCGTGATCTATTGTAGAATGTCTGTACAATGCCATGATTGCACACGATGAGTTATAGCACTGGCCTCGGCAGCCGAGTTACAGACATGTCTCCTGATCTTTCTCTCCGATTGTTTGAGTCTAGCTCCATGGAGTAAGAATTTGAGAAAGCATGCATGTGAGTCATAATATATACTGTTATCATTATTTATTTTTCATATTGTGGTTTATCTGGATATTACCGTGATGATTATCTGTCTGGAACTGTTTATTTGCTTACCGTTGGAATTACTGCTTATTATTTAAGTATGCTATTTCTAAATTGCTATGTGGGCGTGTGGCACCGTTCTGTTTCTAGCATGCTATAATTGGTAGTGAGATAGGATGTCTTACCTTTTTCTGTGTTCTGCTATCTGTTGTTTGTATTTATATTGTGTTCACCGAAGACGGCGGTAACAAGTTAGAAGCCCCTGACTTCCCTGGCTTCTGGCCCGAGAGGGATTAGCTTCTACTACGAACGATGGGGACACGCATGCGGGGATTTCTGGGAGATGTACGTCTGACCTTCCTCGGAGGGCCAGAGTGCTGGCACATCAACCTGAACTCTGACCGTTGCGTCTACTTGGGAGACGTGTCCATTGCCCTAGCCTGGAGACGACATGAGGCACCCGTGTTCACCTGCCACATCAGCCTACGACTAGAGTTTTATTTGCCCATCCGTGAGATGTGGGGCGATCGCTACTACACTCCACGGGAGGACTCCTTTGATTCCACCGCCCGGGCTCCGTCCCGTGCTTCTGTGGTTCCAATGGAGGTTTCCTCGGAAGAGGAGGATCCCGCTGAGGATCCCGATACGGTTCCTCCTCCTCCGAGGGATTGATCAGGCTTTGGTGGCTACTGATGGTTGCCAGTGATTTTTATTTTGGGGGCCTGATGTATTACTTTTGGTGGGCTGTGTATTTTGTATATGCATGATTACCTTGGGGTGGGTATAGTTTTTGCTTTTTGGCGATGTCCAGGCTTGTATCTAAAATATATTTGTACTTCCATATATATATAAGTGTATGTTATTCAGGTATAAATTCTGTTTACTGTTTTATTCTTTACTGTTATTCACATTCCGCATTATTAAAGTAACAAAAAAAAATATACTGCCATTTTCTCAAGTATTTAGGCAATCAGGCAAATTAACTTTTAATTAATTGAACCGGGTCTTAATTGTTTAATTATTTAATTTCCGCATTTTATTTCATTTGACAATGTGACGTTCCCTCCTTAAAAAGGGGCGTTACATTAAGTTGGTATCAGAGCCCCGGTTTATGTTTTCTTTGGGTCTTGTGTGTGAGTCTGTCTTGTTTGTGTTATGTGAAATCTCCGTGGTTTGTGTTTTGAAATGAATTCTCTAACTTGCCTGGTGATTTTCAGTCAATCTGATCTAGGAAAGAGTAGAATGGCGAGAGGTGAAGAAATTTCAGTAGCTGTTGTGGCAATGCAGCGGATGGCGGAAGTCATCGCGCAACAAAATGAGCGTGCTGCTCAACAACAAGAATGAGCCGCTCAACAACTTGAGGCGACTGCTGATGCACAGAACTTAGCAGAGTTTCGTCGTCACAACCCTCCTCAGTTTAAGGGAGAATTTGATCCTGACAAGGCTAACCTATGGATCAAGGAGCTAGAAAAAGTCTTTCGTGGTATGAACTGTGCGGAAGACAAGAAGGTGAATTATGCTACTTTTATGCTTGTCGGCAATGCCGAAGACTGGTGGAACGGAGCCCAGAAAGCATTAGAAGCCGAAGGAGCTGATGTCACTTGGGATTTGTTCAAGGAGAAGTTCTTGGGCAAATATTTTCCGGCCAATGCAAGGCACGCGAAAGAAATGGAGTTTCTCAACCTGAGACAGGGGAACATGACTGTCAGCGAATACGCAGCCAAGTTTGAGAACTTGGAGAAATTTTCGACACACTACCAGCATCAGACTGATGAAGCTTGGAAATGTTAGAAATTCACCGAAGGGTTGAGATACGAGGTAAAGAAAGCTGTGATTACTCTGAAGATGAAGGTATTCTCAGAACTGTTGGATACCTGCTGTGAAGTTGAAGCCTTGGAACAGGCTAGAGACTCAAGAAACAGGAACTTTGGGCCGGTACGGTCCCAAAGAGGTGGAGGCAGTGGTTCAAACCGCTTCCAAAAGAAGCCCTATTCCCGACTAGCTAGAAATCAGCAACATGTTGGTGGAGGTTCTACTGGGAACCGAACTGGTCAGAATGTGGCATATCCTCCTAAATGCCAGAAATGTGGGAAAGATCATCTCACAAGAGATTGCCTGATCAAGGGGATCATCTGCTTTAGGTGTGGCAAACTGGGCCATGTGTCCAGAGATTGCAACCAAGCAAAGGCTGAGCCTTCAGTCAATGCGACTCGAGCCAAGAAACCGCAAGCTGGAGGTCGAGTTTACACTATGAGCGGAGCTGAAGCTTCTGAATCCGAAGGCTTGATTCAAGGGGAAGGCACCATAGAAGGTAATCTTTTAAAAGTACTGTATGACTCTGGGGCAACCCATTCTTTCATATCATATGACTGTGTGCTACGACTTGGCTTACCTGTGTCTGAACTACCTTTTGAATTGACTGTTTCAACCCCTACTGATAAACCAGTAGTTACTACCAAAGTCTGTTTGAAGTGTCCTTTGATTATTGAGGGTCGAATCTTTTCTGTCGATTTGATCTGTTTACCTCTTTCACAGCTAGATATAATCCTAGGGATGGACTTGTTATCTTCCAACCATGTTCTGTTAGATTGTTCTAGTAAAACCATAGTCTTTCCTGTGGATGAGAATTCTAGATACTTAACGGCCAACCGAGCACGAGCTTTCTTGAAAGAAGGAGCTCAAGGGTACATGCTACTATCTTCTTTGAAAGTCGAGAGTGAGGCTGACTTGAACACTATTCCAGTAGTGAGGGAGTTCTCTGAAGTCTTCCCAGAGGAAGTACCTGATTTACCACCGGCACGTGAGATCGAGTTTGTTATTGATCTAGTACCGGGAGCTGGTCCCGTGTTCATAGCACCTTACCGGATGTCACTGACAGAATTAGCAGAACTTAAGAAGCAGCTAGAAGAGCTTTTGGAGAAGCAGTTCGTAAGACCTAGTGTGTCCCCGTGGGGAGCACCTGTGTTACTAGTTCGAAATAAGGACGGTACCTCGAGATTGTGTGTGGACTATAGGCAGTTGAACAAGCTGACAATCAAGAACAAGTATCCACTCCCAAGAATTGATGATTTGATGGACCAACTAAAGGGAGCAGCGGTATTTTCAAAAATTGATTTGAGATCTGGGTATCATCAGATAAGAGTGAAGACGGAGGATATACCTAAGACTACTTTTCGTACCCGATACGGTCATTACGAATACCTTGTGATGCCGTTTGGTGTGACGAATGCACCTGCTATCTTCATGGACTACATGAACCGCATCTTTCGTCCGTACTTGGACAGGTTCGTTGTTGTCTTCATTGATGACATCCTGATATATTCTCAGAATCAGGAGGATCATGCTGAACACCTAAGCATAGTTCTTCAAATTTTGAAGGAGAAAGAGCTGTATGCCAAACTGTCGAAGTGCGAGTTCTGGCTTGATGAAGTGAGATTTTTGGGCCATGTGATCTCAAAAGAAGGAATTGTAGTGGATCCGTCAAAAGTAGAGGCAGTGCTACAGTGGGAGCAACTGAAGTCAGTGACAGAGGTTCGTAGTTTCGTAGGTTTAGCTGGATATTACCGGAGGTTCATTGAAGGGTTTTCTAAGATTGCCAGACCGCTCACTCAGTTGACAAAGAAGAATCAGACTTTTGAGTGGACTGATAATTGTGAGCAGAGTTTCCAAAAGTTGAAGAAACGACTGACGACCTCACCTATATTGGTGTTACCTGATCCGAATGAGCCATTCGAGGTGTATTGTGACGCTTCGTATCAAGGATTGAGGTCTGTTCTTATGCAGCACAGAAAAGTGGTAGCCTATGCTTTGCGACAGTTACGAGTGCATGAGAAGAATTACCCAACTCATGATTTGGAGTTGGCAGCTGTGGTTTTTGTTCTGAAGATATGGAGACACTTTCTCTATGGAGCAACGTTCAACATCTTCAGTGATCACAAGAGCTTGAAGTACTTGTACGATCAGAAGGAGCTGAACATGAGGCAGCGGAGATGGTTAGAATTCCTGAAAGATTATGACTTTCAACTGTTGTACCATCCTGGCAAGGCGAATGTCGTGGCTGACGCCTTAAGTAGAAAGACTATCAGTGCTTCTGCCCTGATGATCAAGGAAAAGGAGCTCATTGAACAGTTTAGGGATGTGTGGTCGTTTGTAGAGTTGAAACCGGAAAAAATCTGTGTGAACATGGTTACCATATCAAGCGAGCTGATGGAAGACATACGGGAAAAACAGAAGGCCGATGAATTCTTGCAAGGGATAAGAGAACAAATGAAACAAGGTGAGGAAACAGAGTTCGAAGAAGGAACTGATGGAATTCTGAGGTTTCGGGGTAGAGTCTGTATTCCCCGTGATTAAGAACTGAAGCAGTATATTGTGGAACATGCCCATACCAGCCTGCTGAATATGCATTCGAGCATAACAAAGATGTACCAAGACTTGAAAAAGTTATTCTGGTGGCACGGACTAAAGAGTGATGTTACTAGATGCGTATCGACTTGTCTAGTCTGTCAGAAAGCTAAAGTGGAACATCAACGACCTGCAGGATTGCTGCAACCATTGTCTATTCCTGAATGGAAGTGGGACAGCATCGCAATGGACTTTGTTGTGGGATTGCCAAGGACAAGGATAGGACATGACTCGATTTGGGTAATAGTTGACCGACTTACGAAATCGGCTCATTTCCTCCCGATCAATATAAAGTACAGTTTGGAAAAGCTGACCCGACTGTATATTGGAGAGATTGTCAGACTGCATGGTGTGCGTACGAGTATAGTTTCGGATAGGGATCCGAGATTTACTTCAAAATTTTGGCAGAGTTTACAGTCATCGTTGGGAACAAAATTGCGCCTAAGTTCGGCGTATCATCCACAAACCGATGGTCAATCGGAAAGGATGATCCAATCTCTAAAGGACTTGCTTAGAGCTTGTACTATTGAACAGACAGGGAGTTGGGATCAGATCTTGCCATTGATAGAGTTCACTTATAACAACAGCTACTAGTCGAGTATAGGGATGGCACCCTATGAAGCTCTGTATGGACAACGGTGTCGAACGCCATTATGTTGGTACCAAGACGGTGAACGTCTTACGATTAGACCAGATATCATTCAGCAGATGACTGAAAAGGTCAAAATGATTCAGGAAAAGATTAAGACTGCTCAAAGCCGACAAAAAAGTTATGCTGATAAGAGAAGAAAGCCTTTTGAGTTTGAAGAAGGTGAGCATGTATTCTTGAAAGTCCAAACCACGACTGGGGTTGGCCGGGCTTTGAAATCTAGAAAACTCACTCCAAAATTCCTTGAACCTTACCAAATTCTTCGCCGGATAGGTCCAGTAGCTTACCAGATAGCCTTACCCCCTATTCTTTCAAACATACATAATGTCTTCCATGTGTCACAATTTCGTAAGTATTTACCTAATCCAAGTCATGTTATAGTACCGGACACAGTACAGTTAAAAGAGAACCTGACCTATGAAACGTCTCCTGCGAGAATCGAGGATCGACGGATAAAGCAACTAAGAGGCAAGGAGATTCCATTGGTAAAGGTGGTTTGGAATGAAGTAACTGGTGACGCGACTTGGGAATTGGAAGACAAGATGAGGGAGCAACATCCTGAGTTATTTTGAGGTATGTAAATTTCGAGGACGAAATTCCTTTTAGTTGGGGAGTGTTGTAACATCCCAAAAAATATCTCCATTGGATAATAGTGTGTGATAATAATCCTATCACATTATCTTAATGCAATCCACTTTATGTCCAATTGATGGGATATAATTATATAGTTTCAAACCCAAGTGTAGGTTGTCTTAAGTAATAAATTCTCGGGAGTCCGAGGTCGATCCACAGGGAATTGATGAAGGAAAACTAATTAATTGAGGTAAAGAAAAGATGTGTCACAAAATTAAAGATGATATGAGTTGTTCACAAAGGAAAAGGATTTGCTTGGGTTAGGAGATCCACTCTTGGTAATAAATTAAAGATAAGATTATTTCGTTTTATAACTCAATTGAAATCATGCATAATGAAGATTCCAATCGGAAGATTTAACATTCAAAGTTCAATTATGTAATCATATAATGGTTCCAATAACTATCTACCAATACTTGTAAATCGTCAAAAGCATCCACTGTGCCAATCCTATTGTCTACAATGGATCAAGATATTCATTATACAAGAAAAGTTTCTAAATTAATTGGAAACAACATACAACTCATATAAAGATCACATAAAAATATATCATTTAAAGCACAAGAAAGAAATTAATCTAACCTTAACTTATTACCAAGAGCTTCACCTTTTCACCCAAGCAAGATGAAAATTTAGTTACTCATAGACAAGAAGAAAGAAAGAGAGAAGAAGAGAAAGATGAACATAACTTCACTTAAGAACAAGAGAAAATTACAACAAAGGAAGCAATCAACATACAAATATTAAAGTAAAATCTAGACTAACACTAAGCTAACACCCTCAAATGATCAGCCATTGCCTCTTTTTATAGAATTAGAAGAGTACAAATAGCCAAAAGAGATGATGGATGATGATAACAAAATGATAAAAGAGATAAATGGTGGGTGGATTCTTGTCTCCGAAATGTTTCCTTCTGAACTCATGGCATGCGTCATTTTTGAGTCAAGTGGTCTTCATGAAAGTTCTAGCACATTGTCTCAGCTTTCCAGAGACACCAAGTTTAGCCAAATCCAATAACCACAGCCCAAGATATGGCCCAATTACTGCTCATGGGTCAGGCCCAACGTCAGCACCTCTGTTCTGACTTCTAAGCCCAATATCACCTTCAAGGAATCCGAACTAGCTTTTGTGTTCTTCATGAAAGTTGTAGATATGGGTCTTAACCTTCCACTGTCAAAATTTCAGAATTATTGAACTCCAATAGCCCGAGATATAGCCTAATGAGTGCATAAAGGTCAAGCTGTCAGGTTCAAAACACTAGATTTTGCTTCAACTCCAATTTGAGTTATCCAAACATGTGTTTCTGGTCTTGAGGCCTTCATGAAAGTTGTAGAAATTTATCTTAGCTTAAAAACAAGACCAAAATCACATCCATCGGATATTTGTAACTCAAATTATAGCTAGTTTCTGAAAAAGCCAAGTAAGAAGGTTATACAACGAATGAAATATATTGCTATTAATGTGGCTTTCGCTATCGTGAATAGTTATTAGAGAATTATCTTAACTTTCCAACAAGACCTTAATCACATTAATCGATAATTACAACTCAAGTTGTGGCCACTTTACTTAAGAATGCAATCACCCAAATTAATGATAATTCAAGCAATAATTTCTTCAATGATCCAATTAAGCTTAATTTCATAAAATGTGACAAAATCAACTTAATTAAGCCAAATTGAACCTTAAGAAGCCTAGTTAGAGGATTATAAAATGCATAAAATACATTGTTATCAAATTCCCCACATTAAACTTTTGCACTCCCGAAAGCAAAACACATAAGAACAAAAAACTAAGGAACAAAAAAAAAATGACACAGACTCAAAAGCTAAAAATTCTAAAAGATTTAATGAAACAAGAAGAGCAACCATCATTCAAGGGAACAAAGCAATTTTTTTTTTTTGAGGTAATATTTCTTCACATCTCAAACCAACAAGCAAGGAAACTTCAGTTAAAAAGAACGAATCAAGAATGATAGATCCTCTCAAGATTCACTCTTAATCTTTCAAGCATTAAAAAGGTAAGTATTTCACTCAATTCAACCCATGAAAAATTACTACCATAAGCTTGCTTATCTTCTACTTCTCCACTACTCGTAACACATGCACACAAAAATCAAGAGGACTTTATTCAAGGTTGTAACGGGTCAAGGTAAAGAAGGAGGGATAATATGGACATAAGAAGATAAATACCAAAAAAGAGAATAAAAGAAAGATTATGGTATAGTTAGAGTGGAAAAGATATTTGAGAACATTCATCAATAAGGACAATGACCAATATTTGACTAATGTTTTGTTGAAGATTAATCCCAAATTGATGAGTTGAATTCATTGTTAGGCATAAACCTTCTCCTTCTCTTCCGTTGTTTCCAAGCATCCATCTTTATTCTAGATATGGATATGTACATATAGTATCGATGGTCAAATTTCTTTCTTTCTTTTCTTTTCTTTTTTTTTTCTTTTTTTTTACTTTTTTTTTGCTTTTTTTTTTTTTTTTTTACACACACACACCCCCACACTTGTTTAAGAACAAAGTCAATGCTCTCTTATTCCCTAAGGTCGTAAAAACATGTTCTTTTTTTTTTTTTTTTTAAAGGTACGTAATAAGCTAAAAACAAGAACTAGCCAAATAAGCTCAAATGGGTTACACAAGGAAAAATATACAAGGATGGCTATTTGGTCAAAGTAGCTATTTTAAAATGCCTCAATCATATTTATGTATGCATGTGAAAATGTAACCTCAAAAAGAATCAAAGCAAGTTCTAGAGTAACATTTTCACAAGTGAAAATCACACAAGAAAGAAGAGAATGGTACAAATGTTCAATCCATTCATCAATAGGCTCAAAATCTCACAAGGCATATTTCTATCATTCTCAATCCATCAATTCAACATTCATATCCAAGCATGTGATTTATAAGAATGAAGAAAATTTATGCTATGACCCAAGATATGCTTTTTGCTACTTCTAAAATGGTTTTTTTTTTTCTCAACTATGATGCGTCTCAAAAGTAAAATTACCTTAAGGGCAAAATTTACTCCTTACTCGCCATCCTTAATTGGTTTTGTTGTAGGTTTTCGATACTATCTCACTAAACATACTTTCTTCAACTAAAATGCGCCTCAAGAGTAAAATTACTCCTTACTCGCCAATATTCATTGGTTTAGCAAGTTCATGAAAATCATATCATACTTCCCTTTTTTTTTTTTTTTTTAACTATCCTTATCCTTCCCCCCAACTGCATCACAACATTGTCCGCAATGTTAAAATATAGATGAGTAAAGGATAGAAGATATTACCTATTTGGAGAAATCGACACAAATTTAAACCGTAAACAAATGACGATAAATAAAATCAAACCCATTAAAGATGAAGTGTCAGATCTGGCTTTTTTTTCTTGCTGCTTCCCTCATTGCTTCCTCGATGACCAATTTATCTGAGCTAGGACCTTATCAGGTTCATACTCAAAAGCTTCTAATTTATCAATGAGCTCATCAATAGTGGAGGCAGAGATAAGAAGTTTTCTTGCCGAAGGAGTGATAAATTTCTGTTCCACAGCTTTATCAAGAAAAAAATAACAAAAGATCAAAGAAATTATTAACATTTAACAAACCAATGGGTTTATGGTGGATGTTCAGTTGGGCCCAAGAGACAATTTGAAAAATTTCTTCCAAAGTACCAAAACCACCGGTAAGGCAATGAATGCATCGAGTTGTCAAGCATTGTTTTCATTCTCGCCATGCATAGATGATACCGAATTTCTTCTCCAACCGTCTTGCCAAGTTGATGTTATTTTGAGCTAAAGGTGTAGGAATGACACCTAAAACCCGACCGCCTCCTAGAAATGCAGAGTGATACAGCCCCCATTAACCCACGACAACCACCCCCATATACAACATGAATATTCCTTGCAGCAAGTGTTCGACCAAGAACGGCTAGCACTTACAAACTCTAAACCCTTCCCATAACTTGACCCACAAAAAACACAGACATTTTTAATGTTACGAATGTGAGGTCCCATAATTTCACCTTCCTCCGAATGATTATGAGTTGGAGGAAAGTGAAGAGAATGAAGTGTTTAAATAGGGAAAAGAAGGAAAAAATAATCATAGCACCTATATGGGTAGGTTGGCTACGTTGTCGAAAAGTTTGAAAATAAAAAACAAAATCTTTTTTTTTTTTTTTTTTTTTTTCACTATTTGATTTTTTTTTTTTTTTTTTTTTAACTTCAAGAAAACCATCGTGGTAAAGAAGTCTAGAAACCCCCGAAGGACCCTACTCAAAGGATCGTCATCGTCCAAAAATCAAAATACAACAAAATCATACAAAGATAAAAGAAATATAATAATAAACGAAGACATACCGTATGTACAGTTTTCATGGCGTATCTTTATACCGCGTGTCATGAATGCAAGTAGTGGCATGTATTTGAGTTGCGTGTCACCAAGTGCAACATATGAATTCCACAAGGATTGCCGAACCGACAACAAGAACCTTTGAATCCTTTCCGTCCCGCTTACGGAAGAATGCCCTCTATCTTCCCGCAAACCTAATTAAAGGCCTCGTATTCTAAGAAGATGGTACCGACCGCAGCCCGAACTCGCCATAGAGACCTACTAATTAAAGTAAGTATACAGCTCGATAACAGCTCGTTCACCGTAAAGACGGACGCTTCTTTCTCGTCCATCGCCGCTACTGCAGCCTTGGTTCCAAGAACGGGAATGTAGCACACGGCTCTCTACAGAGCATGGCACACGAACTTTATTTACATACCGGCGTGTGAAGGTCTCCTCCCGAGTCTATGATGACAGACGGCATCCGCCCGGGGCTCCTAATCTAATTAAAGACCAAGTACAACCGTAGTTTCGCCTCTTTTTTTTTTTTTTTAAGTTGTGAGAAACCCGATGAAAGACGGGTGTATACTCACTTGAGATTGGGATGGAGGTAGTCTGTTTCTTTCGGCTTTGGGCCAAAGCATTGTTGACCAAGATTAGACCCATTCAAGACCAGCCGCAACATGTGGCTCCCAAAAGGGACAAGTGGCCATAATACGACCGGCCGCTCTCACATGTGGGATACAATCTACCTTCTTTGTTTTTCAATTAAGAAGGCTGGATCAGATGCATGCATTTTCCCATTCACGTTGTGTGTTACCAAAGCCAAACCCAAGATGTATACATAATTTTTTTTTTTTTTTTTTTTTTTTTTTTTTTTTTTTTTTTTTTTTTTTTTTTTTTTTCTTTTTTTTTTTTTTTTTTGATTTTTTTTTTTTTTTTTTTTAAACACAGAAGAAGAAGAAGAAGAAGAAGAAGAAGAAGAAGAAGAAGAAGAAGAAGAAGAAAATATGTACATGTTGTTGTGGATGTGGCTCACATCCGCTCGGTTTCACGTCCGTAAACGCTTAAACGCCTTCTATGAGTCGAGGATAAGCTTCCCATCCAATTTTCTTATAAATTGGCAAACAGTGGTCTTTTAGAGTCGATTCCCAAGACTATATTGCTTTTGTTCATCCTTGAAGAGATTCCACAAATTAAGAAGTTCACGATGCACCAAACCACAAGAATGCGTATCAAGAGTCAATAAGATATCATCTAATGACTCTTTACTCATCCATTCTTAATGAAGAAAATTTTATCTTCTCTGTTTTTGGAAACCATCCCCAAAGAACGACATCGCTGTTGTTACAATTCCATCGTCCACATATGTGATGACTTGTAATCTTTTTGCTCTTCTCCTTTTAGAATATGAACTTCTACCAAGACTGGCATGTATGAGTCAAATGAGATTGAAGACTCACCAACTAATCGGACCTTTGCTTCGATTATCCAACGTACATCTTCTCGGTATACCTTTGTGCATTAACAATCTCAATCTTTCACATCTAGCCTTGTAAATTTTTGTTAGAACATTTTGAGGAAGAGAAGGAAAATGTTTTCTCGTGTTTGAGAGAATGATATCCATTTTGAAGAAGAAGAAGAAGAAGAAGAAGAAGAAGAAGAAGAAGAAGAAGAAGAAGAAGAAGAAGAAAAGAAGAAGAAATCAGTTATTTTGGGAAACCGAAAGAGAGCAAACCGACTTGAGAGTCACTTGAGTAGTCATCCGCCATTTTACCGGGAGCTAAAGAGCTACACAACAAAATAAAGCTACAAAATTAGAGTAAATTTTTCACATAACAAGGATCGAAAGGAAATGAATTCTACCTCAAGAGCCTTGATTTTCTAGAAATGGTTTAAGTCTTTGTCCATTGACCTTAGACACATTACCATTCCTAGGATTCTCAATGTCTATGGCCCCATAAGGATATACATGTTTGACAATAAAAGGACCAGTCCACCTAGATCTCAATTTTCCAGGGAATAGGTGAAGACGAGAATTATAAAGCGTAACTTTTTGACCAATTTCAAAAGATTTCCTCAAAATAGATTTGTCATGAAAAGCTTTTGTTCTTTCTTTATAAATTTTTGAGTTTTCATATGCATCATTTCTCAATTCCTCAAGTTCATTTATTTGCAATTTACGTAACTTGCAAGCATCATCAAGATTTAAATTGAAAGTTTTAATGGCCCATAATGCTTTATGCTCCAGCTTCTCTACAGTGCAAGTGACAAGGTTTTCCATAGACTAACCGATAGGGTGACATACCTAAAGATGTTTTAAAAGCAAGACGGTAAGCCCAAAGTGCATCGTTTAGTCTTAAAGACCAATCTTTACGATTTGGGTTAACTGCTTTTTTCTAAAATTTGTTTAATTTCCCTATTTGCTAATTCTACTTGTCCACTTGTCGAGGGTGATAAGGGTAGCAACTTTATGGGTAATACCATATTTCTTCATTAAAGATTCAAATGGTTTATTACAAAAATGTGTTCCCCCATCACTGATGATAGCTCGAGGGATTCCAAATCGACTTAAGACATTTTCTTTTAAAAATTTGAGAACAGTTTTATGATCATTTTGTCGACATGGAATTGCCTCAATCCATTTTGAGACATAATCAACTCGCAACCATAATATACAAATATCCAAATGAGGATGGAAATTGACCCATGAAATCAATTCCCCAACAATCAAAAATTTCAATGACAAGGATAGGGTTCAGAGGCATCATATTTCTTTTAGAAATGGACCCTAATTTTTGACAATTTTCGCAACTTTTGCAAAAGGTATGGCTGTCTTTAAATAAAGTGGGCCAATAAAATCCACACCGCAAGATTTTCGCACTGTTTTCTTTGAAGAAAAATGACCTCCACATGCTTCGAGTGACTAAATTTAATGACACTACCTACCTCATTGTCGGGTACACATCTCCGAAAGATTTGATCGGAGAATATTTGAACAAATATGGGTCATCCCAATAAAAATTTTTCACCTCACCAAAAACTTTTTTTCTCGTCTTGATATGACCATTGAGGCGGCATCTTTCTTGTTACGAGAAAATTGACTATATGCGCAAACCAAGGCATAGAATTGACATAAAATAAAAACTCATCGTAGAAAAGAATCATTGATAGGTGTGCTATCAAAAGATGAGCCTGTTGTAAGTCTGGACAAATGATCTGCGACAACATTTTCAGCCTCCTTTCTTATCTTTTATGTGATGTTGAATTCTTGAAGCAACAAGATCCACCGTATCAACCTAGGTTTGGCATCCCGCTTAGACATTAAATATCTAACAAAGAAAGATGATCAAGTGAAAACAACAATAGAAGAACCAATTAAATGAGCTCGAAATTTGTCCAATGCAAAAATTACAAAGAACAAGTAGTTCTTTTTCAAGAGTGGTGTAATTCATTTGTGCACTATTTAAAGTTCTACTTGCGTAACAAATCACATGAGGCTTACCTTCCTTTCTTTGGCCTAAAAAAAGCGCCAACAAAGAAAATCACTTGCATCACACATTAATTCAAAAGGCAAAGACCAATGGGATTGCATGATAGAGCCGATGTTAGAAGACTAATTAATTTTTCAAAAGATTTTTGGCATTCTTGAGTCCAATCAAATAGTGCATCTTTTGTCGAAGATTGCATAATGGTCTAGATATGACACTAAAGTCCTTAATGAATCTTCGATAAAATCCTCGCATGTCCTAAAAAGGAACGAACTTCTCTCGATCGTTTTTGGGGAAGGCAAATGAGCAATTAATTCAACTTTGGCCTTATCAACTTCAATTCCTTCAGAAGATATCACATGACCTAACACGATTCCTGAAGTAACCATATAATGACATTTTTCCCATTTAAAACAAATCCTTTTTCTTCACATCTTTTAAGAACTTTATCCAAATTATCAAGACAATTTTCAAAAGAATTTCCAAAAACCGTCGATCATCCATGAAAACCTCTAAATAATGCTCAATCATATCACTAAAAATACTTAGCATGCATCTTTGAAAAGTTGCCGAGCATTACAAAGACCGAAAGGCATTCGTCTATATGCAAAAGTGCCAAAGGGGCACGTAAAAGTAGTCTTTTCTTGATCCTCTAATGCAATTGGTATTTGATTATACCCCGAATAACCATCAAGAAAACAATAGTATGGATGTCCCGCTACTCTTTCTAGAATTTGATCAAGAAATGGTAAGGGAAATGATCTTTCCTAGTGGTCGCATTCAATTTTCTAAAATCAATACACATACGCCAACTAGATGAAACTCGCGTAGGTATTAACTCACCTTTTTCATTTTCAACCACCGTTATTCCAGATTTCTTAGGCACAACTTGTGTAGGGCTTACCCACTGGCTATTGGAGATAGGGTAGATAATTCCAACATCAAGTAATTTAAGAACTTCAACTCTAACTACCTCTTTCATATGTGGATTTAATCTTCTTTGAGGTTGTTGTGATGTTTTAGCATTATCTCCTAAATGTATTCTATGTGTACAAATTAATAGATTAATACCTTTTATGTCCTTTAGTGTCCATCCAATTGCACTTTTATGCCTTTTAAGTACTTCTATCAACATACATTCTTGTTCTTCAAGAAGGATTGATGAAATTACTACCGAAAGCTTTGGTCTTCTCCCAAAAATGTGTACTTCAACCCGAAGGTAATGACTTTAGTTCCAAAGTGTGGGTACTTCTTCATGAATATTATCATTCATGGGTTGTAACTCTTCAAATCTTGGCTTCCATCCTTTGTATTCCATTGCTTGTGTACAATCAAGCAAAGAGCATATTTCGAAATATCACCATCTACTTGCATATCGAATCAAATGAATTAATTAAACAAACTTCTAATGGGTCGAAGAACTCCCTTTTAGAAGATGATCATCTACAATGGTCTCAATCCCGTCACCTTCCTCATTTTCATCATTGACTTCATGTGGTTGCTTGCATAAGTTGAAAACATTAAGCTCAAGTGTCATGTTTCCAAATGTTAACTTCATCAATCCATTTCTACAATTTATCAAAGCATTGGATGTTGCTAAAAATGGACGACCTAAAATAATAGGAATTGACTTGGAACAATTAATCATAGGTTCGGTTTCAAGACAATAAAATCCACAGGATAAATGAATTTATCAACTTGTACCAACACATCTTCCACTATTCCTTTTGGAATTTTAATTGATCTATCGCCAAGTAGAAGAGTTACGAAGTTGGTTTTAACTCTCCTAGATTGAGTTGTTGATAAACCGAATATGGAAGCAAATTAACACTAGCACCAAGATCAAGTAAAGCTTGTTCAATTATATGTTCTCCAATAATGCATGAAACCGTAGGACAACCAGGGTCTTTATGTTTCAAAACATTATTGCTTTGAATAATGGAACTTACCCGCTTCTGGCCAAAAAGGCTTTCTTTTTCACATTTAATTTTCTTTTAACAAAGGCATAAGTCTTTCAAAAATTTGGCATAAGAAGGAAAGTGTTTGATAGTATCTAACAACGGAATATTGACCTTCACTTGTTTAAGAATTTCAAAAATTTCAGTTTGGTGGTCCAATTTCTTTGGTTTGCTTAATGCTTGAGGAAATGGAAGTGGAGGAGATGAGAGTTTGGTTTCATTTTGGCCGATGACATATCAACCTCTTCCTTATCTTGGGGAATTGATTCACCATCTTTCTCACAAGGTTCAGAAATTTCTTTTTCAACAACTTTCCCACTCCTAAGAGTTATCACAGTAATTGACTTGATTTATTTGTTGGTTTTCGAACTACCCTCATTTAGACTATGTTGACCTTTGGGATTCGGTTGAGGTTGAGAAGGAAATTTTCCTTTCTCGTGAATGGTGAGTGCAGAAGTAAGTTTGGAAAGAGTGTCTTTTATGTCAATCATGGTTTGAGTGTTTTGTTTATTGATGGCCTCTACTGCTTTTCTATGAATGCACTCAATGTTCCTTCAAGGTTTTTCCTATATGGTGGGACATAAGGTGCATATCCTCGAGAATTTTGAGAATCTTGTTGCTCCCGAGGAGGCGGTGGTTGCATAAATTGTGCTTGATTATTATTCCTCCAACTCAAGTTCGGGTGATTTCTCCATCCTGGATTGTAAGAATTTGAAAAAGAAGAGGTGAATGGCTTTTTAAAATTGTTCATTGCATTTACTTGCTCATGCACAACTTCTTTAAAAACAGGAATATTAGGACATTCATTTGTCGAGTGTCCTAATTCATCACAAATGCTACAAATTTCTTCATTTTGAACAGATTTGACTTCTTTTACTTTGCCTAATTCCATGGATTCAATCTTTCTAGCCAAACTAGCATACTTTGCATTTAGATCTTCTTCTTGACTAAGATGGTATTTTCCTTTTCCCGCATTTGCAAGGTTATATCTAATTGAATTTTCAGAAAGATTAGTACCATGCCAAGATTGAGAATTTTCACCAAATGGTTTAAATAATATAAAGCTTCTTCGGGTTCTTTATTAAGAAACTCACCATTGCACATCGTTTCCGCAAATTGTTTGGTTTCAGGTGTTAAACTTTCATAAAAAAAAGCTTATAACCCGCCATTTTTCAAAACCATGATGTGGGCAAGAATTTAACAAATCTTTAAAACGTTCCTAACTTTGAAAATACGCTTCATTTAAATTTTGGGAAAAATTTTGGATTTGTCTTTTCAAAGCATTGGTTTTATGTGTTGGAAAAAATTTCTTTAAAAACTCACTTTGCATTTCTTGCCATGTGCCAATTGATCTTGGTTTCAAAGCGTTAAGCCAAGTTTTTGCTTTATCTTTCAAAGAAAAAGGAAACAATTTAAGCTTGACAATCTCTTCACCGCAATTTTGATCATTGAAAGAATACGACTTCCTCAAATTCTTTTAGATGTAAATATGGGCTTTCATTTTCTAAACCATGAAAATTAGGAAGTAAAGAAATCATACCCGCTTAAATCTAAAATTATTAGCAAGTAAGTGGAAAGATAAAACATGATGGACTAGAATTTCGAGGTGGTTGCAAATATGCACGCATAGTTCGCAATGGTTGATTTCCTTGTTCATCATGTATACTTTCATTTTCACTCGTTGTGTTTGATTATCATGTTCAATATGTGCACCTTCAAATTCAGCCATTGTGTTAATTGTGTGTGTTTGTGATTCAAATAAATCAATATATAAGTTACTTGGATTAATTTTAACCAAACGACTAATTTAATTTGAATCACGATACCGCTTAAGCATAAATAAATGACATAAAATAAAAATAATATACAAGTAAAGCAGATACACCGCCGTTAAATATTAAGTAGGATGTGGTATAAACCAGCCACCCAAAAATAAAAATAAAAATAAAAATGCATAAAATAAAGTGCTAAAAATAAAATAAAAAAAAAATAAAAATACAGAAATAAAAATGCGTAAAATAAAGTACAGTAAAATAAAGTGCAAAAAGTAAATTTAAATATGAAAACCTGAGAGTTGGCAAAGCCCCACAGAGTCGGCGAAAAGAGAAGAGAAGAAGAAATATTATTTCATTAAGTTAGAGGACGTAAAATAAATGACATTAATTTAAAAGTTAGATTGCAGTAAAATAAATGACAATTTAAAAGTTAGATTCACAGTAAAAATAAATGATTAATTTAAAAGTTAGATCACAGAAAAAATAAATGACATTAATTTAAAAGTTAGATTGTTAGTAAGTAAAGTAAAAGCGTAAATAATAATAATAATAATAATAATAATAATAATAATAATAATAATAATAATAATAATAATAATAATAATAATAATAAGAAAATGTAAATAATAAAAAAAAATAAAAAAACGAAAATAAAATAAAAAAAATAAAAAAACGTAAATAAATGACAAAAATATAAAAGTTAGTTAATAAGTTAGTAAGTAGTAAGTTAATTAGTAAGTTAGTTAGTAAATTAGAAATTGAAAAGTGTAGAGGAAGAATATATTGTTGGTGAAGTTTTCTTACAGAGAAGGAACCTTAATATATTAGAACTTCAAATCAAGTTCACTCAAGAACGGCGCTAAAAACTTGATGGGATATAATTATATAGTTTCAAACCCAAGTGTAGGTTGTCTTAAGTAATAAATTCTCGGAGTCCGAGGTCGATCCACAGGAATTGATGAAGGAAAACTAATTAATTGAGGTAAAGAAAAGATGTGTCACAAAATTAAAGATGATATGAGTTGTTCACAAAGGAAAAGGATTTGCTTGGGTTAGAGATCCACTCTTGGTAATAAATTAAAGATAAGATTATTTCGTTTTATAACTCAATTGAAATCATGCATAATGAAGATTCCAATCGGAAGATTTAACATTCAAAGTTCAATTATGTAATCATATAATGGTTCCAATAACTATCTACCAATACTTGTAAATCGTCAAAAGCATCCACTGTGCCAATCCTATTGTCTACAATGGATCAAGATATTCATTATACAAGAAAAGTTTCTAAATTAATTGGAAACAACATACAACTCATATAAAGATCACATAAAAATATATCATTTAAAGCACAAGAAAGAAATTAATCTAACCTTAACTTATTACCAAGAGCTTCACCTTTTCACCCAAGCAAGATGAAAATTTAGTTACTCATAGACAAGAAGAAAGAAAGAGAGAAGAAGAGAAAGATGAACATAACTTCACTTAAGAACAAGAGAAAATTACAACAAAGGAAGCAATCAACATACAAATATTAAAGTAAAATCTAGACTAACACTAAGCTAACACCCTCAAATGATCAGCCATTGCCTCTTTTTATAGAATTAGAAGAGTACAAATAGCCAAAAGAGATGATGGATTGATAACAAAATGATAAAAGAGATAAATGGTGGGTGGATTCTTGTCTCCGAAATGTTTCCCTTCTGAACTCATGGCATGCGTCATTTTTGAGTCAAGTGGTCTTCATGAAAGTTCTAGCACATTGTCTCAGCTTTCCAGAGACACCAAGTTTAGCCAAATCCAATAACCACAGCCCAAGATATGGCCCAATTACTGCTCATGGGTCAGGCCCAACGTCAGCACCTCTGTTCTGACTTCTAAGCCCAATATCACCTTCAAGGAATCCGAACTAGCTTTTGTGTTCTTCATGAAAGTTGTAGATATGGGTCTTAACCTTCCACTGTCAAAATTTCAGAATTATTGAACTCCAATAGCCCGAGATATAGCCTAATGAGTGCATAAAGGTCAAGCTGTCAGGTTCAAAACACTAGATTTTGCTTCAACTCCAATTTGAGTTATCCAAACATGTGTTTCTGGTCTTGAGGCCTTCATGAAAGTTGTAGAAATTTATCTTAGCTTAAAAACAAGACCAAAATCACATCCATCGGATATTTGTAACTCAAATTATAGCTAGTTTACTGAAAAAGCCAAGTAAGAAGGTTATACAATGAATGAAATATATTGCTATTAATGTGGTTTCGCTATCAAGTGAATAGTTATTAGAGAATTATCTTAACTTTCCAACAAGACCAGAATCACATTAATCGATAATTACAACTCAAGTTGTGGCCACTTTACTTAAGAATGCAATCACCCAAATTAATGATAATTCAAGCAATAATTTCTTCAATGATCCAATTAAGCTTAATTTCATAAAATGTGACAAAATCAACTTAATTAAGCCAAATTAAACCTTAAGAAGCCTAGTTAGAGGATTATAAAATGCATAAAATACATTCTCACTTCTCTCTCTTTCTCTACTGAGATGACTCCTTGGGGGAGTCATATGTGCTACTCACATTTCTAAAACACATTTCTCTCTTCTCATTCTCTCCCAGATTCTTCTTTCATTTTTTTCTTCTTCTTCCTCCTCTTCTACGGCACACACCCACACACATTGGAGTTTATCTCCATTATTTACTAAACCCATCACATTCCAGCTCTCCTACACCATTTCAAGACCATCCTTTTTGGTAGTCATCTTTGGTTCTTCTTCTTCTTCTTCTTCTTCTTCCATCCACCATTGGAGTTAAAGCTTGGAGCTTTAAGGAGGAAAACGAAAATTTAGGGCAAGAAGGAATGGCATCATTGTGTTGCTTTCCAAATAGGTAAGAGGAAGACACTCCTCCTCAACCTCTTTTAGCATCTAGGAACCTTTGATGTGTTGTTGGTGGAAAAACTCCAATGTAGGTTATTTCTTACTTTGATAATATAAATGCTTGTATGTGGTTTTTATGGAGTTCATAACCTTGATTTAGATTGATGGTAAATAACTGTAACACTTGAAAATTAATGGGCCACGGTTCTGCCGAAGGGATTCTGCAGAATCCTCGAAGTTACATTAGCGCTCAGGCGCTGTGCGTAGAGCGTCTAGGCGCTCTATGCCCAGGAAAAATTCCCTGAAACGCGGTTTGGTTAGCGCTCAGGCGCTACGTGTTTAGCGCCTAGGCGCTCAACCAGCGCTCAGGCGCTTCAGACATGGCGCCTAGGCGCCCATAGCAGAATCACCCAGATAGTGATGAAATGATATTAAGACTTCCATGTGAAGGTATTGCAACATAAATGAAGTAAGGAACTGAATTTGTTAAGGGAGCTCCTCTAGAAAGAGAAAGGCTCTATGAGAGTACATTATATTGAGATACCTATGTTATAAAATGGATAACTCATAAATTGGAAGAATTTAATTTAATCAAGACTTCATAAATTTTTAAAGGACTAAAAGTGAAATTATTATAAGAACTAGGGTAATTCCAAGTGAGTGAAGAACATGAGAGGGTGAGGCCCAAGAGTTTAAACAAATTACAAGTTATGGGAAATTGAAATGCCTTGGAATATTAAACTGATTTTAAGAATTGATTTTGAAAATGAACCTTAAAAAAGGGAAACAAATTCTAAGTTAGAATTTCATAATGAACCTAATGACGCATTAATTGACTTGATTCTTATATTATGATGTTATGGGTCCATGTGAGTGACCATTTGTATATTGATGCTTATATTGGCTTAATGTGGCATATTATGAAAGTGTATGAAATTGTGAATCATACATGTGCATGCATAGTGTCTTATGCATTGTGAGTGTCCTTGTGGACTATTGTAAGGCCAAGTTGCCTAGGAGATTGAACACACCTTAGTGCGGGTGCGAATAGACAAGTGTAGGTTATTAGTTGACCTTGGGGGCGTCGGGGTGCGGGTTCCTCGCAATGGGAGGTTGGTAGCTCTCCTGCCCGTGGGGTAGACCGATGCAAACGCACTGACGATCCGGACCGAGACACTGTCCTATATCGTGATCTAGTGTAGAATGTCTGTACAATGCCATGATTGCGCACGATGAGTTATAGCACTGGCCTCGGCAGCCGAGTTACAGACATGTCTCCTGATCTTTCTCTCCGATTATTTGAGTCTAGCTCCATGGAGTAGGAATTTGAGAAAGCATGCATGTGAGTCATAATATATACTGTTATCATTATTTATTTTTCATATTGTGGCTTATCTGGATATTACCGTGATGATTATCTGTCTGGAACTGTTTATTTGCTTACCGTTGGAATTACTTCTTATTATTTAAGAATGCTGTTTCTAAATTGCTATTTGGGCGCGTGGCGCCGTTCTGTTTCTAGCATGCTATAATTGGTAATGAGGTAGGATGTCTTACCTCTTTTTGTGTTCTGCTATCTGTTGTCTGTATTTATATTGTGTTCACCAAAGACGGCGGCAACAAGTTAGAAGCCCCTGACTTCCCTGGCTTCTGGCCTGAGAGGGATTAGCTTCTACTACGAACGATGGGGACACGCATGCGGGGATTTCTGGGAGATGTACGTCTGACCTTCCTCGGAGGGCCAGAGTGCTGGCACATCAACCTGAACTCTGACCGTTGCGTCTACTTGGGAGACGTGTCCATTGCCCTAGCCTGGAGACGACATGAGGCACCCGTGTTCACCTGCCACATCAGCCTACGACTAGAGTTTTATTTGCCCATCCGTGAGATGTGGGGCGATCGCTACTACACTCCACGGGAGGACTCCTTTGATTCCACCGCCCGGGCTCCGTCTCGTGCTTCTGTGGTTCCAATGGAGGTTTCCTCGGAAGAGGAGGATCCCGCTGAGGATCCTGATACGGTTCCTCCTCCTCTGAGGGATTGATTGTGCTGGTGGCTACTGATGGTTGCCAGTGGTTTTTATTTTGGGGGCCTGATGTATTATTTTTGGTGGGCTGTGTATTTTGTATATGCATGATTACCTTGGGGCGAGTATAGTTTTTGCTTTTTGGCGATGTCCAGGCTTGTATCTAAAATATAGTTGTACTTCCATATATATATAAGTGTATGTTATTCAGGTATAAATTCTGTTTACTATTTTATTCTTTACTGTTATTCACATTCCCCATTATTAAAGTGACAAAAAAAAAATATACTGCCATTTTCTCAAGTATTTAAGCAATCAGGCAAATTAACTTTTAATTAATTGAACCGGGTCTTAATTGTTTAATTATTTAATTTCCGCATTTTATTTCATTTGACAATGTGACGTTCCCTCCTTAAAAAGGGGCATTACAAGGGTTGCCATCGATGAGTGCAGTTTCTGTAAGTGAAAGGGTCATTGAAGGCTCAGTGTTCTAAGTTGTTGAGATAGTAGAATCAATCACAACAACAATCTGAAGCTTGGAAGCCTAGCAACCAACCATAATCTAATGCTTATAGACCACCTTAGGGTTACAAACTACCACAGTCTAATGTTGCAGCAATTGTTTCATCAGGTCCTTTTACCGATCCTAGTACTCTGGCTGAGCAATTTCAGAAGTTTCTCTCCATGCAACCACAAGCTATGTCTGCCTCTTCTTCTGTAGGTTAGTTGTCTCACAGTTCTTCAGGTATGTCACATTTTGTATGGGTTTTGGATTCTGGTACTTCACATCATATGTTTTCAGATTCTTCATATTTTGCTTCTCTATCTTCCTCATCTTCTACTCCTGTCATGACTGCTGATGGCACTCCCATGCCTTTAGCAGGTATTGGTTTTGTTGTTACACCTCATATGTCTCTCCCTAATGTTTATCATATTTCGAAACTCAAATTAAATCTTACTTCTGTTGATCAGTTATGTGATTCTGGTAATTTAGTCACTTTTTCCTCTTCTTCTTGTTATGTGCAGGATCTGCAGTCTCAGAAGCTGATTAGGACATGCCGTAGGAAGGGGGGACTATATATTTTGGATGAGTTAAAAGTACCAGTTGTTGTTGCTGCTACTAATGTTGATTTGTCTTCTTTTCGTTTGAGTCATTCTTCTTCTAGTTTTTACTTATGACATTCTCGTTTAGGTCATGTTTTGCCTTCTCGTTTGAGATTTTTGGCATCCACAGGGGCTTTAGGAAATTTACAAACTTGTGATATTTCTGATTGTAGTGGATGAAAATTAGAAAAAAATTCAGCTTTACCTTTTAATCAAAGTATTTATGTTTCTTCTTCTCCATTTGATTTGATTCATTCTGATGTATGGGGACCTTCTCCTGTTTCCACAAAAGGAAGGTCTCAATATTATTTTTCTTTTATTGATGATCATACTCGCTATTATTGGGTTTATTTAATGAAACACTGTTCTGAATTCTTTGAGATATATACAACATTTCAGGCTCTTGTCAAAACTCAGCATTCTGCTATTATCAAATGTTTTAGGTGCGATTTGGGTGATGAATACACTTCTAATAAATTTTGTGAGTTGCTTGCCTTAGATGGAACTATTCACCAAATTTCGTGTACAGATACTCCTGAGCAAAATGGTGTTGCTGAAAGAAAACATAGGCACATTGTTGAAATTGCTCGTTCTCTTATTGTCTGCTTCTATTCTTAGTGTGTTTTGGGGTGAAGTTGTTCTTATTGCTATAAGTTTGATTAATACAATTCCATCTTCTCATATTTCAGGTTTGTCTCTTTTTGAAAAATTGTATGGGTATACTCCTGATTATTCTTTCTTTAGAGTTTTTTGTTGTACTTGTTTCGTTGGATTTGCTTCCATTATTCTTTTGAGAAATTTTTTGTTGTGATCTCTTCCTTTCGATTTGCTTCTAGTAGTCATGATTCTGCTCTTTTTGTTAAGTGCACTGATGCAGGTTGTATCATTTTGTCTTTATATGTTGATGACATGATTATTACTAGTGATGATATTGATGGTATTTCAGTTTTGAAGATAGAGTTAGCTCGACAGTTTGAAATGAAGGATTTGGGTTCTCTACGATATTTCTTGGATATTGAGGTAGCCTACTCACCCAGAGGTTATCTTCTTTCTCAATCGAAATATGTTGCAGATATTCTTGAGCGATCTAGACTTACTGATAATAAGACTGTTGATACTCCTATTGAGGTTAACGCAAAGTATTCTTTTTCTGATGACTTACCTATGTCAGATCCTACTTTATACCGTACTATTGTTGGGAGCTTAGTATACCTTACTATTACTCGTCCAAATATAACATATATTGTTCATGTTGTTAGTCAGTTTGTTGTTTCTCCTACTATAGTTCATTGGGCAGTTGTTCTTCGTATTTTGCGGTATCTTCGGGGTACAGTCTTTCAGAGTCTTTTACTTCCATCCACCTCTTCCTTTGAGCTGTGTGCATACTCTGATGCTGATCATGGCACTGATCCCACAGATCGCAAGTCTGTTATTGGTTTCTGTATTTTTTTGGGTGACTCTCTTATTTCTTGGAAGAGCAAGAAACAATTTATTGTTTCTCAATCTTCAACTGAAGCAAAATATCGTGCTATGATATCTACTACCAAAGAGATTGTTTGGTTACGTTGGTTACTTGCAGATATGGGAGTTTTTCTTTCTCATCTCACTCCTATGTATTGTGATAACCAGAGTTCTATTCAGATTGCTCACAACTCAGTTTTTTATGAATGAACTAAGTACATTGAGATCGATTGTCACCTTACTCATCATCATCTCAAGCATGGTACCATTACATTGCCCTTTGTTTCTTCTTCTTTGCAGATTGCAGATTTCTTTACCAAGTCGCATTCTGTTTCCCATTTTCGTTTTCTAGTTGGCTAACTCTCGATGCTTGTAGCTGTTGCATCGTGAGTTTGAGGGGAGATGTTAAGAAATATTGAGTTATTTTATTTTATTATTTATTAAGGGTAGAATAATATTTTTCTTTCCCTATTTAGCCTATATATATATATAGTCTTTTTGTATTTAGGTTAAATTATCTTTTAGTATTCAATTACATTATGTAGTGTTCACGAATCTCCAACCTCCTCTTTACAAATACTTTTGTATTTCTCTTTATTTCTTTGAATTCTTTAACAATATCCACTTATTTAGTTAACAACAAATAAATATCAAGGAAAAACAAAACTTAAGCTAAGCTTACATGCCCCAGAAGATTAAAGTGGTGATCTTTATGGCTGAATCCTCTATTTCTCTTCCTGCTAACTATCTCTAATACCAGCACACCAAAGCTAAAACATCGAATTTTGTTGATAATAGCCCATCAATTATGTACTCAGGTGATAGATAGCCACTGCACAAAACAACCATACAAATTCAAAGCAAGGCAAAGCTATAATACTCTATACATGTTGTCATCAGCCACTTACTAAGTTCCAACTACATGATTTGTGTTTGCTTCATTTTCATTTCCTCCAAAGCTTCTGGCCAGTCCAAAGTCTGAGATTTTTGGGGTCATTTCACCATCTAACAAAACATTTCCAGCCTTGAGATCTCTATGAACTATTCTATGTCTTGAATCTTGATGAAGATAGAGAAGGCCCCGTGCAATCCCATTGATAATAAGGAAGCGCCTAGGCCAGTCTAGCAGCATGCCTTTTTCATTGACAATGCTTATAGAGGAGGGGCAAGTAATAAGTTTAACATATTACGGGAGTTATTGCAAGGCATAACAACAATTGATAGTAGCATGTTTAAAGGGGGCCATTGATGTTGGAAGTTTTAATTCTCATGGAAGCTACAGGCTGGCGTTTGATTTAGTTGTTTGCTTTTTAATTTTTCTTTGTTGATACAGATTTAGTTGTTTGCTTATTCTTATAATTTAGGTGAGCCAGCCAGTACAACGAGTTGACATGTACATGATGAGACCCTTCTGACATGTCACAAGGCATAATTTTCTTGGAATGTTAATTCAATACATGCCAAGGTGCTTATGTTTTTAATGCATGATACCTCTCTATATTTCTGCACTCACATTTACAGTTCTTGAATATAGCCATTAGCCACTGAATCGACTGCAGTGAGTTCCACCATAGTCGTGTAGAAATGGCAATGTTAAGAATGAACAAAGGCAGGGAAATTAACTTGATACTAACGTATAATTGATGGGACCACTATCACTCCCTTTGTTTTTTCCAAAGCTAGAAATTTCACTGGAATGCTATTCTAATTATGATTTTTACGTTGGCATGTCTGTTAAATTATAATTTATAATTATTGTGCCTGATCAGGAGTCAAGTACAATTTTTTGGGGGTGACATTTACAATTTCAATAAAAATAATAGATGTGTTAGGAAAAAATATATAATTTATACTTAAAATTAACTCATGATTTATAATTTTACTTTTGGTTCATAAACTATAAATGATAACACATTTTTCTTTACAAAAATTGACATAAAATGTTGTCACATGAAGAGAGTGGTCTAATAAAACTTTAGTCAAAGGTGACTTCCATAATATCGTTTATGATAAAACAAACGTGAAAATTGTGATATCAACTCATTAATTTCCCTTTTTACTTAGTGTTATATATATATATATTAACCATTATTTTCCAATGATTTCTTTTGAGAGGAAGTGGAAAGTATCCAATTTTATTTTCTATGGCTCTTGGTTCACAATTAGAGTAATCAAAAATAGGTCAAGTTCGATGCCATCGAATAGTCCAACAAAATGTGCGAGTTAAGCTAACAAAAGTGAATACAAAATAAAAAAAAACCCGAAACAAAATGGATGGGCCGGGCCAGCCCAATGATCAGATTAATTTTTTTTTTATACGACTAAAAAGTTTTCATGAATAAAAAAAAATAAAAAATAACAAAAAAATAGAAAAAAAATGAAACTTCGGCCTGAATTTTTATTTTGGCAACATTTAATGCTAAGAGGAAAAACTTTGATGAGATGGCTTTCTGTTGAACAAGTAGAAAATTAAGTTTTTTTTTTATATGACTAAAAGAGTTTTCATGAAAGCAAAAAAAAGTGAATAAATAAAAAACAAAAAAATAGAAAAAAAAACTTTGAAAGACGATTCGATGATACATGCTGCAACATTTAATGCGTGAAAGAGGAAAAATCACGAGTTTGTGGAGGTCTTAGTCCGGTGGTGATGGTTGTTGGCGCAACAATAGAGGGGAAGTGGAAAAGTGGTGGTTGTAGGTTGATGCCTTGTAGTGGTAGGTCATGGGCTTATGGCTGACATTTAATGCAAAGAGGAAAAACTTTGATAAGATGGCTTTTTGCTGAACAAGTAGAAAAGGGTTTGGAGGTCAAGTTTTCTTGTTTCTTCCAGCAATTTCTCTACAACTGTGATTGCTCTTATCTGCAACCATTCATTCCTTTCTCATAAAAGGAAGCAGAAAGCTCATCCCTTCTCGGCAACCATTATTTTTATTTTTTTAATTTATTTTTTTTCTATTTCTTAAAAAATAGATTTGTTCCATCTTAATAAAATATCAATTCAAAACTCACATAACTCAATTTAACCCGATTAAAAAATGACCAATCCGAACTAGCTCGACTAACCAAACCCGTTTTGACAACTCTATTCACAATGTTATCAATAAGGAATAGAAATAAAAGAAATAAAAACAAAATTTCAACATTCAATTTGAGAAAAACAATTTTGTTTCAATGACGCACCAACTATGTAATTATATCTACTTTTTAGTGAAATATATCTAACTCAAGATATTTTAGTAATTTAAACTAGTGATGTCACCAAGAAATACGCAAGTAATACATCAGTCAACCAGTTATCATCGTCCCTACATCATAGTTACCAGAGCCGTCAAAATGGCTCAAAGAATAGTCCGACAAAATGAACGAGTTGAGCTAACACAAGTGAAAATTAGAAATGACCCGAATGGGCCAAGTCCGAACGGATCGGGCTGACCCATATTAATAACACTACATTAAGCTAAGACGGATCAGGCTGAACCAGCAAAATGTCAACCTAAAACTAACATGACTCGATCTGACCCAACCTAAAAATAGTTCCTAATTTGGTTTAACCTACTTTTGGAAATACAAATACCCTATTTAAGCACTCCCTTCAATTAGTATTTAACTATATTTGTATCACATTTTTTCATTAAAATTAATATTAATGTGCGAAAATCTAATTAACATGTGTGTGGTGTGTGTGTGAGAGAGAGAGAGAAATAGAGAGAGGATAGTAAAATTTTATTTGTATTAATTTATTTAATTAATTATTAACTTTAACTCATTCATATTGAGAATGAAATAAAATTATATAAATTAAAATAATAAACGTGAGATGTAACAAAATAAAATTGTGCTAATAAAAAAAATTATATCATGAGATAATAAATGCTTAAAATATAAATGTAAGATGGTTATTTTTATTTATACTTCAGCCACAAAAAATCACTATTATCTCACTTGTCTCGCTTCTTACATATGACTCCCAATATTTGTGTTTTTTATATTTATTATTCTTCAATTTTTTTACAAATTATTCTTGATTTTATAATATTATAATTATAATAGTCATTTCATGATTTATTTTCTAATGAATTAGTACTTTTTAACATAATTTCTCATATCAGTACATGTCGCATTACTTATTTTGACTTTTCAAATAATCAATATTATTCTTTCCAAAATGGATTTAATATCGAATTAATAGGAATTTTTCATTATTAAAATTAATGGAAAATTAATTCTAATATAACATAAAATGATTTCTTTAGATTATGTTTTTTTATATTTTTCTTTTTTATTACAAAGAGGGGCTAAAGTACAAGAAAGAGAGAGATATATAAATTGTTTAGAAAGACCCAGAATAATAATAAAAAATTCATAGTAGTTTTGGTCGCTATATAAGAAAGAAGAACAAGAAAAAATGATTACAAAGAAGAAAGAGAGAGAATGGCATGTTAGATGAACCTTCTCTTACAAGTTTTGAGAGAATGAAGCTTCTATTAGAAACTTTGTGTAAATAAAGAATGATTTAAAATTTGAAATGAAAATTAAAAAAAGGGAGAGAGAATCGCCTCGTGAAGAGAAAGAAAAAAATAAAAAAGATAAAACTAGTATAAAATTTTAGTGATAAAAATACTCTTAATTGGGTAGATATGATAACATCAAGTTAGAAAAGCTAAGGATAGTATAGGAAATTAAGAAAAAAATAAATCTAAAAGAAAATAAAATAGAAAGATGAATTTATCCTCAATCCAGGAAACTATGTTTTATTAACACGCTTTGGACAGCGGAGGAAATGTAATTTCACAACAAGCATAAAATAAGGAAAAGAAAAACAAAAAACAAAAACAAAAGGGGTAGGTTTTAGCCTTAGGCTATGTTTGGGAATAGGATTTAGGAGGAAGGAAAGGAAAGGAGAGGTATGCCTTTGTGGAAGTGATGGAAATGGAGGTTAGTGAAGTGGGTCGAATGGGAGAAATTTGGAATTACCCATCAAACCCCACCCCACCCCACCCCACCCCCGATCCTACCCATTTCCTGGGGATAATCGCCCACACCTCGTCTTCTTTGGTGGTGTGGGTTCATCTCCCACCGGCGTAGACTGCGGTCAACCTCGTCGTGTGTGGGTTCGTCCGTTTGGGTTCGGTGGTCGTCTCGCCCTCTCCAACCTCCACCGTCTCCGCCCTCTCCAGCCTCCTCTCTCTGCGGTCAACGCTCCTCCTCTCCCGGCCTCGTCTCTCGCCTCTCATTCATTATGCATGTAAGGTCTCTCGCCCTTTTTGTCCGATTTGTTTCATAAATCCCTACATCTTGGTGTTCCTTCAATGGAAATTTCGTAATCTTCTCTCTCGTTTATGCTTGCACAATCTGGTTCTCCTTCTTGTTTTTAGAGTCATCAAATCGAATTGTCATCACCGAGAACTCCATTAGCGAGAGAAGCTTCGGGTCTGTCTCAAAGAAGAAGGTTGGTTCTCTAATTTTATTTACTTTTTGGCTAATTTTTAGCTACATTTAATTGCATGATTCGACTGAGTTCTTTGTGTTTGATGAATGGACTGATTGAAATTTTTTCGTGTTTGCACTCTATTTTTTTTTTTGCCTAAAAATTTCTTCGATGAATGGTGAGTCCAATTTTCGTGTGTTTCTACTTATTTTTATAAGGTCGTGTTCATGAACTTGTGGTCTCTGTGAGAACAAGTTTACCAACCTTGATTTGTCACTTTCTGGGATGTTTTGTTAAACTGTTTTGTTAAACAAGCATGTTTTGTTTATTCCGGGATCTGTTGGTACAAGTCATATCGATATATTTACAAGGTTATTACTCTTGCTTTTTTTTGTTTATCTTTGTTTGGGGGGGGGGGTGGATAATATTTTTGTTTATCTAATTTTGGTTACTCAGCTTGTTGAATAATGAATCTGTCAATTGGTGAAAAAAAGATAAATAGAACTAGTGCACAAAACATTTTGGAGTTAATCAAAACGAAATTAAAACATTGGTACCTCTTGGTTGTGAGAAGGATAACTTCCTCTCTTGCTAAATTTTTTAGAATATACATACATTATAAATTTTTTATTTTATATAAAATCAATGTTCTCTGCTATCTATATGAAATGTTCGAAATATATTGCAAGTGATAAATATCAAGAGTACTAATTTGTAGAAAATGTATGTATTGACACTAAAAAATAGAAATTTGAAGTTGTTAAAGTTATTGTTGTGATATGAGAAATAAGTGAGCATTCAAATTAGCTAACCAATTGAATAAATAATAAGTTCATTAACATCATCCAGAATACATCAAACCAGTCTTTGACTTTTCTTTATGTTTTCATACATATGGGAATTAGGCAAAGGGAATCGGCACCAAGAAGTGACAAAAATGGAAAATAGGTAGAGTTCTTTGTTTTTATTGATTACACGGTACAACTACATTTTGAGTAGCAGAACACGTGCGTGAAACTAATATTGAATAATTCATCAACAGTTTGTGCTTGTGTCCCACAAATTGTACTCAAATTGTTTTAGAAAGAATGTTAAAAAAAATTTATAATCATGACATATAATTTATCTTTAAGTATCCTTTAATCAACTGCCAAATGAGGATAATTTCAGGTAAAGGTAATCGATAAATAACATCTATTCCTGTAGGCGTAAACTCTTATAAAATGCCTTTCAGTAAACACATGAGAATGAGAGACAATTTATTTTTGATAATTTTACCTCTTTTATTTGACAAAAATATAAAAAACAAAAATGAATATTTTATATGAAATTGTATATAGTTCCTCAAGACTAACAGGAAAAGCAGTCCAATAGTTTTACCGTAATTATGTCCCCACCTTACACCTGCAATTGGTTGATTCACTTCTTCACCTACCATATAATTCAAAATAAATAAGATGACATGGGAAGATTCTTCTTGTTTCTTCTCTCATAAAAAATGCAAAAAATAATAGTATGGTCACATTAGCAATTAAATATCACGTATATATGCATATACTTAAAGTATTTTAGGAACAATTATTTTTAAATGACTTTTTTTGTGTGTTTCTTCAAGTAAGAAAATAACATCATATCTATGAAAATGGCTCTGTTTTTTGTGCGCTTGCTCCTTACATCAAACTTGATTTTAATTTTTGAAGTATCCTTAGTCTTTTTAGGTGCAAATGCAGATTATGTATATATGTGTTTGTATGTAAAAAACAGATATGTGTTACGTAAAATGAAATGTGACTATGTACAACAACAGAGATAAATTCATCCTAAAAAACAAAATGAAAAAAAGAGAGAGAAGCAAAGGGATAAACAATGCTTAAAGAACAAGTGCAAATCATGTTAAACTCAATAGGCGAGTGTGAGCTCTGAGAAGTGATGGATGCATGATACGAGAACTTGTGTGTCTTCTTAATACTCATATAATTCTCCATATGCTTTGTGCATTGTGGTGGCCTGTTAGTATCAAAATTAATTAATATGGGTCTTGGCTCACTATAAACATGTCTTATTCTAGTCTTGTGTATTTGTTTCTGCCAAATTGCTGGCCAGATTTTTGAAGTGTAATATACTTTCCTTTGAATTGTTTGTTGTATCTCATTTTATTCTTCTCATTGTCTGTAATAAATTGCTATGAATCCTGGTTTGTATTAAACAAGTCTAACTGATAGTTGATATAAATATTATTATCTTTATAGATGGATGATCAAGGACAACAAAGAAATCTTGGATTGTTAATATGGAGAGAAAGACGTCGATTGGCTATTGTTCATGTCATATGCCTTGTAGTTTATTATTACATAATTAAACTTCGTTCTCGGAGTAGGATAATTGATCGTACCTTGACCTTAGAGAAGGAGAGAGCACGAGAAAAGATAATGATGCGAATTGGTAGTAGTGAAGGTCGTAAGATAATAAGAATGCATTAAAATTTTTAATGCTGCGAGGGTGGTCTATATATAGAGGAACAAGTTTTTACATTCTAACACATAATGTTAGAAACCGAGAAGTTCAATTTTGGTTTCTCTGGGGAGACTCTCTCTCATCGTGTCTTCGATCAATATGGAGTTAGAAGAGAAATATCAAACAATATATAAATTCCTATAGAAATTCTTGGAAGTAAGCTTTAATAGGTAAAATCTATTTTATATTGAAATTAATAAACATGTATAATAAAAATATATATGATGACAAAATGTGAATGATAGGATTGTGTCTGCAATTGATTGTACACATGTTCGTGTAAAAGTCCCCTCGGTTGAAGCTTCAAAATATCGTGGTAGGAAAGATTTTCCAACACAAAATGTGTTGGTTGGTGCTCATTTGACTTAAGATTTACTTACGTTTTACCTGGATGGGAGGGCTTGCATCCGATTCAAGGATATTAAAAGATGCATTATGACGGATAATCTTAGAAAAAAGGTAATTAATAGAAAATTTTTCCATTTCCTCTTGAAATAATAAATAGCTTTGACTTTTTTTAATAGGTAAATATTATGTAAGATGGTTATGTTTAATATTTATATCAACACGCTATCATTTGAAAGAATTTTCATCAAAAATCACAAGAATTATTTAATCCCATTCATCATTGCGTAATGTTGTTGAAAGGGCTTTTGGGGTTTTGAAAAAAGGTTTCTATCATTGCATATGAACCAACATATGGAATCAAGACTCAAAATATGATTATCTTAGCATGTTTTTTGCATATTATTTGATGATAGTAGATCCGATCAGTTCTTTGATGTGGATGAAGAAATTGCCAATCAAAACATACCTCAACAACATGGCCATGCTTCAGTAGATGATTATTCGTTTAGGAGACAATTTGAAATTTATAATGCTATGTAGAGATTATATATGATTTGTTTCATTCTCATGTTTGATTTATTTCCTAATGAATTAGTATTTTTTTATATATAATTTTGAATTCATATCAGAATCATGCCGAGATTACATGGATGAGAAGAGATTATTTAGCTTTTTCAAATAATCGAGGGAAATATTATTCTTTCCAAAATGGCCATAACTAAAAGTTGCAATATAAATTTCAAAGAGCTTTTGACAAGGAAAAAGTCAAGGGTCGTTGGAAGTTATTAAAAAGACGATTTTCTAAATGTTATGATTTGTTCAAAAATGGATTGAGTGGATTTGCTTGGGACCCAATCACAAAGCATTGGTGTACTGAACCTGAAGTTTGGCAAAAGCTAATTGAGGTATGTTTTCTCTTAATAATTTTACTTGATTTTATATCTCTTATGTCTTCCCTTAATAATTTTTTTTACCTTTATATTTTTATGATAGGCTTTTGGATATTTTTCAAATTATTTGATTCTATGTGGAGAGGAAAGAGGGGCTGCCGAGACCGCAAAAGACATTAGAAACAAAAGAGAAGAGACATAAATTGTTTAAGAAGATCCAGAATAATAAGCAAAAAAAATTCATAGATGAAGATTTGAAGGGATAAAGGTGGCACTTCAAGATATTCTTTGGAGCTCTTAGAGAGGGTAATGTAGCTCTTAGAGAGAATCTACTGCGTGTATGAGAGAGAGTTCACAGAAACTTATATGAGAAATTTGGAAGCTTCTAGAAAAAATAACCCGTGCATACCTTTATCTTCTTGACAAGAGAGGAAGAGAGAGAACGGCATGTTAGATGAAGCTTCTCTTACAAGTTCTAACTTTTGTTGTGAGAATGAAACTTTGTAAGATTAATTAATTAAGAAACTTTGAAAATAATATGTAAATAAAGAATAGATTATTTTTGTTGTTACTTCCTTATTTCTTATTTTTATGAAATTTGGATAATGTATGTAAAATTCAAATAAAAGGAATGAAGAATCGCCTCATGAACAAAAAAAGGACTAAAAAAGAAGTTAAACGGTGCTCAAAGTTTGAACTCGGGATAATTTTGATGTTTTTGGAAATGTATATGTATGTTATTATACTTAAAATTTTAGTGATATTTCCTATTATTATGAAAAATATTATTATTGTTCAAGCTATTAAGAATTGGGTGATATGACTATTTTTATCATCAACAATTAAAAAATATGTAGAAAAGCTAAGGATAGTTATATTTGTGGAAATTGTGTCAAAAAATAAGAGACAATAAAATATAAAAAGAAAAATAAATAGAATGAAATTTTTAAAGAGATGAATATTTATCCTCAATCAACTCAGGAAATAATTTTGTTTTATTAACAAAGAAAATATTTAGAGATAATTTTTTTAGACAGATGACAAAAATGATTTAAATAGCAGTTTTTGTCATTAGCATTAAAAATTAATTAGGAAAAGGTAAAACAAAAAACAAAAACATATAGAGGATAGCCTTCCTATTTCCTTTTCAGCGGCAAAAATCTTTAAGGGAGTGACACTAATCACTATAAAAAAAAATGCTAAATTGTGGGGAAGTTTTGTGCTGGGATTATCAAATGTCACAAATTAATACAAATTACAAGAATTTTTTTTCCTTTAGTGAAGATTATAAATTCCCGCAAATTAAAAAATTAAAAAATATCTCAATTTAAAATTTCCTCTCACTCTCTCACCGCCTCTCCCTCTCTCGCGCTCTCCCTATCACTCTCGCTCAAACCCAGATCTATTCTGCCTCTCACTCTCTGTGTTTACGCTCGCCATCGACCTCGTCTTAATTGCCTCTTTCTTCATGTAAGTGCCGCTGACGGATCTCAATTCTTCATCTGCACGACCAAGAAGGAATGGATGGACGACAAGCACCTTGTGTTCGGCCAGGTCATGAATGTGGTGAAGAAGATCGTGATGTCACTGAAAAATACGCAAGCAATACATCAGCCAACTAGTTATTATCGTCCCTACATCATAGTCACAAATACTCCTATTTAAGCACTTCCCTTCACGTTAGTATTTAACTAGATTTGTATCACATTCGTTGCATGGTGCATTAAATTTAATATTAATGTGCGATTATATATTATATTATATGTGTGTGTGTGGATAGTACAATTTTATTTGTATTAATTTATTTAATTAATTATTAACTTTAACTCATTCATAATGAGAAAGAAATAAAATTATATAAATTAAAATAATAAACGTGAGATGTAACAAAATAAAATTGTGTCTAATAAAAAAAATTATATGATGAAATAATAAATGCTTAAAATATAAATATAAGATGATTCTTATTTTTATTTATACTTCAACTACAAAAAATCACTACTAACTAACTTGTTTTGCTTTTTACATATGACTCTCTCGATATTTGTGTTTTTTATATTTATTATTCTTTAGTTTTTTACAAATTATTCCTTGATTTTATAATATTATAATTATAATAGTCATTTCATGATTTATTTTCTAATGAATTAGTATTTTTTAACATAATTTCTCATATCAATACGTGTCGCATTACTTATTTAGACTTTTCAAATAATCAGTATTATTTTTTCTAAAATGGATTCAATATCAAATTAATAGAATTTTTGGTATTAAAATTAATAGAAAATTAATTCTAATATAATATAAAATGATTTCTTTAGAATATGTTTTTTATATTTTTCTTTTTTATTACAAATAGAGATTGAAGCACAAGAAAAGAGAGATATATAAATTGCTTAGAAAGACCCGTAATAATAAAAAAAAATCCATAGTAGTTTTGGTCACTATATGAGAAAGAAGAATAAGAAAAAATGATTACAAAGAAGAAAGAGAGAAAACAGCATGTTAGATGAAGCTTCTCTTACAAGTTTTGAGAGAATGAAGCTTTATTAAAAATTTTGTGTAAATAAAGAATGATTTAAAATTTGAAATTAAAATTAAAAAAAAAAAAGAGGAAGAATCGTCTTGTAAAAGAAAAAAAGAGAAAAAGAGATAAAATTAGTATAAAATTTTAATGATAAAAATACTCTTAATCGGGTAGATATGATATCATCAAGTAAGAAAAGTTAAGAATAGGATAGGAAAGAAAAAAAAAAAAATCTAAAAAAAATTAATAAAAGACAAATTTATCCTATGTTTTATTAACACAGAAAACTTTGGACAGAAATGTAATTTCATAGAAAACATAAAAGGAGGAAAAGAAACACAAAAAACAAAAACATGAGGGATATGTTTTAGCGGCAAAAATCTTAAGGGAATGACACTGATTACTACCAAAAAAAAAAACGTTAAATTGTGAATTTTTTTTTGCCGGAATTATCAAACGTCATAAATTAATATAAATTACAGAAATTTTTTTGTCTTTCATTAACCCCCGCAAATTAAAAAATTAAAAAATATTTCAATTTGGAATTCCCTCTCATTCTCTCACCGCCTCTCCCTCTCTCGCGCTCTCCCCCTATCACTCTCGCTCAAACCCAGATCTGTTCTGCCTCTCACTCTCCGTGTTTACGCTCGCCATCGGCCTCGTCCTAACTGCCTCTTTCTTCATGTAAGTGCCGCCGACGGATCTCAGTTCTTCATCTGCACGACCAAGAAGGAATGGCTGGACGGCAAGCACCTGGTGTTCGGCCAGGTCATGAATGTGGTGAAGAAGATCGAGAAGGGGGGTCTCGGGTTTTGTTCGAGTGACTTGAAGGCTTGTCTGAGAGAGAGTTCGATCTGGTTCTCGGCTTCGTGTGGTGCTGCGAGGGTGAGCTTCGAAAGTAATTGAACGAGGAGGAGGAGGAGGCTCTCTACGAAGGTGAGCTGATCTTCCTTTTTCTTTCCATTATTGGCTTTCTTATTTTGTTCATTCCTCTGTTTCATATACACTAACACTGCACATTATTTAGTTTTACAGAATCATTTTGCCCCTTTCTTATTTTGTCCGGGGTCAAGTGGGTTGTGAAGGTTATCTGAAAATGTGATCAATGGGTTAGCATTTCTGAACAAAAATAAAAAGCATTGACAGTATGTTATGCAAGCTGTAGAGCCATAAGTGAATTCTGCTGGAATTTAGTTTATTTGCTGTAAAAGTGAGTTGCAGTGGGGGTTATTAAAGAAACTAGACTATTATTTATATGTATGTGTATCAATGCTATGGTTTATTGTTAGGAGCCAAAGTTGCTTCCTTTTCTGCCTTGACATAATCAAAAGAAAAGAAATCGAAACTAAAAGAAAGAATAAAAAGCCAATATATATTTTTTGTTGTTTATTTGTTTCCTTGCCTCTTAACTGTCTCCAGGCCTAACCATTATTTTGTATCCATTCTCATTACTCCATGGCAGACAACTAAATATGGTTGAAAAATTTTCCTGCTTTTTCCATACCTTAAAATGTAGGTGGAAACAGACATGGGTGACTTAGGTTTCAATGATTATGAATATAGAAAGCATGCTCATTCGTTTAGAGAAAACAGAATGTAGGTTATACTTATTTTTCAAAATGAGAATTCTGCATAAAGAGGGTATAATGGATGTCTGACTCTATCTCTTTTCTTGCTTTTACAACTCATATATATGATTTTATAATTATTCCTTCTCATAATTAGATGCCATGCTTTTTATTCTTTGTTTAATTAGGAAATTTATTTTTTAGTATATCAAACTATGGTGGGAACCTATTGATAAATGAGAAGTGAATTAACCTAATGGCTTGTCTTGTTTAATGCTGGTGCTGCCATGGTCTAAGTAAATGGTACCGACTAGCGAATATAAAGTCAAAATTTGATTGTAAGATAGAGGGGGACTTGTTTGCAATGGAGAAGTTTCTTGTTTATTTGCCATAATTAATCGTATGTAGGCGTAGCGGCCCAGAAGGGAAGTTTATGAGAAATGTTTATCATTAGTGGGATGCAGATTTAACTTCTTGGTGGGTACCAAATGAGGAACAATCTTAAATCTGTTGGCTGCTTGGGGTGAGAATTTTTGCAAGTGTATGAGTAATTTTAATATACAATGTAATTCATAAAGTTTGAACAAAAGTGCTTACAGAAAAGAACATTCTTCTACACCAAGGGTAGTACTATAGGTATCTTTTTCAGGATGCTAAAATAGTTTTATTTAAGGGAAAATGCCATCGATTACACCCCTTCAGCTGAATCAGCCCCTTTTGTCCATCTGTTGTTAACCAGCTGATGCACACGTGAGGGGCACGTGTCATGAGCTGCTTGGATCTAGCAATTTTTTTAGACTCCCATCAGACCAAAATATGCCCAATTTTCGTTTTAAGAAAACAAATTCTACTTTAAACATCCAAAAATAAAATAAAATTGTCTCCATGAGAACTGAGGACAGAATAGAAGCCCAGCCAAGTAGAATCTTGATGCTTAGAGACTTATCTGAAATTTTTTATTGATGCTTTATGCTTGAAGCTGTTTTACTGATGCCATTTGCCTTATGCATGTGTTGTTGATTATCATATTGCTATCATTGGTTTGTGTTTCTACATATTGATTGAAGTTTTTGATGGAATTATTGCAAGTTTTTTATGGTCTATGTCCAGCTAGACTGCAATAAGATGTTTGCTATGAACCATTTTATCTATCTTCCTTTCTTTTGGTTGGTTGTTTCAGATTCACAAGTGGAGGTGCAATATCAATAAATTGATCTATCTTCTCTTGTTTACTTTGAAGTGAGTTATCTTTCATCACTCCTTCACTCTAATTTTTTTTTTCTATTTAGTTACAATTTTCACTTTTAAGTTCTCTTTATACTTGTTTGCTTTGTGAATGTAATTTTAGATAAAGTTAGGAATATATTCTGTGAATGTAATTTCAAGGACTCCTTCACTTTAATTCCTTTATTCAATTCTTTGCTGCCATTATTTGCTTTCAAATTAAGCAGACCGTGAGACCCATTGCTTTTCATTACTCTTGTGCACATTGATTCATTATTTCATGATTCTATTTATCTTTTTGTAGTTTCTTACCAAATGTCTTTTATTATTTTAGCCAAGTGATGTTTCAAGTGAACCTACTATGTCATTGGATGCAAGAAGATCATCTGGTGGTAATAACACAAACTACCAACATCATATTTAGTGTTGATTTTTTATGTTCATTTATTGTGGCACTACTTTAGGTTATTAAGGATTTTAAGTTGTAAGTTTAGGTTACAATAGATGAATTTATTTAGCTTATTATGGATTCGAACTTGAGTGGTTTATGTTACCATGAATATTTTTAATGCAATTTGATTCACATTTATATTAGCATTTTTATACAATTAATTGTTTTGATTGTGCATCATAAACGTTATTAGAATTAAAAATTAAATATACAGTAAATCTTTTTTTTCTAAAAATTCATCATATGAACAAGAAAGTAAAAATGTTGAAATATGTAGTAAATTTTTTGGTAAACAACATTAGGTGAATAGATAGTGGAGGTTAAAAATTGCCGCAAATTGAAAAAAAATTGTTGCAAATTGTTTGGTAAATAGATTCAGACAAATAGATAGTGGAGGATAAAAATCGTCACAAATTTTAAAAAAAATAGCCTCAAATTGTGAGGGTTTTAAATTGCTGCAAATTAATTACTGTTTTGGGGGACGCTGAAAAATTGCCGCAATATATTGAGGCCAATGTAAATACAACGTTTTTTAAAATTGTCGTAATTTAATTTGCAGGAGTTAAAAATTTGTAAAAAAAACTACTGCAATTTAATCATGATTTTATATATTATGATTGATGATTGATTTCTTTTGAAGTGATTAGCTTCTAGTCTGACTTTCATATCTGATATAATCCATATCTTATTACACTACATGCACACATAGAAGATGAACATCATATTGTATCAACCAGTACTTATAAACAGACTCCAAGACTCTTGTAAAAGGACTCAAATCTTCTGTGCTGAATTGCCATCAACCGTGTATAGAATTGGCTAATTGTGAACACTATAGTATCAGTCTGAAGTCTTTGGGACTGTTGTAAAATCAATTCTGAAATGACATCTACCGTGGATCCATTTGACTAATTGTGAGATCATTAATTGACAAAATGTCATGGTTCCTAGGTGAAAAGCTGTCACCAACTAGATTTCTGTCGGTAAAGAATCCAGGCATTTTTGGTTGAGGTAATGACCATTCACTACTCAGCATCACAACCACAGATGACATGCTTGGCCTGTCTTCTGGACTTCGTTGCACACATAGTAGGCCCACATGAATTGATCTTATGACTTCAGATAAACTAAACGAATCTCTGCTGGATGCATCAGTTATTTCTGAGAACTTGCCTTCTGTGAATAGTGTCCATGCCTGCATATATCCACTTATTTGGTTAACAGCAAATAAATATCAAGGAAAAACAAAACTTTAGCTTACATGCCCCAGAAGATCAAAGCGGTGATCTTTATGGCTGAATCCTCTATTTATCTTCCCACTAACTATCTCTAATACTAGCACACCAAAGCTAAAGACATCGGATTTTGTTGAGAACAGCCCATCAATTATGTACTCAGGTGACATATAGCCACTGCACATAACATCAAACACACAAATTCAAAACAAGGCAAAGCTATCATACTATATACATCTCATGTCATCAGCCACTTACTAAGTTCCAACCACATTATTTGTGCTTGTTTCATTTTCATTTCCTCCAAAGCTTCTGGCCAGTCCAAAGTCTGAGATTTTTGGGTTCATTTCACCATCTAATAAAATATTTCCTGCCTTGAGATCTCTATGAACTATTCTATGCCTTGAATCTTGATGAAGATAGAGAAGGCCACGTGCAATCCCATTGATAATAAGGAAGCGCTTAGGCCAGTCTAGTAGCATGCCCTTTTCATTGTCTGTTTAAGAGTAACTGAATTAGACTCCTTTCCTTTTGAAGTTCTTAACAATAATTGAGAAACAACGACTAATAGTTAGCCAGATTTTGAAATCCCAAGTAGTCTTGTAAGGAAGTTTTTTAAACAAATATTTTCTATGGGAAAACATAGTCAACATTACTGCTGAAAAGAGTCTATTGCCCTTCCCTTGTCATGAAGGACTAGAAATGCCTTAGGACAGCTCATAGTAAAATTAAATGACATGCTGTTAAAATTGCTAGTCTTTCAATTATTACTCTTTTTTTGGTACATGAAGGGAGACGAATCCTATTCAATATATATTACTTTAACTACATATTCTGATAGAAAGATCTCATTACCCATAGTAGAAAATAATCATTAGTAGATAAAACCAAGAAGGTTCAAGTGGAATCAAACCGAATATGAAGTAGTCCAAGCTTTTATTAGGCATAAATTCATAGACCAACATCCTTTCCTCTGCTTGAATGCAGCATCCTAGAAGCCTTACCAAATTCCTGTGTTGAAGTTTGACTACATGCATAACTTCATTTTTGAACTCTTGGAGTCCTTGCCTAGAATTTATTGAGAGCCTCTTAACAGCTATTTCTCTTCCATCTTCCAGCATACCCTGAATATGTAACAGTTTATACATTACAAAAATATATTTTCCAAAATCTATTTAAGGTATATTTTCCATTCGGTGGTAGTGTTACAATATATATTTGTTGTGATGATACAGTTTTAGGAAGCAACGTTCTAAAAGTTCAATACTGTCTCATGTGGTGAATTAGATTCCAATAAGCAGCTAATCTTTAACAAAGACAGTTCAACCGGCAAAAATGTAGCCTCTTTGTACTTTTAGATTCATTTGACTTTCTTACAGAACATCAAAAAGATTCAGAAGATATCCTTTCATTTTACCAGTTTGTCGTTGTTTGTCTTATTTGATCTTTCACACTCCTTTAACTTTGGGCCATTTTTAGCTAATACAGTAATAAATACAAAATATCTAGTTTGGGGGTCATAAGAGATCTATAAAAATATGAATATAGATGCCCAGCAGATACAAAATAGTGATTGTTTCCAAATGATTCACTTGTACTTGGCAGCTATTAGCCATAACACCTATCCCAACGAATCAAAATTTCCTGCCATGTTGCTAATATCTAGAATTGAGCTTTGTATTATTAATTAGTTAGCTTAAGAGCTTAAATGGAAGAATACCATAGAAAAATATTGATCAGTAAGGCCTTGCAATTCTAGGTTCATGTGCTGATATTTTGTCAGATTATTACCTTATAAACAGATCCAAAACCACCTTCTCCTAATTTGATATCAGCGGAAAAGTTATTGGTTGCAGAAGTAAGTGTAGCAATATCAAAAACGGGTAGCTCTATGTCTTCCTTATGATGCTCTTGTATTGGATATGCATCTCTTTCTAGATTGCCTCTAATATTTCCTGCAAAGCAGTAAGTAGTTTGAAACGACCAAAATAAATAAATAAATAAGGAAATTCGCTATTTAGAATATGTCCTTTTTCTCAATCCTGTTAAAGTATGTTTCTTGAAAATCCTATTACTACATCCTCGCCTATTCCCTATTGTTGAGAGAAAGAAAGGATTATGGAGAAACTCGAAAGTGTGTGAGTGACTGAGTCAATGAATTACATTCTCCTCTAGTATTCTGTTTATAATACTAAGGAATATGGTAGTACAAGATAGTACAATAGAACAATAGTAAATGTACATAAAAGAAAATAAATAAGAATACAATGTATATCTCTAGACTCCCTTTCAAGCTAGAGTATATAAGTCATATACATTAAGCTTATTGCAAATATAACTAATTTGAGGTCCCTTACTTAGTGAACACATCTGTTAACTGATTATTGGAATTGACAAAGCGAGTAGATATGCATCCAGGATGAATTGTTTCTTTGGTAAAATGACAATTCACTTTTATATGTTTGGTCCTCTCATGGATCACTTGATTCGAGGTTGAATTGTTTCTTTGATAAAATGACAATTCATTTCTATATGTTTGGTCCTCTCATGAAACACTTGATTCGAGACAATGTGCACAACAATTTGATTATCATATATTAGTTGCATTTGCTTAACATCTCCAAATCTCAATTCTTGGAGTAAATGCTTAAGCTATATAAATTCACATGTTACAAATGTCATGGCCCGATATTCTACTTCTACACTTAGTCTGGCATCGACATCATGTTTCTTGTTTTTCCAAGATACTAGATTGCCTCCAATCATTACACAATAACCTAAGGTGGACCGCCTATCTGAGGGTGAACTAGCCTAATCTGCATATGAAAAACTAATGACCTAGAAATGACCTTTGTCTTTTTCATATAGGAGTCCCTGACCCGATGTTCCTTTGATATACCTAAGTATTCAAATTGTAGCGTCCCAATGGTTGTCACATGAAGATTGTAGGAATTGACTAACTACACTTACAACAAAGGAAATGTCTGACAGAGTTATGGTAAGGTAGTTCAGTTTTGCAATAACTCTCCGATATTGCTCAAGATCCGATAAGGGCTCCCCCTATCCTGGTAAAAGCTTGACCTTCGAATCCATAGGAGTGTCTACAGGTCGACAATTTGACAAGCCAATCTTCTCTAAGATATTAAGAGCATACTTCCTCTAAGAAATAACAATAACATTCAAGGACTGAGCTACCTCAATACGAAGAAAATAGTTAAGGTGTCTCAAATCCTTTGTCTGCAAATGACAAAAAAGATGTTGTTTCAATTGATTGATACCATCTTCATCATCGCCTGTGAAGACAATATCATTTACATATACTACTAGATAAATGCACCGATGTTGTGAAGAATGGTGATAGAAAACAGAGTAATATGTCTCATTGCGAATCATGCCAAACTACTGAACTAAGATGCTAAATCACCTAAACCATGCTAGTGGGGATTATTTTAAACCATAAAGTGATTGGTGTGGGCGACATACTAGTCCAAACTCCCCATGAGCAACAAAACCAGGAGGTTGCTCTATATATACATCCTCAACAAGCTTCCAATGCAAAAAGACATTCTTGATATCAAGCTGAAAGTGAGGCCAATGACGCATGGCAACCCTAAAAAGCAATCTTAGCAATGAGAGAGAAAGTATCACCGTAATCTAAACCATAGATTTGAGTGTAACCTTTGGCTGTTTAGCGGGCCTTCAAGCAATCAATCTGCCCAGCAGAACCAACTTTCATAGCATAAATTAGCTCATCGATATCCAACTATGGACTTGCTCAGAGGAAATGGTACTAACTCCCAAGTGTCACTAGAGTGCAAGGTTGCCATTTCATATACCATACTCTGCCACCACCAAAGATGAGATAATGCTTCACCTGTACTCTTAGGAATAGAAATAGAGGACAAGGAGGTGACAAAGGCAAAACATGGAGAAGACAAACAATGGTAACTTAAAAAGGTATAAATAGGATGAATATTATAGGTAGAACGAATATCTTTGTGAATGGCAAGTGGGGAACTAGCATGAGGTAGGACTTAGAGCAGCAAAGGCATTGGATTAGGGCTAGGATCTGCAGGGCCAACGACTATAGTATGAAGATATGGTCAGCGCTGATAAGTCTAGAGGACGAGGAAGAATGACTTCAATAGGAGATCCAAGTAAGGGAAACGAGAAAACATCAAACACAGTAGAACTTTCAGCAGGAGAAGAGAAGAAAAATAATTACTCCTCAAAGAAGGTGGCATCTACAGCGGTTATATAGTGGTTACTGTTTGGATGATAGCATTGATATCCTTTCTGCAGAAAGGAGTAGCCAAGGAAGACATATTTAAGAGATTTAGCTTGAAGTTTGTCCTATCTAGGAGTCCAATAATGAACAAAATAAGTGCAACAAAAAATACAAAGTGGAAATGAGTTTAAAGGAGCAAACAGAAATAACATAAAAGTTGGAGTTTGATTTTTCAAAATAGAGGAAGGCATGCGATAAATTAAATAGCAAACAGTAAGAACGACATCACCCTAAAACCTTCTAGTAACATGGCTATTAAGAAGCAAAGTACACATTGTTTCAACCAAATGATAGTTCTTACGCTCAACAATGCCATTTTGTTGAGGTGTGTAAGCACAAGAAGATTGGTGAAGGATACCTTGTGAAGACGGAAAAGATGTGAAAGAAGAAAAGAAGTATTCACTGGCATTATCATTGCGTGAAATTCGAATAATAGTTTTAAACTGATTGCGAATCTTAGCCCAAAAAGATTGAAAAACCAAAAATATTTTAGTACGACTTAAAAAAAAAACTAAGTACATATAGAAAAATCATTAATAAAAGTTACAAAATATTGATATCTTAAAGTTGTAAGTACACGACTAGAACCCTAAACATCCGAATGGACTAAATAAAAAAAAAGGATGCAGCCTAATTATTAACGCACTTGGAAAAAGAACTACAGATATGTTTGGCAAATTGACACTACTTATACTCTAAAGATGATAAAGACGATAAACTAAGAACCATCTTCTGAAGCTTGGAGAAGCTAGGATTTCCCACACAACTATGTAGAAGAGATTGTGAAACAACAGAAGCAAAAGAAGCATGAGATGAAGGCAACAATAAGGTGGTACAACCCCTAAGACTCACGCCCTTGGCCAATCACCCATCCCGTATCCCAATCTTGCACAAGAACAAAATTATCAATGAAAAGAACAGAACAATTAAGAGAACTAGTTAATTTATTAATAGATATAAGATTAAAAGTATGATTAGCTATGAGTCATTGAAGACTGATTTTGATGATAACAAACATGAAGATGATGGGAAGACCAAGTCCACATTCTTCAAGAATAGTTTTAAGACTTAGAGTCTTATTGTACGAAGCCTTCTGGATATCTCATTGGTCTTTGAAAGAAAAATTTTTAAACATGTTTTCTAATATATCCAATAAATTCAAAATGGTTTTTGAAAATAAAAAGTTAGTTGGGTTTTTAGAAGCAATTTGGCAGGTTTTGAAACTGTTTAAGAATTTTTTTTAAAATAACTTTATTCGAATAACTTTCTCTTTATTTGAATAAACCAATCTCAAATGATTGACTTTTATAAAAGCTTGTTCGAATAACTTTATAGTTATTCGAATAGCAGTTTCCTTATCTCTGTGTGCCTCTGGTTTTAAATTGTTTTATTTGAATAGCATAGCATCCATGCTATTCGAATAAGAATCTCTTCAAAATGGTTTTTCAAAATGAACTATTCGAATAACTCTTATGCCGAACAACCTTCATCAGAACTGGTTTTCATGAAGCTTTTCAAAACATGTTATTCGAATAACACAAAAAGTTATTCGAATAAACACGAGTTTCACATTTAGAAAGAAACAATCATATTTGCATTTATTACGTGATTTAATTGTACCCAACGGCTATTTTATTCAAAGCTCTATAAATAGAGACCTTGGGTCATCTTTGAAAGCTACCTAACCATCTGAGAACAATTCTTGCTTGCTTATTTCGTGATTCATACTTTTGCATATTTTCTGTGCTCTTTTTACGCCAAAACTTTGAGATATCCTTAAAGAGCTTCTTAGTGCTTCAAGTTATATTATTTACTCTTTGTGAGAGTTTATCTTCTTCTATATTCTGCTCTATTGTAAAGAGGGTGAGGTATCCCTAAAAGGTTTTGTAAGGATGAGGTATTCCTGAAAGTTAAGGCTTTAGCACAAGGGTGAAGTTTTCCTGTGTGTAAAAAGTGCCCTGCTTTGTAACGGTAACAAGTACATGTGCAAACTTGCATTGATAGTGAAAAATCTCAAATAATTTTTCAAGGACTGGACATAGGTCACAAGTGATTTGGTGGTTGAATCAAGATAAATATTGTGTCTGCTCTTCTTATCTTAATCTCTTTATTTCCTGTAATTTATTTATTTATTGCTTACTTGTTTATTTTCTGTGCTTAAGATTTTTTATCCTCTCTTTTTATTCACATCTGTTAAGAAATATCATCAACGAAATTTGTTTTATAAACGTTTGTAAAAAATTTTTATATACTCAATTCACTTCCCCTCTTAAGTACTGGAACCACTTGGTAACAAAAAGGAAAATCAGGAACATAAAAAATAGAATCAAGAGTGAGGGGAGGAGTGGGTCAATTTGACCAAGAACTTTAGCCATGGTTTTTGAGCCATTAGCCAAGGTAACCATAAGAAGGGAACGAGAACTAGAGAGACTGGAAAAAGACTAATGTTACCTGAAATATAATTAGAAGCAGTCGAATCCAAAACCCATGGACCAAGGGAGGAATGGGTGAGGCAAACAACAAAATTATCACTTCGAGTAACAGAGGCAGAGGCAGATAACTGGGTAGCCTGATAAGCTAGATAACCCTCAGAAATAGTAGTAGGAATATTGAACATGGACATGTCAGATGAAAAAACAGGAGATGCTAGAACAAGAGAGCCCGACTAGGCAACATTAGTTGTGCAAGGTGGTTTCTATGCATTTTAAAGCAATAATCCCTAGTATGACCAAACCTGTGGCAATAAGTATGTTATGGACATTAACCCTTACCACAATTTAGGTTGTTAGAGCCTATTTGGACAACATTGGATTAGGAAGCCAGAATATAGGAGTCAACAATAGGTGCAGCTGAAATAGGCATAAGTTGAGTAACTCGAAGTAGCCGAGCAAAGACATCCTCCATAGAGGGAAAAGAAACACTAGCCAATAATTAATGACAAACATGTGAATGCTTATGTCTTGAAGCATATCAAATAAGTTTTTGATGATAACAAAGTCAAGATGAAGACCAAGATCTAAAGATGAAGACCAAGACCAAAAGAAGAAGACCAAGATCAAAGAGGTATATTAGATATAGGTCTTAGAACATCAATATGAAATGCTCTCAACGTATCTCAATTATATTCAAATGGTTTTTCAAAAGATCTTATAAATCAACTTGTTTTTCAAAGTTCATATTTTTTTTAAAAGAAATATTGATTTCAATCTTGGATTATGTTAAACATTTGTAAATCTTGATTAGTCCAAGTTCCCAAATGATAAAAATGGCCTGGAGACTTAATTGGGATTGAAAAGTGAGTTTAAAGTATAGTGTAATCGATTACCAATGTTTAGTTATAAGCGATTACAAGCTAAACAAAAGCCTTGTAATCGATTACACCATCCATGTAATCGATTACCATATGCCCAGAAAGGGAAGAACAAGTTCAAAGGGCCATGTAATCGATTACACTAATATTGTAATCGATTACCATAAAGTTAGAGGATGTGTAATCGATTACACAAGTCTTGTAATCGATTACCACAAACCCAGAAAGCCAAGAACACATTCTAACTGTCATGTAATCGATTACCAAAACCCTGTAATCGATTACCAATGTTCTGACATGCCCAACGGCTATATTGAATGCATTAAATGCTTGGCTTCAACCACCCTCCAACGGCTCTTTTAATGAATGGGCTTTAAATACAGTTCTTTGGGCATCATTTGTGGCTAACCAACACTTGAGAAACATCTATCAATCACTTTAATCCAAGAATCATCATTAAATCTCTTTTGCTCTGTTTTTGTATATATTTTTGAGACATTCTTGAAGAGCATCATAGGGCTTCAATTTGTGTAATTTACTCTTGTGAGAGTTTCATCTTGTAAACACTTTGATTCTTTGTAAAGGGGGTGACGTATCCCTCTAGAGAAAAGAGAGTGAAGTATCTCTCAAAGATTGTAAAGTATGAGGTATCCCTTGTTGAAGGTGAGGTATCCTTCAAAGGTTATAAAGGGGGTGAGGTATCCCTCTAGTGAAAAGGGTGAGGTATCCCTGTTTTGAGGCTCAAGCACAAAGGGTGAGGGATCCCAAGGTGTGATGAGTGCTCTATTGTGTAAAGGTTTTCAAGCACCCATTCAAGCTTAAAGTTATAGTGAAAATCTTGAGTGGTTTGCTTGAGGACTGGACGTAGGTCACAAGGGGTGGCTGAACCAGGATAAATCCTTGTGTTTGTTCTTCTCAACTCTATCTCTTTACTTTGTGCTTTAATTATATATGCTTGAGTTGAGTTTGATATCTTGCTTTGCTTGAATTCTTTCTATCTTGGGTTGTTTATTTGTGAGTGAAGTATTCAATCTCGTTTATCTATTCACTTCAATCATCCAATAGCTTCAACGAAAATTGTTAATCAAACGTCTTGCAAAAGATTTACGAAAATATTTTACATACTCAATTCACCCCCCTCTTAAGTATTGAGGCCACTTGGCAACAAAACAGAATCAAACTTAGGAGGCAAACCAACCAATGTAAGAAGCATGCAGAACATGTCATAATTCATTTCTTGAGTTGTCGTATTGTGATAAGGAGGAGTTTGGTGAACTTTGAACGAACACCCTAAATATGCCCTAAATATCTAGACATGGATTGGTCTTGTTTTTGAATGTTAAGGATGTCATAAATAACATCATAAAACTGCTTAATATCATTAGTGCAGAGCAATTTGCCCTTCTCCCACACAATGTAGCAAGTGTGATATGGTCAAAACAGATCAACAATAGCATAATCAATAGTATTTTAGAGAAAGGTGCACAACTAAGCATCAATGGCCTTCCAATCATCTTGTTTGTCAGTAGGTATTTTCGAAGGCCTTCTTTTTTAAATGGTTAGAGTACCATTAACCTTTAAACCAAAGCTCAACAACCATTGCCAACATATAGTTAGCACCAATGAGGTGCTTAGTGGTGATAGCCAAAAAACTCGAAATCGCATAACTGAAAATAACATACTTGCTAGTAGAAGATGAATCAGCAGAGATAGACATAGTGGCCATAAAGATCCAGAAAAATAGAAAGCCCAAGAACTTGATGCTAGAATGACAAACTACATAGCACAAAATGGAGAGAATAACAATAAATCATCACAAAAAAATGCCAACAATCCAAACTGAGAGAGGAAAGGGCAAGATAAACCTAAATCAAACCCAAACACCCAACAATAACGACAGATCGCATAGGGGAAAGGCCAAACAATTAGTGGAAGTGCGTGAAACAAGATAGCGAAGATAAGCTTCACCAGATATGCCATGACAAGGTGACCAGAAGAAATAGCATCCAAAAAGAATGCCTGACGTCTCTAATGCACGGAAAAGAGGGAGATTGGGCAAATTTCGGTGAATGGTGCATGGCGGCGAGTCAGAGCTCCAATGGTAGTGCGGTTCTGGTGGCAAGTTGAGGGAAAGGTGGCAAACATGGTGATGGGGTTGGCCGGAGGAAAAACGAACCTTAGATGCGTAGATATAAGACGACAGCCACAGGAGGAGAGAGAAAAAAAGAACACGTGGCGAAAAAAATAGTTAAAATTTTAGGATTTCTTTAATAAGGCTCGTGGTACCATGTTGAGAGAAAGAATAAATCATGGAGAAATCCAAAAATATGTGAATGACTGAGTTAATGAATTACATTATTCTCTAGTATTCAATTTATAATACTAAGGAATATAATAGTACAAGATAGTACAATAATTCAACATTAAATGCATATAAAAAGAAATAAATAAGGAAAAAATGTATTAACCCCCCCTTAGACTTTAGATTACTTGCAAATTGACACCACAAACTTTTAAATCATCATAATTAATCCTTATACTATGATAATTACACAGATAAATCCTTCCTTCCATCTTATATTAAGTTACTAATAAAGATGTGATGTGGCCAAATCTGAACCCTCTAACTTTTATTAATGTGGCACAATCATATGCCGTTTATTTTTAATTAATTTTTTTCTTATATCTTTTCTAATTATTTATTTTTCAAAATTTAAAAATCATTTGCACTTTTATCCAATTTTTTAAAAAAAAACACTTACACAAAATTAAAAAAAACAAAAAAAAACTAGCTTTCAAGATTGAAACTGAAACCACAATGCTCTAATCTCTGTTCAAATTCAAGAAAGGATAACCACTACTTCCTACATTTCAACTCATGGAACCCCTCTTCCCTCACAAATTCACAACACATGCCCTCGTTCCTAGGAAGGTGTTCTCGGCGACAAACTCACCGGCAACATCACTGCCATAGTCCTCAACAGGCTTCGTTTGGGAAGGGAACTCAATTTTCACACTCTGCTAAACCTCAAGATGTTGAGGAATCTAAGCCTCTTTGGAATTGTCCATTTCGTAAGTTGTAAACAAAAACTCACCTTGGCTAGTTCCCCAATAGTATGTTTGTGAGTTGGAGTTTTGGAAGAAATAGAAAGGAAGTATTTATTCTTTATTTAAGATTTTTTAAAAATAAATAAATAATATAAAAAATAATCTTATAACATTTTAATCATCTTTTATTTATATTTATAAATATTTTATAATTATTTTAATTTAAAAATAAAAAATAAGAGTTTCTTTTTCTTTTCTTAAAATCCTCCGTCTAAACACATCCCAAATTTTATAGGTCGAAATCTATAGCCATCGTCCTCAAAATATTGTCAACTCATATCATATCCTCTTCCGATGTTTCCATAATTTCCCTGTTTTCAGCTTCTTCTCTCCGTTGATCTCCTTTGGTGTTTCAAATATTGATTTGTTGACATAAACTGGTTGGCATTAAAAAAATAACGTCTTCAATGTCTCAAAAAGGTTCAAGATTTTGCAGGTGAGTGTCTACCAATTTGGAAGGGAGAAGACCATCGTTTTGGCTTCTTTTTATTTTTTTATTATTTTATTTTCTATGATAAATATTTTTTAATACTAACAAATAAGTAATTTAAAAAAGAGACAAGAAAAATAAATAAAAATAAACGACTGAGTGTGCCACATGAATAAAAATTGGAGGGCTTAAATTTATCCATGTCATTTTTCTATTAGTAACTTAATGGGGAAGGGATGAAAAGATCTATTAGTGAAATTATAATAGTTTAAGGGCTAATTAGGACAATTTAAAAGTTCATGGTATCAGTCAGCAAATGACGCAAAGTTTAAGCAGGTTGAATGTACTTTTTTCCAAGAATAAAATGTATATTTCTATACCCATGCCTCCTCCAAGCGCAAACGAAAGAAGCACAAAGAGAACCCAAATAGAAGAATAACAAGAAACTTATATTGCCCAACCTTTTTATGATGTTACTGAAAATTTACATCACATAGTCCATTCTTATCATAAATCTTTACAGCTTAAGCCAGGTTATGTTTACTAATTAAAACAATCAGATGAGCCCGCAGAAGTGACTTACTGTCTTTTTGGTGCTTCTTTCTTCTATGCAGGATGAAGGCTAGGCATAGGATCAAAATTCCTGTTGTGCTGAAAAGAATAATCAGCAGCTTCCAGACGTTGGACTTAGGTTTTAACTTGTTACCTGTAGTAGTATCTAATAACAATACAGTTAAAGAGAAATCAGACAAATTAGAAAACAGTAAGAAAAAGAAGGAACTTCCAAATTGAGAGATGATCTTGTACCTAGATCTTTCTTGGACATTCTCACATAAATATCTTGCTGTTGTTCACCCAGTTCTCTAATATCAGTCAGTTCACCAAACCAGACTAAACACCCACTCTCTTCACTGATATTCAATTGTGCATAAGCAGTGCAGGAGCAGTTGTTCATGCACAACATCTCACAGTCCTCAAGGCTCATACTCATATTAAACCATGACCTCTGTGTGTCTGGTAATTTCAGCCCAGAAAACTTTGAAAATCCATCCCCATGACAACTCAGTGGATTGCTTCTGACACAACCATTAGACCAGTCTGCTTCATTCCATTCTTCTGGGAATTTAGGTTCAAATCCTTTCAAGCAACTGCATGGTGGGGAGTTGTCTATATTACAGCTACCATTACTCCACATTTAGCATAATAATCACAGTCATCACTTGGTGGTGCTGTTATATAGGAGGCCCAACCTTGTTTTACATCTCCAAGTATAACGCTTTATCATTCCATCTGCAGTTAGCACCAACCTTGAAAGAACTGAGCTATTAACAAGCTCAAATGCAATATATATTTCTTCCTCTGTAGAAACAAAATAAAACTTGTATATAGAATTCGGTTTTAACTGGGGCAAGCCACTGAACCGAAGACCATTCCATGATCCAGAACGAAACCTTTTGGCTTTACCATCTTTTAAACATAATTGTGGGTATCCATCAATATCAATTTGATAAGTATATTTGCCTTTAGAAGGATCATCAGGCCTACTCCATGATGTTAGGTACCGATTCAGGCCTGAACTTAAATTTCTTCCTAGCTTCATCCCTGGCAGTAGTGTGTCACAAGGATAATCAAAACTCTGCCACAGAAAATCTTTCAAGTCATTGTTGCTCCCATACTTCACAATGAGGTTCCCTGAATCCAAAAGCATCGTAACTGGTTTCTGCACCAATCTTGATGAGTTGGAAGACCAAATGATACTCTTGTTATGGTTGAGAAGCACTAGAGTCCCATTGTCAGTGACCTTCAAAACCCCAGATGAGTCAGTGAGTGGGTTGTTTCTGTTGGCAACCCATGCTACTGTCAGTGTTGGTCCTCTATTATACCATATTCCCAGGTAACGGTTCTTGGAATTGTCTGGACTGAAGAATCCCAGTGCAAAGCTTCCACCTGCTGAAACTATGATCTCACCATCAGTGAGAGATTCCGTTGTGTTAATACTGTCTCTGGTAGTGGAGACTGCTATATTATGCAGCAAAGAGAAGCATAACTGAAGCAAGGTGAACCTTTCCATTGATTTGTTTATTCTTGTTTCTCTATGTCAGTGTAATGCTGTTACAATGAAAGGATTAATAGATAAACAAGAAGAAAGATACAAGCATCCATGTAGACTTGCAGGAGTTAAAACTTTCTTAAAAAATAATAAATGCACCTGTGACCTCAATCAATGGTCAACGAACATTATTGACTTCTATGGTCTTTAGCCTAACAACTACGAGAAGAAACTATATAATCCTTTGCGATGAAGTGCAGGTGAAGATCTTGATGGTATTACTTAATGTGTCCTGTCTTCTACAGTAAGTTTGCTAGTTACTAGATGACTGTTACAGTGGTACATATACCTCATATGTTCACTAATCTAGGAATGAAAATATGGAAATGGTTTTGTTCCCTAGACAAGCATGCCTCATAGTAGAGAGTTACATGATCATTTAGCAGATAAAAACAAGGGTAGGGAGTAATGTCTATCAACTCTGGATGTGGTAATTGATAAGTTCATATTTTGTAGTCATAAATTGGATAAATTATGGTGATTTATTTGTATTTATTGATGAATTTTAGATAAATTCTTATCATTGTCTTCATTTTTGTAACAAATAGTGCACCCTCACCAATTATATGGGAAGCATGTGGCGAACATGGACATAAAAGTTCAAACTGCCAAGTTGGTAGTTCTTTTGCCTCCGAGCCCGAATGAGGAAATTTTGTTGGAAATTTCAATCGGCTGCATTACAATCTATATTCCAATATGTACAATCTCGGTTGGAGAGGCTACCCCAATTTCAAATGAGCAAATTAATAGGGCAATCAATAAAGCCATCAGAGAACTCCGCAACCACCTCCAGGTTTCCAAGCACCTGAAGAGAAGCAAAATTTTAAATATTTTGTAATGAAATACATTTAGAATTCAGAGGCTCGAATGAAGAGCATGGAAACTCAGATTAACCAGTTGGCTACCTTGATGTCAGAAAGGGTACCAGGGACATTGCGTGGTACAACCGAGCCTAATTTGAAGGAACGTGTCAAGGCAATTACCATGAGAAGTGGCAAGCAGCTCCCTAAGAAAAAAGAGAAGGAAATGCAAGAGCATGAAAATACTGATGATTCAGTTAATGTGGAAAACGAGAAGGCAAGTGAATCACCCTCTGCGGTACGTGTAAGTAAGCCACATAAGCTCTCTATTCCATTCCCTCAGAGACTTAAGAACACTAAGCAAGACACGTAATTTGCTAAATTCTTGGAGATGTTCAAGAAATTACAAATTAATATTTTGTTTGTTGAAGTCATCTCCCAAATACCAAAGTATGCAAAGTTCTTGAAAGAAATACTTACAAAAAAAAATGCAAGCTTGAGAAATTTGAGACGATAAGGCTAAATGAGGAGTGCTCTGCCATTCTCTTGAAGAAGCTACCACCGAAATTAAAAGATTTAGGGAGTTTCACAATTCCTTACTTTATTGGTAACTCTTATTTTGAGAAAGTATTATGTAATTTGGGTGCTAGTATAAATTTGATGCATTTCTCTATTTTGAAGAAATTAGGAATGCAAGAACCAAAGTCTACTAACATTTCACTACAACTGGCTAATAGATCAATCACTTACCCTCGTGGTGTATTGGAGGATGTTTTGGTGAAGGTAGACAAATTCATTTTTCTAGCTGACTTCATTGTGTTAGACATGGAGAAGGACGCCGAGATTCCAATCATACTTGGACGTCCATTCCTCGCCACTGGAAGGACCATGATTGATGTCCATCAAGGGAAGTTGACCTTGTGATTAAATGATGAGGAAGTGATTTTTAATGTTTTTAATTCTGTAAAAAATCCAGGATCTTTTGATTCATGTAATTGCATAGATGCTACTGATGTTGCAGATACGTTTTCATCTCTGCAGGAAACTGCTACTGATGATGTGCACGACATGCGTATCAAAGCAATGTGAGTTTAAGATTAGGGATACAATTCTTGTCTGTAACTCACATATACGTTTCTCTCCTAGTAAGTTATGGTCAAAATGATACGAATCGTATGAGGTTGTACGAGTCTTATCGTACGATGTGCTTGAGGTGAAAAAAGAATGCCAACAATCATTCAAGATAAATGGTCAGAGAGCGAAGCACTATGAAGAAGGAGTGGGAATTGAGCACCACTCCATCCGCCTCACCTGAGCATGGCACCAGCCTATAATTAAGCTAATGATTATAAATTAGTGTTTCACATGAGGCAATTTGTGTTTCTATCCTTGCATTTGGTTTTCCAGTTTTTGCTTTGTTTTTCCCATAAATATTAATACTTTGTATTTTTCTTGTGCAGTTTTCGACAACATGTCGCTGCTCAGTTAGACCGTATGTTTGAGCTCATGGCTACATGCCTCCCTTAGGCTCCACCTCCCCTACCTCCTTTGTGATTTTGTGTTTAATTTTCAGGAAAGTTTCATTATCCTCTGTTTTGTTATTTTTATTTTATTTTTCTCCATTGAGGACATTGTTTATCTTAAGTGTGGGGGGATACTCTTAAATTTTTTGTGAAATTTTTGTTCAATAGATGAACACTTGAGTATTGCTAGCAATCAAGCAGAAATTGTATATTAATTTCTTTAATTAATACTGAACTGATAGAGATATGTTTAAGAGGGAAATCCATTAATCATGAGCTGTTATTGTGTGAAGCAATCTTTTTCAATTCAGTAAAGAGAAATTTAGCATCTTAGTTGAAAATTAGTCAAGTCTACTTATATTTGTTCTATCTATTAATTTAGTCAGAAAATGAGTTTTGAGCTTTAATGATTGGATTTTTCATAAACAAAATTCTATTTTTCTTCTGGAGTGAGTTTTCTCTTGATTTATGTGCACTAGAAATTGTTTTAATATCTTGTTGATACTTTAATGGTTCACTTACATACTGGAACATGATTAAGGCAATTAGATTTTACTCTTTCTTAACTTCCAGAGTTGCACTGAGAAAATAATCCCTTAGAGCCCTATTCGAACCTGAATTTGATTTCTTTAGATACCTAATTTGATAATCAGGTTGGATTCATTGATTATTTTCTAAAATAATAGAGCAACTGATGTATTAATTGAAAGGTCATTAAGGGTTGGTTTGGTCTTCAAGGGTTTACTATTTAAAAAAAAATGGAAAAGGAAAAAGAAAGAAAATGATTGTTGGTGAAGAATAATGGAAATATTGGGTTAAAAATGAGAATTAGCTATACCTTTATGCATTATGTTTTATTTATCATCTTTTCAACCTGATTATGTTTTGTATCAATTTATCCATGTAACATTTTTTACCCTTATTTATCTTTTTCCTACCCTTTATTGTTTCCCTTGGCCCTGTTACAACCAAATGATGCCATTTTGGTTCTTGTGATGTATGTGAACTTAGAAGTGGAGATGAGATTGATAACCAAGCCTATGATATTGCATTTATCAAGAGAAACTGGAATGATCTCTTTGTCCTTAAACACTTGAGCGATGGAAAGATGAGTGACCTCAACTGGTTGGTAAAGAGAAAAGATGCAAGTTAGACCTAAGCCTTTAATTGTATTAAGTGTTAAATGACCTTGCTGGATTGGATTTGATTGTTGAACTTGATTGAATTCTTACATTGTGAAATTTCCCTTCATTCATGTTTCTGGATGCTTAGTTTAATCTTGTTTTTTGATTCTTATTATTTGCTTGAGGATAAGCAAAGCTCAAGTGTGGGGAGGTTGATAAGTCCATATTTTGTAGTCTCAAACCAGATGAATTATGGTGATTTGCTTGTGTTTATTGATGAATTTTAGATGGATCCTTATCATTGTCTTCGTTTTCTTAGATGGAATGGGATTTATCACATTTGGAGTGAAAGCAAACGAAGACACCGCTTTTTCAGAGACAAAGAAGATCATTTTGGCTTAGATAGGACCTTGTGTCAACTCAAATGTGATTCCTGAGTTAGACACGGCTATGTCTAACTTGTAAAAGGCTTCTGACTAGGAGATACAGCCGTGTCTCTGGGTCACATGACAGTGTCTCCCTCCTGATGTTAAAATTACGCATTTTCGTGCTCACACGCCAGTGTCAAGTTTAGACACGGTCGTGTGAGGTCTCCTGTGCGTAAAAACAGATGTTTTTTCCTCACCATTATAAATAGAAGTGAATCCCTAAACCTAAAAAAGAACTTTGGCGGCATCAGACTTTGAAGAGATAATTCATAAGGGAAGACGGTCACGAATCTCTGGAAGTCGACTACGAAGAGAGGACACAATTCTTGAAGGTTTGAAGATCACAATTGAAGTATTACTAGTAAGAAATAAAAAATTGTGTATTAATTGGAATTAATACTGAGCCGACAGAAGATATGTTTAAGAAAAAGGCGAAATCCATTGATCGCTGAGTTGTATTGTGTGAGGCAATTCAATTTAGTAAAGAGAAATTTCATCTACGGTACATATAAATTAGTCAAGTCTACCGCATATTTGCTTCTCTATTAATTAGCCTGTGAAAGAATTTCTTTAATGATTGGATTTTTCATAAACAAAATCATATTTTTCTTCAGAGTGAGCTTCCATTTATATCTCCATTAAAGGGGTTTTGATTTCTATTCCCTCTAGTTTTTTCCCTTTCTTTGGATTTTACTTTCTATGGATTTGTATTATGATTTGATATTATTTGTATTGAACATGAATAGTTAAAATCATAGTTAGGGTTATGAGGAATCTTGTTTTCCTAATTAATTAATTTGCAATTCGAATTTGATTAAGGTAATTTCAATTGAGTTTATTGTATTATTTGAATTCTTGTCAAGACTTGATTAATTTTAGCATGCTTTAATTCATTGTTTGACTAGTGTTCATTTGCAACCAATGAGTGAACTTATATAACAAATCTAGGATTAAATTGGTGAATGGTCAAACATCAATTTATTCTACCAATTGAATTGACGATTATGTTAATTCATCTCTTGAATTGAGGTTTAACGCATTCTTAATTAATTCAACTAATTGACCAAATAAGTAATTAATTGGGAATAAAATATTCTTTATCTATGACCATTGTGACTCAATAGCAATTAAGAGAATTTGGTAAGAGAATTATTTTACATCATAAAAGAATAAAAATCTAATTAATTGGATTCAAGTGAACTTTATACCCTTAGTTTCTCTCTAAGTGATTTATCTCTATATTGTTTAATTATTCATCATTCTTCTTTATTTGTTTTCTGATTTTATTTTGAATTTTTTTTATATTTACGATTATTTAAATAACCAAGAGTTTAATAAATTTAATAATTATCTCTTATTCCTCGTGAAATTGATAACTGAGACTCAAGTCATATATTACTATACGATATAGTATACTTATTTTTAATATATTTTATGCGTATCAATAATGCTTACAGGGGACAAGTAATAAAGGGGCCCTTAATATTGGAAGTTTTAATTCTCATGGAAGCTACAGGCCGGCGTTTGATTTAGTTGTTTGCTTTTTTTTTTCTTTGTTGATGCCGATTTCGTTGTTTGCTTATTACAAATTATAATTTAGGTGAGCCAGCCAGTACAACGAGTTGACATATGAGACCATTGTGACACAAGGCATAATTTTCCTGGTATGTTAATTCAATACATGCCAAGGTGCTTAAGTTTTTAGAGCATGATAGCTCCCTATTTCTGCACTAACGTTTACAGTTCTTGAATATAGTCATTAGCCATTGAATCAACTGCAGTCAATTCCACCACAGTCGTGTAGAACAAAGGCGCCGGTTCAGGAAGCAACTTAGTGGTTTTTTCAAAACTAAAAATATCACTGAAATGCTATTCTAATTATGACTTTTATGTTAGTATGTCTGTTAAATTTATAATTTATAAATTATTATGAGCACTGGTCAGAAGTCAAGTACGAACATTACAATTTCAATAAAAATAATAGATTTATTAGGAAGAAAATAGACAATTTATACCTAAAATTAACTCATGATATAGTTTATTCTTGATTCGTAGATTATAAATAACGACATATATTTTATTATAGGGATTGACACGTAAAATATTATCATATGAAGAGGGTGATCTATCAAAACTTTAGTCAAAAGTGGTCCTTCCATGATATCCTTTCAGAGATAGCAACAGAAGAAATTGTAATATGAACTCATTAATTTCCCTTCTTACTTAATGTTACATATATATTCCTTGCTGACCATTATTTTCCAATGATTTTTTTTAAGAGTAAGTAGTTGGAAAAGTATCCAATTTTATTTTCTATGGCTCCTGGTTCACAATGTCATCAATATAAAATAAAAATAGAGGAAACAAAAATAAAATAGCACATCAACATTAAATGAAACCGACAGGTGAAAATATCTTTGAATTTCAGTACTTAGTCAATGACGCAACCAACTATGTAAATTATATATACTTCTTAGCAAAATATATCTAACTCAAGCTTTCCAAGAGATATTATGTATCAGCCAACCATTCGTGTTAGATTGCCCCAATAAGATGGTGATTTAGAGTAGGTCCTTGGCTTATATACATACACTAGTATGTGTTTCCATAAATTTTATGGATTTTTTTTCTTTTTTAATGGATTTAATTTGTTTCCTTTATATTTATTATGTTTATTTATGTAATGTAGTTATTTTTAGGCCTAATTTGAAGTTAGAATTGTTTTTTATTATAAAACTTTATTTTACTACACACTTATTCTTTAATCTTAAAGTAACAACATAAAATAAAATTGAATTATTATACGAGATTTTGTTAAGATGTGTTTTTACGCACATGTTACGAATAATTTATTATTATTTATTATATCATCTTAATTATTTAAAGAAGAAATATTAATTTTTTTAAAAAATTAAATTATTAAATATTTCTATATTTTATTCAATTAGCATTTGTACTGATCGTGCGATCCACAAGATAACAAAAGTAGTAAAAAATTTATGAATAATTAAAATTATTTAATTAATTTTGAATAAGTATTTTAATAATTTTACATTTCAAAATGATTGATAAATACTTTTATTATAAATAATAAGTATTTATTAACGTTAATTATAATTATAAAATTAGTTAAATATATATAAAATATAAAAACATTAATACACCAATAAAAAAGGTGACTTTTAGTTTGGAAAAAGAATATATAAATAATTTTTCATTTAAAAATAATATATATTACTTATTTCACTTACCATAGAATACTTTCTCTAGTGTTTATCTTAAGGTAAATGCTTATTGAGGATATATTTTTTACTCCTTAGGTGTGAATCTCGATCTTTTCTTTTCTCAAACCTTCTCAATTTTCATTTTCACATGCCTTCATTAAAGTGCTTACATGACTCTCTTAATGTATATGAAAAATCATTAAAACATTGTGTGTCTTTCTTATCTCACGGCGTAATCGCATGGTTTTTTTGTAACATATCAAATTCTTTCAAATTGATTCTCAATCACTCTTTTTCTACCTACAGGTTGTACTCTATTAAATTAGTGTTAGATCTTTTTTTTTTTTTTGAAAGAATTTCTCATTTAAATTTTCTTGACTTTCATGGCTAAAATTTTAAATTGTATAGATTTCTTTGTAATATGTTCATATTTAAAATTTGAATTATAAATGAGTTATTGTGCAAATAAAAGTAAAAATTTGTTTATAGTTCTTTCTAATCTAAAAAAATAAAAAGTTATAATGATGGGTAATAAATATGATGTTTAATTTTTCCAATCAACTTATATAGCTTTGAAATTTATTTTGGAAACAATATTATTATTATTATTATTATTATTATTATTATTATTATTATTATTATTATTATTATTATTATTATTATTATTATTATTATTGTCAACTTATTATTATAGAAACATGCTTGAAACATGTATGAGCAAGAGCAAAAAAAGATACATGAAATGTTGGGCGAAAAATATTTTTTATATATTAAAATATTATAGTTTGAAGAGATTACGAATAAAAAAGATTTGATATATTATAATTTTCGTGAAATTTTGTATCGTATAATGTCAAATTTTCAAAATGTATTATTAGAGAATTTCAATTTGGATGTTATAATTTGTAGTAAATCAACTTTAATTCTTTTTCATAAATAATATAAACTTAATTAATTTTCATAAATAAGATATTAACAAATAAATATTCAAATTTTGATAAGTTTATTACAATAATTATTTGTGTTAATTAAATGTATAGCCATGTCAAAAAAATTTTAGTAATGTAATTAATAGATGACACATGATCACAATATAAAGAGTGTAGATGCCACATAACAAAATTTAAAGATAAGTGGTGATAACATTGATTGATATATTGTAAAATTTTAGGTCATGTACTTTACTTTTATATTTTATATATTTTATATGATAGTTTCTATTTTAAATTATTAATATGTGACTTAAAGAGAATTTTTTTTAAAAAAAAACTATAATATATATTAGATGCTTAACTTAAAAAATAATTGTATCAATCCCACAAGAAAAGCCAAAGCAAAAAAATCACTAAAAATACTTAGTGAAAATTCTCAACACCATCAGCTACCAGAGCATATCAAGCTTCATGAGTCTCTAAGCGTAAACACCGAAGCTCATGGTCATTGTTGAATGACTAAGCTTCATCCCCACTACCCATCGAAATAATGTAAGCATAAAAAGGTAGCTATAGATAGATAAATGGATTTGATATCAAAGAGGATGTCTGATAATAGTGCCACATATCTTAACAAATAAAAAGAAAATCTTGTACGAACGTGTGTTAATTAGTCCGAATAGATGATGTTTTGGTCCCTTAAGCATATAATTTAAGGTTCGATTTTAAAATTTATATATATAAAAATAATATTGTTGAGAAGAGTCACTACTTAAATACTTGTCTGTACTTTAAAAAATTAGTCTTTAACATATCAAAATCAGATGAGAAATACTTTAAAAAATTAAAAAAAAAATATAAAACTAAATGAATTAAATTGAGGGACTATTGCGTAACATTATAAATAATATTTTTATTAGAATGTATATAAACTTTATTAGAATATATAATAGATAAATATATTAAACAAATAATAAAACATTATTTACTTCTTGTAAATGATCAATAAGAAAAAATAAAATAAAATTTCTATTAATTATTAATATTTATTTTAAAATTAAATAGTTATTAGTAAATATTAATATTAAAAGTTTAAACTATTTTGACTTAAAAATAATACCTTTATTTAAAGGTAGAGTAAGTAAATAAAATATTTAAAATTTTAAAATATAAATAAAATAACTAAAAATATTAAATAAAATATGAAATTTATCAGTAACTTTTGATCAATTTCAATTATAGTAAAAAAATGCAATCTAAAAAAAAAGAATGCAAGGCATAGAAACAACAGCGTCCATACAAATAAAAATATGACTTGTACTTGTTAAAGAAATGAAAATATAACAAAATATAATTTATTTCAATTAAAATAAAAAATGCCACGTGGTAATTAAAGTAATTTTCTAATTAATATATCCGCTAAATTAAAAAGAAAATTTTTAGTCTTATTAATTTCTATATTTTGTTAACATCAACTTGGGTGTTTGAATTAATTTATTTTATATTTAAAATTATTTATAATTATAAATTCAGTGAATTTTTTTAAAAAATAAATAATTATTTTTTAAAGTTACTTATTTTTTAAAAATAATATCAACTAAACACACTAAAAAAAGAAAAACATATTGAAGTAAAGAAGCTCTGGCCCACTCAAATTAAAAGCAACCTGTGGGCCCAAACACAGAGTATGGAAACAAGAATTAAAAGACCACAACCTTAACAACAACAACAACGAAAAAAAAAAGCCAGAACATTCAGACAAAAAAAAAACCACGACGCATAGAAACCCTAAGGACAAAACAGCATGGGAAACTCAAAAAAGAAAAATGAATAGTTGTGCGTGCGAGCGAAACTTTTGCCCAACACATTAAGTATATGTTTGGTTCTTGTAATTGAATATGAAATTAAAATTTAAAATTAAAATTAGAATTAAATTTTTTAATTTTAATTTTTATATTTAGAATATTATTTAAAATTGAAATTATAATTTTATAAATTAATTCTATAAAATTAAAAAATAATTAAGTTAATTTTTTTTAATTTTTAATTTATACATTAAGAATTATTAATTTTATAATTTAAAAATTAAACTCTCTCACTTTCTTTATCTTCACATTTATTTATAAACAATCATATTTATTGAGATTTTATATTTATATAAAAATTATTATAATAATTATTATTACTATTTTTTATTAAAAAAATTCATAAAATTTTTTAATAAAAAAAATATGACTATTATATTATAAAAATATTATTGTATGAATATTTTTATTAATTTTAATTGTGTAAATATTTTTTAATATTTTAGATCATACATTTAAACAATAAAATTATAATTAAATTTAAAAGTATATTTTTTTATTTTAATTTTTGATAATCTCAAATATAAAATTTAAGATTCTAAATTAATTTTAATTATAAAAGAATTTAAATTAAAATTAAAATTTTATATTTCAATTTCAATATCACTATCCAAAACGGACTCTAATAGAAGATCGAAACTCCTATTTAATAATTGAAGTAAGCAACTCTAAACCTTGATCAGTCCTATTTGTCATCTTCCATTACACTTTCTCTGCTGATCCTCTCAAAATCTTTTTATATCGCACGAGCCACCACCATTTTGCTTCCATACACAAGAAAACAAGGCAAAATCACACGCACAAAGAGTTGAACCTGAAAGTAGAGCAAGCTAAATAAAAAACTAAGGAATAAGCCCCTTGACAGCGAAGGAATTGCTCCACCTACCAGCGGCACTTCGGATATAATGGTATTATGAGACCTACAAAAAGAAATAATTGGAACACGCTATATATATACTCCGTAAATAAATTCTGCTCCTCCGTTATCACAATGCATAAATAAGGACTTTGGACATTTTCACTCACATCATGATTTTCTAAGGTCTTCTAATGTTGCTCAACAATCAAGTAAAAATAAAATAAAATCAATCATATCTTCTAGGTGAGGAATCAGGCAAGATAGCCACATACCAACAACTCAATTCATATGCATTTGGTGTTATATAACTTTCAAAATTCAGTATTCCTCTCCTACTGTCTGTAGTCTTGAGCCTATTGTGAGCAGCACATAGTAAAGCATTTGCTCCAAAAGTGTATGTTAACAAAACAATTACAACTACAGTATTGTTGTTTTATGTTGAAAGTTCAAACCAACACATCATCTCCTTTTCCAGGTTAATTAGGTTAAAACTGATTGAAACAGTAAGTAGAAAACATATGAAGAACAAAGTGCTAACCTCGCTTCGGTAAGCAACTTAGCCACAAGTATATCTTACTAGTCATAATTAATAGGCCTAAAAAATATGAATGTGTAACATGTATATTGAGCCTCAGGCATAAGGGACAAAAAGGGTGAAAAGAGTATACTCAAGTGAGAAAGAGGATATATTTTCATTGCTGAAGAACTTATTCGCAATTGTAGCAGCATGTTGGTGTCATGATAGTAGAATGTGATCAATCAGCTAACAATAACACAACAATTCTCCGCTTGATCACCAATCACTAACCAGGAGAGTAGTGGTTGTCACTGTCAGATTCTGCATTGTTCTGTTGAATTTGCCTTTTGCAGGTTAAAGTCGAACCGAAGTTTTGATATGATTATTTTGATGACAACAAAATATTTATTTTGATCATAAGTTGCAATAAAACATTGCACTACACTCTACTCACTTATGTGACCCAATGATGGTTGTTACAAATTGGATTATTTATAAATATTTTTTTTGATGAAAATATTAAAAAAGAAAATTTTTTGATTATGTGGATCAAAAAAGAAAATTAACAATTTAATAAAACTAATGTGACCCTTACAAACTTTATTTATAAAAATTGACTATGTAAAGACCAATAGCAAGAATATTTGTTGATGTCTTACTTTTACAAGGATACATATTTATAGGCATAGAATTGTAATGCTACAACCACCAACAGTTACAAAAGTCATCCCATATTAAATAATGGGTCTTGTTTTTCATTGTTAATATTGATTCACTGCCGTGGATTTTTGACAGAATTACTAAGGCATGAATATGTTTCGTTGACAAAGTTGCCAACTTTATGAAAGGTGAATGTGATTCTCACGTCTAAATCTTTATGGGCAAAATCTGAGTACTTATACATATTTGACAATGATTAAATTCGTTTCCAAAAGCATTTTTGGGAAAAAAAATTATTGTAATAGTATTTAATTATGTTTAGAAAATTAACAAAGTTTTGTATAAAATTTAATACATTATAAAAGTTTTTTTTTTATAATGTTGAAATTTCAACTTATGATTTTAGATTATAAATTATTACTTACACTTTGAGATATAAATATCATTTTATCCTCAATTAAATAATTTTTTTAATTATTTTATACTTATTTTAGAAATTTAATGCATAAAAGTAATTTTTTTTATACAATCTAAATAAAATAGATTAGCTTAAAATCACTTTTCAATTAATATATCTAAACAAAAAAATTGATTATAACGATTATAACAAAAAAAAATTTATAATAATCGATTATTAAAATAATCAACTTGTCATATTTATCTCAAACACGCATTAGTCAATGAGGCCGATTAAACTAAAAGATCAAATAGATTAAAAAAAAAGGTTTTAGATTCTATTACTTCTTGACGTGGCTTGTATCATTACTTGACCTTGGAATGGGGTTGTTAGTGTATTTATGTGTATCTAGGAAACGTTTTAAATGCTCTTTAAACGTTGAAGAGCATGTATGCTCCTAAAGTAATGATCATTATTTTATATACTTTAATGATCAATGACTCAGATTAAAAACTAATAATCTGCATAATATGTTAGCTTTATCAGAATTTTAGAATTATCTCAAAACATAAACAATTTGATCATTATTGCTAATCTGTGATTGAACATGTAGAAGCCGCCCCAAACTCACTAGATCTGAGCATCATTCAAAGTTTTCAACTTTCTAGTCATGATCCCCAACGTACAACAACGTCATCACCAACTGGTTCGCACTTGGAGTGGCTGCCTCACCATTAGGACTCTTGTGAATTTGCGCCATCACTGTCGATTTTCTTGTTGGAGATTGACATTAGTACTGATAACGATTTTGTCTTCAGAAAAGATAACATGAGAATTTGTTTTTAGGTTTTTGGTTAAACTCACCAAAGATGTAGTAGTGGAAGTGACAAGGACGAGATTATAACTAGATTTTTTTAAAAAACTTTTTGGTAAGGTTCAATGGCTTCTGGGTTCCTTGCCAATGGGTGATGCATGGCGGCACGCACAATGAAAATGACAACAACAACTACTTTACGAGTTACTGCATGTTAGTGTTGTTATGTGTGATGCATTTTGGGGGCTCAGATTCAGTGGCCATTGATTCATTGAACAAAAGATTAGAGAAGAAAAGAAATATTTGGTTTCGCACAAAACCCAGATTATCTAGAAAGGCCTCAGAGCAAATCGCACAAAGATTTGAAGCCCCTTATAGCAACACCACGTGAAGAAAAAGACTAGAAATTGAACCCAAAAAAAAAAAAGAATGGTGAAGCTTTCCAGTGAAGAATCCTGTAATGCACGAACTAGAGCCACTACTCACTATCTCTGCCGCAACAGCCGCCACCCAGACCCGCATCAACCAACCACCTCCACAACCTTCACGAATTACCACCCTTGCCCTACCCTCACAAATTGCCACCATCACCTAAATTGACGTGACCAGCCACTGCCCCTAAACCCTCACAAACCACTACATCTCAACCCCAAAGAAGAAGAAGAAGAATTGAAATTTGAAAAGAAAGAAATAAATGTTGAAACTTTCCAATAGAGAAGGAGGAAGAAAAGACCAAATAGAAATAATAACAAATTTAAGATCAAAATTGTATTTACACAAAATTTATACTTATATATATATATATATATATATATATATATTGAGTCAACGATTTTTTATTAGTCACAATGGGTAAATTCATTGGAGCATCACTGTTCAAAAGCATTTCAAGTGCATAATAAACATCTCTATCTATATAATTATATTTTGGGATTTTATTTTAGAATGTATCTAATGTTACTCTTATTTCATTAATTTTTTATCAAATGACCTTTAATTTTGTTTTGATCTAATGAATCAAAATAGCTCATTTAATAAAATAAAATAAGAGTAGCAATAAATATTCTCTTTATTTCATTGTATTTTTTTTACCCAATTGTATTTTTTATTTGTACTTCTTTATACTGCATTTGTAATAGCGTGGTTCAATTCTAAAGGTTGTGTTTGGATGGAACATTCTAAAATTTCAAAGAATTTAAAATACCAAGTAATTAAATTACATCAATTCAATTACCTTCATTTTTAAAATTTTTAGTTTGGATAATTATTTATAAATTTTAAATTCTCCATTCACAAGAACATATGTGAGAAAATAGAACAACAATAAAATCAAAATGACCATAACACTCATTTAGATCTTCTCGAGCATTAGCCTTCACCATCGTCCACTGGAGCAACTGCGCAACTGTCTGCAAAGGCTCTAACGTGGGTAGCAACTCGGCAGAGGAACGGTGACTTGTAGTGGCTCAGGCTTGGACGGCGATGTGGTAGTCAGGGCTGGTCTAATTAGCGAGCTGTCGGTGGTGGTGGAGCAATGCGGTGGTTTGGCCATGGAAGGGTGTTGACGACATGGCTGTGGGCGGTGATGATCGTTTTGACAGCGAGCCCGTCTTTCTAGTGAATGGTGTTTCGTCAAATCTTTCGTTGTCTGAGCTTAGCCACTAGCAATCCAACAAAGCGGCCTCACCACCCTGTAATAATCACACTCAAGCCACTACCAAAGTGCTACCCACAGACACCGTTCGAACCACCCCGAGACACCACACCTCACCGCTGCAATTTAGGCCCTGAACCATACCACTACAACCACCAACATAGACACACAGATTCAACAACCCATATACCCACCATAGCCAACCTTCATTTGAATCAAAACCCATCAACCCAGCTGCCGTGCTCTACCAGAACCACCCCACCCCATGGCTGCCACCTTGGACCTGTTATGAATTGCCACTCCATGCTCCGTCGCCTCGAAACCTCCGATCACCAGAACTGTATCAGTAACCCGTATACCCACCGTAGCCAACCTTCCTTCTAATCAAAACCCGTCAACGCAGCCGCCATGCTCCACTAGAACCTCCCCATGCCATGACATGGCATATAGAAAGAAACGAGATCAAAGATGGGATCCGGAGAGAGAAGAGGCAAGGAATTTTAGAATTCCACCTGTCTACGAGGTATTTTAAATTCTTTTTTTTAACTGAAAAAATACTCTCTTAAAATACTTGAAATTTTTAAAATGATTTTGTAAAATATCCAAACAAGTTATTTTATCACAAATCATTTTAAATCCTCTATAAAAATACATTCCTTCCTTAAAATACTTTATCCAAACACACAAAGACTATAAATAAGTGTAAATCTCTTATAGAAAATCATTTTTTTAGAAAATATAAAAACCTTTCCAGTATCTTCCATTTCTCTATTTCTCACAGGGGTAACCCCCTCTCCCCCTAAACTTCAAATTGCCAAAAAAAAAATCTGAGTATTTAAATATTCTCCATTTTTCTTACTTGTACAAAAAATACGATATAATAAGTGTTCATGGAGCTAAAGAGAGTCAGTCAATTGAAATACAATTTTTTCCCGATAGAAACAGAATTGTATATTCAACTAAAGATCACAATTCACAAAGGACTAAAATAGTAAAATGTCATTTTAAGTCATTGAATAGTTAAACACCTGTTACACACTTACACAAATGAATCAATTCAAATTGCCAAGAAATATTAGATTATTAGGCAAGGACTAGTTGATCTCTTCTATGTTGTAAGAGACAGATTTACCAGAAAATCATAATAGAAGAAGAATTTGTACTGGATTATATTATTGGCAATTATACTCAAGAAAAAGGGGCTAAAATTGTGAAGATCATTGAAATAATCAGAAATTCATTATTGACCTATCTAAAACCGTTTGCAAAGGTCAAATCTTCCTAGAGCACTATAAAAATGACTTGAAGACCACATTTTCCTCCTCAATGGTTAAAATCACATTTATGAGTGCTTCATTTTAAACTCTTCCCTTCAGTGTTGTGTTTTACTTTTTGAACACTTTTTTACTTTTTGTTTTGAAATATTTATTTATTACAATAAGTTGTGTTTGATTACACATCAGCAAGGAAGCACGGACACGGCAAAATGCTTGTCATACTAGTGTCAGACACGTTTCTGACACCGGAGCGCCGACGACACGGCTGGACACATGTCCGCACAGTGTCTGGCTCCATTTTCTCATATTTTGTATTTTACTTCCCTCTGATACGACTTCGACATAGCCCGACACGGCTCCGACACGGCCCACATCAGCCCCACCGACATGGCCAACACGACCCACCTCTAAAAGGCCAAGTTTAAAGTTCCTGTAGCACTCCTTCATCCTCCACTGAAAAACACCACTATCTCCTTCATCTTTCTTCTCTCCCAGTGACCAGCATCACGACAAAGTCTTCTTCCTGACTTCCTTTGTTCCTCACACAGGCACGCAGTCGCAGCGTTCACGACTTCACGGCGAGAATTTTCTTTTTCCAGTCACCAACGCTCAAGCAGGACCAGCACGTCGTCGATAAGGTGAACAGGTGAACTACTTTCCACCCGTGAACCCCTTTGATTCTGAGACTCTACTTTGCTGCATGTTGGAGTGAAGAACTCAAGAAAGTCTTATTTTATCCATTGAATAATGAGTGACCCTTGTTTTATATGACAACTTTTTGATTTCTTTATTTTATTTATCATGCTTTTGGAGTGATTCAAAATTTATCAATAAAAATATAAATTTACTATTTGTGCTTTTGCCTTTTGTAGCTTTAATGATCTAAGTACCTTTCTTCTAAAAAAAATATTATAAACGATACTATCAAGAAATTTAAAATTTATATCTTAAAATTTAATTCTTAAATCCATTTTATAATGTATAAATGTTTATATATTTAATATTTAATTTTTGGTGTTGATAATTTTAATCTTTGATAGGACAATGACTACATCAGCTGGTGCAAGTTCTAACTCTAGTTCTACTATCACTAGTAGATTTGCAACTACTGAAATTATTGATCAAAAAAAATCTTTTTGGGCATATGTTAAGACTATAGAAAATAGTTCAATTGTAGGTGGTGGAAACAAGAGTTGGTCTTGTAATTTTTGTTCTAAAGTTATTCGTGGTTCATACTCTAGAGTTAGAGCTCATTTGCTTAGAATCCTTGGTAATGGGGTTGCTGGTTGTGTGAAGGTGAATGCTGATTATTTGGCAGAATTGAAAAAAATTAACGAAGAAGCTGGGAAGGCATGAAAACCACCTCATGTTCCATTGCCTACAGAAAGTCAAAATGCCTCCTCAGCCCCTAAAGGTTTGATAGGGAAAAGAAGAAAAATAGGTCCTTTGGAAGTAGCATTCAACAATGAAGAGAGAGATCAACTTACTGCTGAAATTGCTAGGATATTTTATTCTGCAGACTTACTATTTCATCTTGCAAGAAACCCTTATTATATGAGTTCTTTTACTTTTGCTACTAGCCATTCATTATCTAGTTTTTTACCTCCTGGTTATAATGCTTTGAGAACAACCCTCCTACAATAAGAGAAAACAAATGTTGAGAAATTGCTTCAACCTATTAAAGGTTTGTGGGCTTCAAAAAGTGTTAGCATTGTTGCTGATGGGTGGACTGATGCACAAAGAAGACCTTTGATAAATTTTATGGTTGTAAGTGAAGGGGGTCCTATTTTCTTGAAGGCTATTAATGCCTCTGAGGAGATTAAAAATAAACATTATATGGTTGGCTTGATTAGAGATGTAATCAATGAAATGGGGGCTGAAAATGTAGTGCAGATCATAATTAACAATGCTACTGTTTGTAAAGCTGCGGGGATGTTGATTGAAGCTGATATTCCTCATATATTTTGGACTCCTTGTGTGGTACATACTTTAAATCTCGCGCTAAAGAATATATATGCTGCTAAAAATACTGAAAAGAATGAGGTTACATATGCTGAGTGTCATTGGATCACCCAAATTGTTGATGATGTTTCATTTATAAATTTTTTTATTATGAACCACTCTATGAGATTAGTCATCTTCAATGTGTTTGTGCCATTAAAGTTACTTGTCATTGCTGATACACGATTTGTTTCAATTGTAGTGATGTTGAAACGGTTCAAACTCATAAAGTATGCTTTGCAAGAAATGGTCATTAATCCTGAGTGGAACTCTTATAGAGAAAATGATGTGGGAAAGACTGCAACAACAAAGGCTTTTATTTTAGATGATTTGTGGTGGGATAAAATTGACTACATCATTTCTTTTACATATCCAATATATGACATGCTTCGATTATGTGACAAAGATATTCCTACTCTTCATTTGGTATATGAAATGTAGGATACAATGATAGAAAAAGTGAAAGTAGCAATTTATCGACATGAAGGAAAGAGGGGAGATGAGCCATCAACATTCTATGAAGTGGTTTATGATATTCTCATTCATAGGTGGACTAAGAATAACACCCCACTTCATTGCATGGGACATTCTTTGAACCCAAAGTAAGTTTACACTTTAATGATTTATTATTAAAATTTATAACAATGTAACATATTATTAACTATTGTTTTGCTTGTAGGTACTATAGTAATCAGTGGCTTCAAGGGGCTCCAACTAGACAACCTCCTCATCAAGATGATGAAATTTTTGTAGATAGGAACAAGTGTATTAAGAGATATTTTCCTAATTCTGATGATAGAAAAAAAGTTGCTATTGAGTTTTCTAGATTATCATCAACTGCAGATATGTTTTCTAGTTTTGATTCGATTCAAGATAGGTGGGAGTTAGATCCTAAATCTTGGTGGGTGAACCATGGAGCTTCTGCACCTTTACTTCAAAAACTAGCTTTAAAGCTTCTTGTGCAACGTTGTTCTTTATCATGTTGTGAGAGAAATTGGAGTACATATTCCTTTATTCATTCTGTAAGGAGAAACAAGATGAATCCAACAAGGGCAGAAGATTTAGTATATGTACATACTAATCTTCGACTCTTGTCTAGGAGAAGTGAAGCATATAAGGTTGGAGAAACTAAGATGTGAGATATTAGTGGAAATGCATTTGAACCATGTGATAATGGTCCTGGTCTTCTTAAAGTTGCAAATTTATCATTAGATGAGTCAGATTTAGAAGCCGTATTATTTGCAGATAATGGACGTGGAGGAGAAGAGATTGACACTATTCATATAAATTAGTAGTATTTTCATATGTAGATTTAGAAGCCATATTTTTTTACTTTATGTTAAGGATTTGAGTTTTCATGATTATAACACATTTATTTTATGTTTTATTGTATAATGTGTCCTAGTCGTGTCATGTCCTATATTTTTTGAAATGTGCCATGTCGCCGTGTCCATGTCGTGTCGTATCTGTGTCCTGTGTCGTGTCTGTGCTTCCTAGTACGTTAGTACTCATATACATGCTAGAATTGAACTACTGCAAAATTAAGTATGAAATGCCACCTATCTAGCATCCATTTGGCTGACTGTGACGTCATTAGTTGAGAATGGTATATAACTGCTTGATGAAGAACTTTCACCAACCATATCTCTTTTTGTAAAGAATCCAGGCTTTCTAGGCTGAGGCAGTGTGGATTCACTACTCAACATCAGAACCATAGATGACATACTTGGCCTGTCGTCTGGACTTCGTTGCACACGTAGTCCCACATGAATTGATCTTATCACGCATATATATTGAATGAGTCTCTTATTGGTGCATCAACTAGTTCAAAGCATTTGCCTTCTATAAATAGCCTTCATGCCTGCATATTTTTTTGAACAACTTGGTTAACAGTAGAAAAGCATATCAAAGATTATTAAAATTCAAGTTCATGCTTATGTCATAACCATTTCTCCCAAAAGCTTAAGCTGTTATATATTTATCAGCTTATATGCCCCAGAAGATTAAAGCAGTGCTCTTGATGATAGAATCCTCTATTTCTTTTCCTACTCACTATCTCCAATACCAACACACCAAAGCTGAATACATCTGATTTTGTTGAGTAAGCTCCATCAATTATATACTCAGTAGACAGATAGCCATTGCATATCACATCCACCAAAAAATTTAAAAACAATCTAAGTCGTCATATTCACCCCATTTAGGTCATTAGACACTTACTACGTTCCAACTACATGTTGTGTGTTTGCTTCAGTTTCATTACCTCCAAAGCTTCTAGCCAGTCCAAAGTCTGAGAAATTTGGGTTCATTTCACCATCTAACAAAATATTCCCAGCTTTGATATCTTTATGACCTATTCTATGCCTTGAATCTTGATGAAGATAAAGAAGACGCTGAGCAATCCCATTGATAATGTGCAAGCGCCTTAGCCAATCTAGTAACTTGCCCTTCTTTTCATCTGTTCAAAAGGTGGTCAAGTTAGACCCTTTTTCTCATAAGATTATGAGCCATGATATAGAAATAATGATTCCATGACTAACCATATTTTGAAATTTTAACAAGAAATAACCTAGTAGGAAATTTGCGTAAACAGTTTCTATAGCCTATAAGTAATACAATAACAAACTTCTATGCTCTAAAAATTTATTGCTCTTCCCCGTGTCATGAACGACTGGATGTAGGAAAACTAATCTACATAGTAGTACAATGGATAAGGTTTCTTTGGAATCAAACCAAATATGAATAAGTCCAAGCTTTTGTTGGGCATAAATTCATAAATCAGCAATCTTTCCCCCGCTTGAATGCTGCACCCTAGTAACCTCACTAAATTCCTATGCTGAAGTTTGGCAATATGCATAACCTCATTTTTGAACTCTTAGAGTCCTTGGCTTGAATTCATTGAGAGCCTCTTGACAGCTATTTCTCTTCCATCTTCCAGGATACCCTGAAAGTTGAAACAATTTACTTAAATTTCATAATCCAGTTGAAGTATTCCAATAACGAATAATTTTGTTGCAAGAATGCAAAATACTTGAAAAAGAATTTTAGAAGCTTATCAACATGAATATGATGAATTATAATCTGATACGCAACTAATTGATGACAGGAAAAGACAGTTCAGTTAGTAAATAATAGCCTCTTGTATGTCTCAAATCAATTTTAATTCCTACAAAAGGAAAAGAAGATGACCAAAATTTTTAGAATTCTATCCATATTTTTGCTATGCATAAAGCTTTCGCTCTATTTCAAGCTATGGACAATTTTGACAGATAAGAAGGTACAAAAGATCTGGTTTAGGCCATCAATACATCTTTATAGATATGAATAAATATAGATGAAACTACTGAAAATTTGCAACTGTAATATGGAAACAACTAACGAAGTTTTCTTGGTGGTCAAGTTACTTTTTTTGGTAGCAAGAAAAACAATGCATATCAATGTCCGGCTGAAATATGTAACATGTAAGGTAGAATCACAACTAAGGCCATCAGCTAGGCTCTCCCTTGATAGTTAACTTCTTCCAGTGAAGCTGTTGGCCATAGGACCTGTCTCGTCAAATTAAGAGTGTTTAGCTTGTTTACTGTTTTCATTTTCAATTGATATGTTTTCACTGATAATTACAAAAATGTAACTTTATTTTTACTTTGTTTTCTGTTTTTAAACTTTTGTGAAGGAAATGGTGAAAATAATATTTTTGTAATTATTAATGAAAACATATAAAGCTGAAAATGAAAACAAAAAACAAACCAAAAACCACCTAACATTTCTAATCATTTTTGGAATTTGGACCATACATAGGTAAGATTCATAGGATTAGTCAGATAGTTTCAAGGAAACCGATGACAGAATCCTGCCAAAAATAAAATTGATTGAGAATATCATGCATTCTAGGCTCAAGGGACGACATTATATCATTTTATTACCTTGTAAATTGGTCCAAAACCACCTTCCCCTTGTATGTTGTCAGTTGAAAAGTTATTGGTTGCAGAAGTAATTGTAGACATATCAAATAAGGGTAATTCTAGATCTTCCTCGTGGTGCTCATTTATTGCATTTGCATCACTTTCTAGATTGCCTTTCATCTTTCCTGCAAAGTAGTAAGTGGTGTGTAAAGTAAAAAGAAGTTGAAATGAAGAACATGCTCAATCTTCCCTATTTCTTATACCTTATTCTGCCCCACTCCAAATCCAGAAAGGAAAAGAAGCAAAGTTAGATTACCCAACATTATTTTTCTGCTACTGACAACAGGACTCACTTTATGAGGTAAACTTTTGTTGATTTGTGTTAAAAGCTTTTGATGATTTAGTGGTCTACTTGTTTATTTGTGAATTATGCATTGTAGAAGTTGAGATTAAATACCAATTATCCACATCTCAAGGGGAGAAAGAGAAACCCAAGACAATGAAAATTTGTTATATAACAAAAATAACATTTGCCTACATTGAGAGCATACATCTTGAGCACAGATAGAGGTGATCCTAATTTGTTGATAACAGCCTAAGTTTGCAGCATGTATAACATATAGAAAAATCAAGAATCATATATTTTAATCTCATAAGTGGAGAATTGCTTAATTGTTTTTCTGCCGTGTCTTCCATCTATAAATGATGAAGGTTAAGTGATAAACACATATTTTATTCATTAAGAAACCCTTATATTTAGTCATTTACACTCTCCATATTCTTAATTGATTGAGTTTGACATGATTTTGTGAGTTTGAGCTCAAATTGGTCCTAATTGAATATTTTCAAACATTATTGAGATAAGTTTCGTATTTTGGTCATAACTTGAGTTCCTGATATCTGACAATCATGAATTTTATCTTTAAGCATAAAATTAAAATTCCTATAGACAACACACAGCTTATGATGATAGTCTCTTGCTTCCGGATGTTGGATTTATGTGATTTCTTTCTTTCTATAGCTTCTAAAAAAAGTGCAATTGAAAGAAAACAGAAGTTGGGAAATAGTAAGAAATGACAGAAGATAAAAAAAATGAAAGAAACCAAAAGCAAAAGGAAGAAAACTTTCAAATTGGGAGAAATCTCATACCTACTTTTGATCCAACCATCCTTATGTAAATATCTTCATTAGATGCAGTTAATTCTTTTATATCAATCAGATTATCAAACCATAGTAAACATCCACTTGCCCCTTTACTGATATCCAAAGCTGTATAAGCTGTACAGGAGCAAATCTTCATGCACAACATCCTACAATCCTCAAGGCTAATATTTCTATTAAACCAGGATCTCTCTGTGTCTGGTAATTTCAGACCAGAAAACTTCAAAAACTCATCTTCATGGCAGCTTAGTGAAGTTCTCCTGACACAATCACTATATAAATCTGCTGTTTTCTACACAAATCCATCCAAGCAACCACATGCAGGAAACTTCTTTGTGTTACAGCTAGCATATGCTCCACATTTTGCATAGTAATCAGAGTCATCCACTGGTAACCTTGAAAAGTTGCTCCAACCAATTTCTTTATCACTCGATTAAATCCGTTAGATAAATCCATCTGTTGTTAACACCAGCCTATGAAGAGCTGACTTGTTCACAAGCTCATATACATAATATACCTCTTCCTCATTAGAAACAAAATTAAATCTGAATATAGCATTTTGTTTCAACTGAGGCCCCCTACTAAACTGAATACCATTCCATGATCCAAAACGAAATCTTTTGACCATGCCTTCTCTTAAAACATATTGTGGATATCCATCAATGTCCAATTGATAACTATGTTTTCCTTGAGATGGATCATCAGAGCTATTCCATGATGTAAGGCATCGATTCAGGCCTGTAATTAGATTTCTTCCAAACTTCTATCCTTGCAAGAGTGTGTCACATGGATAATCAAAATTTTGCCACAGAAAATCTGTTGGGCCATTGTTGCTGCTATCCTGCACAACAAGATTTCCAAAATCCAAAAGCTTCGCAACCAGATCCTGTGCTGACCTTGTTGTGTTGGAAGACCAAATGACACTCTTTGTTGTGAAAATTGCATTTTCAAAGAATAAGTCCCATATTAGTTGGAAGTAAGTCTTTGGAAGAGTTTATATTTCAACTTGTGTTTTGGGCTTTGTAAGAAACAAATAAGGTGATGGGCTCGCGTGCACAAAAATTGGCTGAAAAACTCATGCTTAGTGCAAATCATCGATTTGCTCCCCCTGCGCGTGATATCTTGAGACCTGGATCTTTTTGTCAAATATTTAATTAATTTTGAGCTTACCAGGAAAATGAGGTTTGTCAAAAATTAGTTTCAACAGACAAACAATCATATTTTAACAAACCTAACGTTGCTTTTTGTTTCTAAACGTCTCTTTTTTGTCTTCTATAAATATTGTTCACTTCTGTTGTTTTAGATACTGCTTTTCTGCTTCTACACTTGAGCACTCTCTTCTCCTTCTTCACCTGGGTTACTTACTATTACAGAATCTCTTGTAGTTCTTGAATCCCTGTCAAACGGAAGAGTCTGTTGTACCTTAAGAGATTTTTGTTTATACCGAAATAATCCTTGAGGTCAGTGCTTTGCACACTACAAGCTTCACGGTTTTTGTTGTTTCATTTCAGGTCACGTTCTACAACAATCTCAAGGATTATGGAACCACAACATACCACTCTCTCATCCAACAACGGGTCCGATAATGCTACCCCACAAAACCTGCCTCCTGTTGTTGCCGCAGTTACATACGCCAAACCTTTCCCAGATGTTTCCAAAATCAAAATGTTCAGAGGACGGAATTTCAAAAGATGGCAGGAGCGTGTCTGCTGGCGTAATTTCTGGCAGGAGCGTGTCTACTCTATTCTAGACATGCACGACGTCACTAGTGCACTCACAGATCAAATGCCTGACACATCTGCTGACTAGAAAAAACTTGACAATTGGACTTATGCCAATAAGGTATGTAGGCACACAATTCTAACCATATTATCTAATGAATTGTTCGATGTCTACTGTTCATACAAGGAAACCAACAAAATTTGGGAGTCTGATTCTCAAATACACTGCTGAGGACACTGGCAAACAAAAGTTCATCATTGGAAACTACTACCCATGGGAGATGACAGATGAAAATGATATCAAGACTCAAATCAACCAATACCATAAACTATTAGAAGAATTGAAGGCTGAGAACATCACATTACGTGATGAGTTCATTGCAGGATTGCTAATTGAAAAACTACCACAATCTTGGAAGGACTACAAACAACTGTCACTTGCCGATCTGATCACCCACATAATTATTGAGGACACAAACAAGAAGGAGATCAAAGCTGCAAGAGCAAAAACATTGGCTTCAAGGGCAAACATGGTACAAGTCAACAAGAAAAGGTGCAAAAATAAAAATAACAAAAGGTCTGATTACAATAAGCCTAACTACGTACCAAGAGTGAATAATCCCACTTTCAAAAATAGTGGAGGAAACTATTATGTTTGTGGCAAACCAGGCCATCGAACGACTCAATGCAAACACAGAAAGAGAAATGACAATCCTCCTAAGGCAAATTTGGTCGAAAGAGATGACATAATTGCTGCGGTCATTTCTCAAGCCTTGTTGATGACTAATGTGAATGATTGGGTGGTAGACTCTAGGGCTACCAGACATATCTGTGCAAACAGAAATATGTTTACCTCATACAATGTTGTAGGGAATGGAGAAGAACATATTTATCTTAGTGATTCCCGAACCGCTCAAGTTCTTGGGAAAGGAAAAGTTCTTCTGAAACTCACATCTGACAAGACCTTAGCTCTCAATGAAGTGCTTCATGTACCTAGCATAAGGGCGAATTTAATTTCTGTGGCCTTTCTAGGAAAGGTTAGGGTTAAGGTATCTTTTGAGTCTGACAAAATAGTGATGACCAAAAATAATGTCTTTATAGGGAAGGGTTATTGTAATCAGGGACTATTTGTACTCAATATTGCTAAAATTAATGAAAATGCTTCTTCTTCTGTGTATATGATTGACTCTATTAATATGTGGCATGCTAGATTAGGACATGTTAGTGCTGTTTATATTAAGAAAATGCAATATCTTGGATTAATTTCTGGTTTTAGTGAAACATGCTTAAATAAATGTGAAATATGTGCTGAATAAAAAATAACTAAAAAATCATGTTTATCCGTAGAAAGAAAAATTGAAATTCTTGAATTAATTCATTCTAATTTAGGAGACTTAAAACAAATTATGACTAGAGGTGGTAAAAAATATTATATAACTTTTATTGATGATTTTTCTAGGTACACCAAAGTATATTTACTTAGAAATAAAGATGAGGCTTTTGATATGTTTCTAGTATATAAAGCAGAAGTAGAGAACCAATTAAATAAAAAAATTAAAAGAGTTAGATCAGATAGAGGTGGTGAATACACTTTATTTAATGATTTTTGTGAAAAAGAAGGAATAATTCATGAAATTACACCCCCTTACTCTCCTCAATCTAATGGAGTAGCTGAAAGGAAAAATAGGACCTTAAAAGAAATGATGAATACCCTTTTAATTAGTTCTAATGCACTTGATAACCTTTGGGGTGAAGCCATATTAATTGCATGTCACTTACAAAATAGAATTCCTTATAAAAAAACAAGTAAAATACCATATGAGTTATGGAAGGGTTATAAGCCTAACTTGAAATATTTAAAAGTGTGGGGGTGTTTAGCTAAAGTGATGTTACCTGAACCTAAAAAGAGAAAAATAGGCTCTAAAACTTCTGATTGTATGTTTATTAGGTATGCTAATCATAGTATTGTATATAGTTTTTTAGTTTTAAAAAGTGATGTGTTTGATTGCAAGTTTATAATTGAGACAAAAAATGCTAAATTTTTTTAGCACGGTCTTCCCTTAAAATTAAATAATTTTTCTAAAGCTCCAGCACAATATTTATCTGATAATTTATATGAGGATTTGAGAAGAAGTAAAAGACAAAGAAAAGAAACTTCTTTTGGAAATGATTTTTACACATATCTTGTTAATGATGACCCTTTAACTGTTTCTGAAGCTTTTTCTTCACCTGTTGCACCTTTTCGGAAAGAAGCCATTAATTCTGAAATTAATTCAATTACAAAATGTAATACTTGGGTTTTAGTAGATTTACCTCCTGGAGCAAAACCAATTGGTTGCAAATGGATTTTTAAAAGGAAATATTACCTCGACAGATCAATTGAAAAATATAAAGCTAGATTAGTAGCAAAAGGTTTTACTCAAAAACAAAATGTTGACTTTTTTGATACCTTTGCTCCTGTAACTAGAATTTCTTCTATTCAAGTTTTGATTGCTTCTTCTGTACATAATTTGGTTATTCACCAAATGGATGTTAAAACAACATTTCTAAATGGTAATTTAGAAGAATAAATTTACATGGTACAACTGAGGGGTGTGTAGTTCCTGGACAAGAAAATAAAGTATGTAAGCTTCTCAAATCTTTATATGGTCTAAAACAAGCACCTAAACAGTGGCATGAAAAGTTTGATCAAACTTTAATTTGTGATGGTTTTTCTTTTGTTGAAGTTGATAAATGTGTATATACAAAATTAGTAAATGATGAATGTGTAGTTATTTGTCTATATGTGGATGATATGCTAATTTTCGGTACTAGCCATGACATAGTGCATCAAACAAAATGTTTTCTTGCATCTAAATTTGACATGAAAGACATGGGTGAAGCTAGTGTGATTTTGAGTGTTAAAGTCATAAGGAAGTGTGATAGTATAATACAATCATAAGAACATTATGTTGAGAAACTTCTAAAGAAGTTTGGACATTTTGATGTCAAACCTGTGAGTATCCCTTATGACGCTAACACTCAGTTAAAGAAAAACATAGGTGATCTTGTTGCCTAGTCTCAGTATGCACAAATTATTGGGAGTCTGTTGCATTTGATAAATTTCACTCGACCTGACATAGCGTATGTTGTATGCAGATTGAGTAGATATACACATAATCTTAATAATGATCACTGGGTCGCTTTGGCTATACTAATGAAATATTTGAGAGGTACCATGAACTATGATATTATTTATAGTGGATTTCCTGCCGTATTAGAAGGATACAATGATGCTAATTAGATCTCAGATTCAGATGAGATTAAATCCACTAGTGGCTATGTGTTCACATTTGGTGGTGGTGCAGTGACTTGGAGATCAGCCAAACAAACAATAATTGCAAAATCCACCATGGAGTCAGAGTTTATTGCTCTGGAGAAAATCGGTAATGAGGCCAAGTGGTTGAGAAATTTCTTAGAAAATATTCCATTAGGAATAAAACCAACCCTTCCTGTGTTTGTGTATTGTGACAACAAGGCGACAATATCTATTACATGAAGTGAGACTTAAGTTGAGACATGAAATGATAAAGCAGTTACTGAAAGATGGAATTATATCAATTGATTATGTGAAGTCAGAAGTGAACTAGGCCGATCCTCTGACTAAGTCTTTGGGAAGGAACTTAATATATACCACATTGAGGGGAATGAGACTTAAGTCAATTTGAAACTAACAGTGATGGTAACCCTACTTTTATGAGTGGAGATCCCATGAAAAAGTTCATATGAGCAATAACAAGTCACTTGTTAGTATTCCTAGCACTTTGTTTGTCCCTTCCTATGGTGTGAGAAGCATGAGAAGTGCTAGACTACATTTATTGTGAGGATAAGTTAAATGTTTTTAATGAATTTCAGATCCCTTATGGGTGATGTATAAGGTGCAGTATACACTTCATGAAATCACCTATATGAGTGTGGAGTGGGGCCGCTCATATAAGATAATGGCATAGTCTCTAGAGCACTCATGAACAACTAGACATGCGCATAACCGAAAAGTGCAAAACGGCGTTAACACAAGAGATAAGTGAGGGTGTAAATGCGATCAAATGGGATTCTAATTTACACAAAAAATGTTTTGGTTCATAGAAGTTTAAACTTCACAAATTACATTGTAAGTTAAAGTCCTATTTATCTAGGTCTGGTTCATAGTCCAGAAGACACCAGATTCGAAACGTTTGCACTGATGATATAACCCGAATTCTGTTTTTATTTATTTTTAATATTCTTTTGAAATATATGGGGGATTGTTGTGAAAAGTGTATTTTCAAAGAATAAGTCCCACATTGGTTGGAAGTAAGTCTTTGGAAGAGTTTATATTTCAACTTGTGTTTTAGGCTTTGTAAGAAACAAATAAGGTGATGGGCTCGCACGTACAAAAATAGGCTGAAAAACTCATGGTTAGTGCAAATCATCGATTTGCCTCTCCTGTGGGTGATATCTTGAGGCGCGGATCTTTTTGTCAAATATTTAATTAATTTTGAGCTTACCAGGAAAATGAAGTTTTTGAAGAAGTCAAAATTGACTTGGTCGTATTTGACTTGGTCTTCTCAAACGAGCAGATTTGTTTTTAACGAGCAAATTAGTTTCAACAGACAAATCTGTTTTGCAACAGTCATATTTCCAACGTTATTATTCCAACAATCATATTTTAACAAACCTAACGTTGTTTTCTATTTCTAAACATCTTTTTTTTGTCTTCTATAAATATTGTTCACTTCTGTTGTTTTAGATAGTACTTTTCTGCTTCTACACTTAAACACTCTCTTCTCCTTCTTCGTCTGGGTTACTTACTATTACAGAATCTCTTGTAGTTCTTGAATCCCTGTCAAACAAGAAGAGTCTGTTGTACCCTGGGAGATTTTCGTTTATACCGAAATAATCCTTGAGGGCAGTGCTTTGCACGCTACAGACTTCACGGTTTTTGCTATTTCGTTTCATGTCACGTTCTACAACAATGTTATGGTTGAGAAAGACTAGAATTCCAGTGTCATTGACCTTCAAAACCCCTGATGAGGCAGTGAGGGGTTTGTCTCTGTTGGCAACCCATACTATTGTCATTGTTAGGATTTTATTATACCAAATTCCTACATAACGGTTCTTGGAATTACCCGGACTGAAGAATCCCAGTGCAAAGGTTTCACCAGCTGAAACTATGGTCTCACCATCAGTGATGCATTGCAATGTACTAATAGTGTCTCTGGCAGTGGAGGCTGCCATATTATTCAGCAAGGGAAGGCAGAATAGAAGCAACATAAAGCCTTCCATTCAGTTGTTTATATAGTCTTCTTAAATATCCATGTTACTGCAAACGCTTGACTCTAGATACAGGGTGAAAATATCAACAAACTGAGGCACGAAGACTGAAACAATCCTTTTCCATGAGTTAATTGTCCCACTCTTCAGTCTGAGCAAGCCTCTAATAGTGTCAGTAGCACCTATGAAAGCACAAAGAGAGTTGAGTTTCTTCGAAAAAAAAATATCTACAAATATTATAGTAATTATAGATTATTTATACAGTTTGTAATTGCTATTAATCAATGGCACAAAGAACCACAACTTCTGAGATCTAAGTGATTGATTATTTGCTGGAAGAAGCTAATAAGCCTCTAAGACTAATTAAAAGATATAAACATGCCGATAGTATCATAGCCTACAGTGTATTATTAAATTCAATGACCTACAAAAGAAGTCGGTCCTCCTCAGACTGCAGACTGGCATATTCCTCGTAGATAGAACAACATACACATGTTTTAAGAGATGAAAAAAAGGGAATGAAGCAAAAGACTCATAGCTTTAAAAGTGACAATATATGCATTCACACTTGCAGTACATAACCACGTATAGAGCAACTGTAATTATATAGTGCTGACAGGTATGGATACATATATTTTCTTGAGACTTGTTGAAACTGTTTTTGGCATATGTTGTTATTGTGTGTGCTTTTCTGATGATTTGAAGTATTGTTGGAGACTTTAGTATTCGGTCTCAATTAGTTGTACTGAGATATTTTTTGAGACATTTTGTTAAATCTCAGTATGCATCCTAAGCAGATGCTTGAGCCATTTTGTAGAGAATTGTACATTGATCACACTTTTTGCATGCAATTTTGTTGTGGTTTTCCTTTGACCCACATTCTATATTTTGTTAGGTCATCGAGTTATAAATATCTTGTATGTATGATATCAGTGTTCCTATCGAATATGATTTTTACATTGTTGAGATGCTTGTAAATCCATTTTGGACTGATGGTTAGAAGTGCTTGCTCATATTTGACATCCTTGTGGTCACGTTAATATGGAGAGTTGTTTTGTTTAAAATTAAGTGTCTATGTTATCCAAGTGGGTGATTGTTAGATTTTATTTTTAATATGTGTAGACTAACATAGTTACTAATTTTCTAAAACTCAGATTATTTGAATGTCAAATGTTGTAGAGCATCTATTAGTTTAGTTCATTTGTGATCAATTTTGTTATTGAGCTCTTATAAACACTTAAACTCATATAGATAATGTTATTTTGAATTTGTGGGCCTTGTGTATGAGTTTTCTATGATGGTTAGGTTAACTCATATTATAAACATAATGAGAGACCTTTATTCTTATCCTATATGTATTGTGGTTGTCTCATTGAAACCATAAGATGTTAAAGAATATTATTGATAGGAATGAGATGTTATACAATTCCATAACCTAGTACTCTTATTTATACTAATATTTAGGTGTACAAGTCCAAGCCCACTAACACTAAGACTAATAACCCTAATATCTTTTAACACTCCTCCTCAAGTTAAAGCTTACTAAGTTTTAGCTTGTTACAAGTAGCAAACTTATAAACATAAAACAAATAACAAAACACTATCTTTATCCAAAAGTGAAAAGAGAAACTCGGCACAGTGAAGTTGAACCATTCAAATATGGCATAAGGAAGAAGAGAAGATGTTGAACCATCTAAGTGTCCAAGAAGAAAAAAGAAGAGAAACAAAGAAACTCTTGCTCCCAAACCTGCAACACCATTGCTAGTGAGAATCTAGGGTGACTCCACCTCGCTAATAGCCCTTTCCTTTTGGCGGCTCAATCTAGCAAGCAACCATTTCCTCTAACATCTCTAGGGCTGCTCCACCTCATTAGTTGTTCTTTGCCTCTAACCGAGCAACCCTTTCCTCCAAACTCACGGTGCACTAAGAAAATCCACAAGAAAAACAAAGAAACACAAGATAGAACAGCAACTTTAGTCTGTCTCCTTCAAAGATATCAAATCGACATATCCATAACTCAGTCACTAAGCCTCCATCATAGCACAACTAGCCCAAACACACATTGTCGACATGAAAGTGTTGGAGATGGAACCAAACAAATCACATCACACCCAAACTTGAACCAAAAATCACCATTCATCTAAGCAACAACTCCATTGCACCAAACCTACCACTAGAAAACAAACCAAACCTCAAATCCAAATCACCTCCTCAAATTAGCACTAATCCAAACTTGATCTATCTTACTAGAATCTATTACACCTCAATCGGAAGCCATAATCAGAAATAGAAAAAAATAGATCCAAAACATAGTCACTGGAAAACTCCTCGGAGAACTTGTCGGAGCTCCAACCAACCACTGTCATCCTCTGTCAACATCAATTACCCGTCAATCTCTGGTCCCTATCGTACCCATCATGGCATCTTCGGTCACCCAATTGGTTGTGTGTGCAACCAACAATAGTAAAATGCACAAAACAGGGGAGGCACATAAACACATGCACAAGCTCTCTGTCCACCGCCTGCCACCATGAGTCCTACCAGTCCTCCTCCGACTCTGGTCGAACACAACCGACCAGCACCCATTGTGGGTTACTGTCGGTCGCATGAAACACAAAAACAGAGCCTTTGCAATGAGGAAGACACAAACCACTGCCATTGACCACCGCCAACCTTGCGGGTTGTCTTTCCAGCACCGTCTGGCCACGTTCGGGTGCCAATCGTCGGTGACTGCTTATGGGTCTCCTAGAACACAGAACTGCAGCCACCCTGGGCTACGCACTAATATGAACAATGACCTAGGTCATAGTTTCAAACAAACAAAGATTTTTTTTATAGTTTCATAAACTGAAAACAGAGGAAAAACTTTGAGGAAAACAAATAAGGAAGAATGTATAAAAGAGTTTTATGGAACTCAACACAATGAAAAGGAGAGGCCTTCAAGGCGGATGATATCGCTTTGATACTATGTTGAAGAATTATGGGTTTAGCATTAGGAAAAGGAAAAGAGAGAAAGGCGGCTAAATAATAATAGACTAAGAATATTATTGATAAGAATGAGATGTTATACAATTCCATAACACATTACTCTTATTTATACTAATATTTAAGTGTACAAGCTCAAATCTACTAACACTAAAACTAATAACCCTAATATCTTTTAACATAGGAGTTTTGCGCATATAAAAAATGAGAGTATAGTTTCTCTCTTCCATGATAATAAAGATTCTTAACTATTATTCTTTTATTGTACTTCCTTGAAGATGTGATTGAATTTAGTGTAAAGTAATTCAGTACTTTAAATCTTAATTATCATTTATTTGTATACATGCCATAAAATAAAGTTAAAGGAAAATTCATAAATTATAATTTTGTGGCAATAATGTTTCATAGCACAACATACACGTTTTAGGAGATGCAAAAAAGGGAATGAAGCAAAAGACTCAGCTTTAAAAGTGACAATATATGCATTCACACTTGCAGTACATATAGAGCAACTGTAATTATACAGTGCTGACAGGTACGGAGACATGTAACTGCTTGATGGCAACATGTCTGGAGGGGCCATTAATGTTGCAAGTATTAATTCTCATGGATACTAGTATGCTACGGTAATGGATTATGGATGTTAATTTAGTTAATAATTAACTTGCGGTGGAATTTTCACGTGGCAGAAACTAGAGAAGGTGACTTGAATTCTTATGATGAACTACAGGAGTGGCATCTGTTCGTCTTTAGATTCATTAATGTAACTGAGTCACATGCACGTCAATTCTGCAATTAATAGTCCTATAGAAACATCAAAGTTACACGTACGGAAGGAAGAAAGACTTGATAGTTCCTGCATCCTGGTCAACAAGGAAATCATGTTGACCTATACTCAGAATTAAAGATCAAACATTATTTGCTTGCAAGATATGTAATCCTATAGGTTTGCAAATTGCAACTTTCCATTGGCCATTTGAAGGACAAATTCTAGTTTACCATGTAAGCTTTGATATTGGGATGAAATACAACATTCAGAAAAGGGAAGTGTTTTGGACTGCGATCCGGACCAAGCAAGATATCAAGCATTCAAGAATCAAGCATTATTTGGATATATAGGTACAACTACAAGTGGAAAGTTCGATATCATTGCAATAGTAGGCATGGTTAAGACAGGTTATACAGCTTTTATTATTGACATTTGTAGCAAGATATGTTAAAAGAAATTATTTGTAAAATATTGAAATTGACATTGTTTCACAGAAAGTTAGAAAAACAAATATTAAATATAAACATGCGACTAAAGTTGGAAACTGGAAAGTACTATATCATTGCTCTAGTACAAGTAGCCATGGATATACAACTCTTTTATTAGTTGACATTTCTTGACTTTGATGAATATATGAGACAAAAAGTGGTAGAATCTATAATTTGACTTCGAGTTAATTTTCCTACATTTGCATATTTTTTATCACAAGAAAAAAAAACTATGATATTATTTAGATTATAGGAAAATCTTTTCAACCGTTCCTTTGTTAATGACTTTTCTTCAATGAATAATGAATTGAGAAATATTAATAATACATTTTTTTAAATATTTTTTAATATTTATTTTATTATTATTTAAAAATAAATGTTATTATTATTTTTTCTTAATAATTTTTTAAATATATGAAGTGAATTAATAATAAAATAAATATTAAAATGAGTATTCTAAAGAATATATTATTAGTATTTCTCGTGATGCTCTACTTTCTCTCTTATGCCTAATAAGGTGGTTGCAGCTATGATAAATTTTTAAGGTGGCAGGACATTTGTCAAGGTTGAGATTTGTTAGGATTTTGGCTCTAATGTATATTAATAATATAAAGATTGGTTTTATTTATATTTATCTTTAACAAGTATATCTTTAGAGATTTAAGAAATCTAAATTAAATATATGATAAATGTGTTAGGATTTAGATAACTTGGAAACTAAGGAGATTTGGAGACTAAGGAAGTTTGCTTGAAGACTAAGAAGATGCTTGGTTGTAATTAGAACCAATGGCCTAGGTGTGTTGTGAGATAGAGAGAGAACAAGTGACAAATGGATTCTTTGAGTTATGAAATAGCGTGTATAATGGGCTTTTTTTTGGTAAGATATGGATTAAGATTTGAACTTCATGATTATTCTTATACTATTTTTCTCTTATAGAAAAAGTGTTTTATCTTTGGAGTAGATATAAACATGTGACTTGTTGAACTACATTAAATTCTTGTATCTCTGTGTTCTTATTTTCATCTTGTTATTAAACTCGTCCTGATGGCCCTACCAGTCTTTAGCCTAACAACTACGAGAAGAAGCTAATCCTTTGAATCAAATTGTTAAGTGCATATGAAGACATTGATGACATATTGATATTACTTCCTTAATGTGCCTTATCTTTTGCAGCATTTTTGCTGGTTACTGGATGACTGGTTCAGTGGTACATCTCACATGTTCACTAATCTAAGAATGAAAAACAAGAAAAAAGGCTCAACAAAATGGTTTTGTTCCTCAGATAAGAATGCCTCATAGTAGAGAATTATATGATCATTTAACATATACAAACAAGGGCAGGGAGTAATGTCTCTCAACTCTGGAAGTGACAATGCTTACAGGGGGACAAGTAATAAATTTAACATAGTATCGAGAGTTATTGCAAGGCATAACAACAATTTATAGCAGCATGTTTAAAGGAGGCCATTGATGTCAGAAGTTCTAATTCTCATGGAAGCTACAGGCTAGCATTTGTTTTAGTTGTTTGCTTATTATAATTAAGGTGAGCCAACCCGTACAACGAATTTAAATGTAAATGATATATCAGACCCAAGGCATCATTTTCTTGGTATGTTAATTCACTGCATGCCAAGGTGCTTAAGTTTTAAAAGCATGATAGCTATCTATTTCTGCACCCACGTTTACAGGTCATGAATATTGTTGGAAAGAGCATATGTGAGCTTGAGTGTGTGTAATATAAAGTAGGAAGTCGCGCATTGAAAAAAAAGAGAAAGAAAATTTTTTAGAGAAATAATCATCTTATATCATTTTTCAACACCATTTTTTATACTTGGTTAATGATATACAAATTTATGGTTAATCACATGTATTGGTTGGTTAATGAGTAAATCCATAATTTAGGATTGAAGCTTAGATTTACTCATTAATCAACTAATATACGTGATTAACCACAAATTTGTATCATTAATTATGTGTAGAAAGTGATGTTGAAAAATGATGTGGGAATATAGGGGTTGAAAAATAAGTTTGGTTGACCAAGACCCAAATGGCCAATTTTTAGGTCTAAAGGTTCCAATTCAGGTGTTTTGGACTTCCATACTTCCAACCATATCACAATCATCCAATTCTCCAAGTTCAATGTCAAATACCATGTAGTCCAATATGAAGTAGGAAGTCTCATATTGAAAGAAAGAGAGAAAGAATAAAATTTTATAAGCTTGGTGAATCACGACCCAAATTATTAACCTCTTGGATCAAGTGGTTCAATCCAAGATTAAACTCATAATTTTGATCACGCCCAAAACACTCCTCCTCCAAGATACTAGCCCAAATCATCCAATGTTATGCCAAATTTCAACATAATATCAAAGCTTCAATAATCTTAAACGGAAAAGTGAAAGAAAGACTGAAGGGGACTGCCGCAAAGCTCACACAAGACAGATGAATAAGTTGTCTGTCACATAAATAAACCAATAACTGGCTTTCAAGTTTAGAGAACCAGTCATGGAAAAGACTGGCTTAGTTGAGAACATATGGATAATCTAATTGAGGCCCAACTACGAACAAAGCTAAGGACATATGAAAAATCTGATTGCAGCTTAGTTGGGGTTCAAGTTTATGAGGATGTGCAATATAGGGTAGAATTGTCAAAATGGGCATGGGCAGGGCCAAGTCGGGTGTAGTATGTTTCGGGCTATTATTTTGCTAGCATGACCCAACTTGTTGCGGGTTGTGTGCTTTGTTCTTTTTTTTAAAATAAAGAATTTAATCTTTACAAATATTAAGTCAATGTAAAATAAGAATTTTGGGCTACTTAATTTGGAGTCAATGACAATAAATTAGAGAATTAACACAATTGTCAATTGGGTTTTAATTTTTTAAACAAAGAAATGATAGTATCCTCTTAAGTGTAGCTTATTATATTAAAAAATAATTAAAATTGAAGCAAAATGGCCGCTACCCTTTACCAAAGTCAAGTTGACCAACCCAATTTTGGGCTAGATCACGTCAGGTTAAAGTACGTTTGGGCTTGAATTTTGTTAACCCAACCTACACTTGTTGTCAAGTTATTCGAGTTAATTCATTAAGCTCGATCTATTTTAACAATTCTAATCTAGGGATTTTCCAAAGTCAAAAATTAAAAAAAAAATAGAAAAAAAAGAATTAAGACACTCATATATTAGGGAGAGTGTTGAAAAAAACATAGTTATATAACTCGGATCAAAGATTAACACAGTCAGAAGGTCAGGTTATCAGATCAGTGATCCAAACGCGAGTTTAGTAGTCGAATAAAAAATTCAAATAAAAAATAATAATATTTATATAAAAAATACTTTATATTTTTAATAAAACATAATTCAGTTGTAGTATTTAAAGGGTACATAATTTAATATAACAATTTATTATAACAAAATATCATATACTTATTTTTTAACAAATTAATATTACAAATTAAAATAAATATAATTTAAAAAATTACAATAAAGATAATTCAATTTCAAAATAATTAAAATTCTCAAAATACAAAATTATGTAATTTTCTGAGTTTTTTTATAAAAAAATTTCTTAATAAAAAACTTGATAAAATTATTTTTAATAATTTTGTTTTTGTTTTATTTTATTTAAAAAAATTTATTTATGTTAGCAAAACAAAAAATAAAAATAAAACAATAAGAATGATGGACAATAAGCCACGTATGTCAATTACCATCCATACGTTTTGGCCTTATGTCATAACTGTCTAAACTTCCGAATCTCAAATTTCAAAACATTGTTTTCATCGTCCCATCACAGTCGCGATTACGTTGCGACTGTTTCGGTATGATGCTACTAAATGCGACAGCAATTGCGATTTGTCGCGGCAGTCGCCGCAACCATTTTGTTACAGTTGCATCATGTGATGTGGTCTGAAATTTGAAACCTTGATCTTCACGCTTCACGACTCGCTAGTTCAGTTTCTAAACTTCACGCGTCATTGCCGAAGAAAAACTCGATGCTATGTGAACAAAATTAGAGCAGAAGAAGCCGACGACAAAGAGAAGAAGATGCGAGATGGCAGCTGTGGAAACAAGTTGGCCCATCGGCGACGGGGTGGGGAGCAACGATCGACAGTGCAGTGATGAGTGCGTGTTGGGTTTCGTTTAGGGTGGGTACTACGTTGGGGTTCATCTCCTATTCCCCTTCATCTAATGACATTTTTTTTTCTTGAATTAAAACAGGTTCTACATGAACCGGACGGGTCACTAGTTTTACTCAAGTTTGACCAGACCAGCCACAAAAACAATTCTCGTGTATGACTAGACCGACTAAGAACCCAGGTCACGGATTAACTATGTGAACCACCCAGGCCGATCCGAGTTGTATAACTACTATGAAAAAGAATTACATGTAAATGTGTAATATAAAATGAGAAGTTCCACCTTGAAAAAATATGAGAAAGAAGAAAAAGTTTATAAGGTTAGGAAATCAAGACTAGGGTCAAGTATTACAAACCAGGATTTAAACTCATGCTTTTAATCACGCCCGAAAACTCTCCTCCAAGATATGTGATGCCAAAATCCAATAATATAGCGATTAGTCATTGAATCAATTGTCAATTGTTAGTCGGTGAAAATAGACTAGAGGGTATGTTGGGGTTTATTGTTTGGTCTATTTAAGATTTAGCTTAGTCTAATTCGTTGAATAAAAAAAATTAAGTGAAGAATTTTTAAAAAAATTATTTAGTTAAAATAATGATAGACTTTAGGTCTTCAAAAAAATCTTTTAAATTTAGTAGATCAGTTTATTTAGTTATATATATTATTATTTTATATATATTATGAAATTTTAATATTTATATAATATAATTAATTTAATAAATAATATAATATTTTTAAAAAATTTAAGTTTGTTAATTTATATAAAGGCTTAAGTCTATTAATTTATTTTATTGACTTATTTAGATGTAAGTTATTAAATATAAATTTAGTAGTTATATAAAATAGTTTTTAGAATAAAATTATAGTACTTATATTAAATAAATAGATCAGATTTAAATTTTATATTTAAGAAATAAGTTATACTCATTCAACTTAAAATCTGACCTGATATAATCAATTTTCACCCCTATCAGTCAATTCCACCCCAGTCGTGTAGAAATGCAATGTTAAGAATGGTGCCGGGTCATGAAATTAACTTGATACTAACATATAATTGATGGGACCATTATCTCTCCCTTGTGGTGCAAGATATGTGATGCCAAAATGAGTCGTGTAGAAATGGCAATGTTAAGAATGAACAACGGTGCTGGGACCACAAGGAAATTAACTTGATACTAACATTAACATATAATTGATGGGACCATTATCTCTCCCTTGTGATGCCAAAATCCAACAAATATAGCGATTAGCCATTGAATGAACTGCCAGTCAATTCCACCCGAGTCGTCTAGACATAGCAATGTTAAGCATGAACAACGGTGCCGGGTCAACAAGGAAATTAACTTGATACTAACATATAATTGATGGGACCATTTTCTCTCCATTGTGTTTTCTTGTGATCGGGAGTCCAAGTACGATCTTTTTGGGATATGAAAAATAAACTCAAGAACATGACATAAGAATTGGACAGTATCACGTAAATAATTCACAGTTTTTTTTAATACTTTTTGAATAAGAGAAAGGAAAGGAAAAAAAAAAAGTATAATTTATTAATTTGTATGCGACATCATTTTAATTTTCTTTATCACTCTCCACTGCGTAGCTAAACAATAAAATCTTTTGTAAACTTAATCCAAGGTATCAACTCAAGATTTTGTTAGCCTGTATTGTATGGCTGTTACTCCTCTACTCTCCAATATTTGTTTAGAAATTAGAAAGAATATATGTTTGCTTGAACGGTTCTGTTTTTCTCTAAAACGTTGTTGAACTTGCTTTTCGCAACAAAGCAATAAAATTTCATTTAAGTCACTAAATAGTTCAATACATGAATGAATCAGTAGGCAACGACTAGTTGATCTGTTCTGTGTTATAACAGACAAATTTTACCAGAAAATTAGAAGAGTAGAAGAATTTGTACTGGCTTATATTTTTGGCAATTGTACTCAAGAAAAAGGGGCTAAAATTATGAAGATCATTGCAACAGTCAGAAATTCATGATTGACCCATCTAAAACCTTTTGCAAAGATCAAATCTTCCTAGAGCACTAAAAAAATGACATGAACACCACATTTTCCCCCTCAAGAATGGGATTGATATGTTCCCTCTCAATGGCAAAAATCACGTTTATGAGTGCTTCATTTTAACCTCTTCCCTTCAGTGTTGTGTTTTGCTTTTTGAACACTTTTTCACTTCTTGTTTTGAAATATTAATTGCAATAAGTTGTGTCTGGTTACACTTCAGTACTCATATACATGCTAGTATTGAACTGCTGCAAAATTAAGTATGAAATGCCACCTATCTACCATCCATTAAGCTGATTGTGATGTCATTAATTGAGAATGGTTGATAACTGCTTGATGAAGAACTTTCACCAACCATTTCTCTTTCTGTAAAGAATCCAGGCTTTTTAGGCTGAGGCAGTGCGGATTCACTACTCAGCATCACAACCACAGATGACATACTTGGCCTGTCATCTGGACTTCGTTGCACACATAGTAGTCCCACATGAATTGATCTTATCACTGTAGATATATTGAATGAGTCTCTTATTGTTGCATCAACTAGTTCAAAGCATTTGCCTTCTCTAAATAGTCTCCATGCCTGCATATTTTTCAATCCAAATTCAGAAAAGTATATAAAAGGTGATTAAAATTCAAGTTAATGGTTTTGTCATTAACTTTCTCTTCCAAAAGCTTAAGCAGTTAGGTGAGACCGTAAAAACATATAAATGCTTTTATATATTTAACACGTCCCCTCACGGAACATTGAAATTCAATTTTTTTTATTAAAAGAATGAGGGCAGCAAGGAAGAGACTCTAAAACTATGTCATAATCTAATTTTCCAAGCTTAAGTTATTTGGTGAAGTCACGTGAATGATTTTATATATTTAACAGCTTACATGTCCCAGAAGATTAAAGCGGTGCTTTTGATGATAAAATCCCTTATTCCTCTTCCCACTCACTATCTCCAATACCAACACACCAAAGCTGAATACATCGGATTTTGTCGAGTAAGCTCCATCAATTATATACTCGGGAGACAGATAGCCACTGCACATCACAACCACCAAAAAAAATTTAAAACAATCTAAGCCATCATATTCATACCATATTGGTCTTCAGACACTTACTAGGTTCCAACCACACGCTGTGTGTTTGTTTCAGTTTCATTCCCAACAAAGCTTCTAGCCAGTCCAAAGTCTGAGATTTTTGGGTTCATTTCACCATCTAACAAAATATTTCCGGCTTTGAGATCTCTATGAACTATTCTATGCCTTGAATCTTGATGAAGATAAAGAAGACCCCGAGCAATCCCATTGATAATGCGCAAGCGCCTTGGCCAATCTAGTAACTTGCCCTTCTCTTCATCTGTTTAAAAGGTGGCCAAGTTAGACCCTTTTTCGAATAAGATTCTGAACCATGATTGAGAAATAATGATTCTAGGACTAACAATAGTTTGAAATTTTAACAAAAAATAACCTCGTAGGAAATTCAGTGCTGTAAAAAGTTATTGCGCTTCCCCATGTCATGAACGACTAGACGTAGGAAAGTTAATCTACATTCGAGTATAATTTCTTTGATGTATCCATTTAATTTCATATATTTTCAAACAAAGAAGGTTCCGTTCACCAAATGAGAATATAATTGCAAGTGAAGTAAACAAAGGATAAGGTTTCCTTGGAATCAAACCAAATATGAAGAAGTCCAAGCTTTTGTTGGACATAAATTCATAAACCAGCAATCTTTCCCCTGCTTGAATGCAGCACCCTAGAAGTTTCACTAAATTCCTGTGCTGAAGTTTGGCAATATGTATAACTTCATTTTTGAACTCTTGGAGTCCTTGGCTTGAATTCATTGAGAGCCTCTTGACAGCTATTTCTCTTCCATCTTCCAGGATACCCTGAAAGTTGAAACAATTTACTTAAATTTCATAATCCAGTTGAAGTATTCCAATAATGAATAATTTTGTTGCAAGAATGCAGAATACTTGAAAAAAATTTCTAGAAGCTTATCAACGTGAATATGATGAATTAGAATCTGATAAGCAGCTGATTGATAACAGGAAAAGACAGTTCAGTTAGTAAATAATAGCCTCTTCGTATGTCTTGAATCAATTTTAATTCCTACAAAAGGAAAAGAAGATGACCAAAATTTTTAAAATTTTGTACGTATTTTTGCTATACATAAAGCTTTCCCACTATTTCAAGCTATGGACATTTTTGGCTGATAAGAAGGGACAAAAGATCTGGTTTGGGCCATCAATACACCTTTATTGATATGAATGAATATATATGAAACTACTGAAAATTTGCAACTGTAATATAGAAAGGCTCTCCCTTAGATAGTTAACTTCTTCCAGTGAAGCTATTAACCATAGGACCCGTCTCATCAAATTAACATTTCTATCCATTTTTGGAATTTGAACCATACAGAGGTAAGATTCATAGCATTCGTCAGATAGTTCCAAGGAAACGGATGACAGAATCCTGCCAAAAATAAAATTAATTGAGAATATCATGCATTCTATGAAAAATTATAATATGCTCATCAAGCAGCAAAAAATACATGCTCCAGGAAAATTTTCACCACTGATTTAAGTTAATTTATTTAAAATTTTGCAGATGTCCGTAAAATCATTGGTCAATATCTTCGTGAAACATATATTTATTACTGCTCCAAGAGCATGCAATAATTTCTTTGCATGATAGAATCAGGGGACGACATTTTATCATTTCATTACCTTGAAAACTGGTCCAAAACCACCTTCACCTAGTATGTTGTCAGTTGAAAAGTTATTGGTTGCAGAAGCAATTGTAGACATATCAAACAAGGGCAATTCTAGATCTTCCTGGTGGTGCTCATTTATTGCATTTGTATCTCTTTCTGGATTGCCTTTCATCTTTCCTGCAGAGTAGTAAGTGGTGTGTAAAGAAAAAAGAAGTTGAAATGAAGAAATGCTCAGTCTTTCCCATTTGTTATACCTTCTACTACCCCACTCCAAATATAAAAAGGAAAAGAAGCAAAGTTAGATTACCCAACGTTATTTTTCTGCCATTGACAGCAGGACTCACTTTGTTTATGTGGTAAACTTTATTGATTAGTGTTAAAGGCTTTTGATGATTTAATGGACTAGTTGTTTATTTGTGAATTATGCAATGTAGAAATTGAGATTAAATACTAATTAACCACATCTCAAGGGGAGAAAGAGAAACCTAAGACAGTGAAAATCTGTTATGTGAAAAAAGTAAAACTTGCCTGCACTGATAGCATACATATTGATCACAGATAGAGGTGATCCTAATTTGTTGATAACAGCCTAAGTTTGCAGTATGTATAACATCTAGAAAAATCAAGAATCACATATTTTAATCTCTTAAGTGGAGAATTACTTAACTACCTTTCTGCCGTTTCTTCCATCTATAAATGATGAAGGTTAAGCATAGGATTAAAATTCCTATAGACAAAACACAGCTTATGATGATAATCTCTTGCTTCCGGATGTTGGATTTATGTGATCTCTTTCTTTCAATAGCTTCTAAAAAATGCAGTTCAAAGAAAACAGAAGTTGGGAAACAGTAAGAAATGACAGAAGATAAAAAAATGAAAGAAACAAAAAGCAAAAGAAAGAAAACTTTCAAATTGGGAGACAATCTCATACCTACTTCTGTTCCAGCCATCCTTATGTAAATATCTTCATCAGAAGCAGTCCATTCTTTTATATCAATCAGATTATCAAACCATAGTAAACATCCATTTGCCCCAATACTGATATCCAAAGCTGCATAAGCTGTACAGGTGCAATTCTTCATGCACAACATCCTACAATCTTCAAGGCTAATATTTCTATTAAACCAGGATCTCTCTGTGTCTGGTAATTTCAGCCCGGAAAACTTCAAAAACCTATCTTCATCGCAACTCAGTGAAGTTCTCCTGACACAATCACTATATACATCTGCCGTTTTCTGCACAAATCCATCCAAGCAACGACATACAGGATACTTCTGTGTGTTACAGCTAGCATATGCTCCACATTTTGCATAATAATCACAGTCATCAAATGGCACCTTTGAAAAGGGGGTCCAAGCATTGTATTCATCAATCCAATTACTGCGTTCGAGAAATCCATCTGATGATAACATCAGCTTATGAAGAACTGAGCTGACAAGTTCATATGCAAAATATACCTCTTTCTCATTAGAAACAAAATTAAATCTAAATATAGCATTTTGTGTCAACTGAGGCACCCCACTTAACTGAATACCATTCCATGATCCAATACGAAATCTTTTGACACTGCCTTCTCTTCCAACTAATTGTGGATATCCATCAATATCAACTTGATAATTATACTTACCTTGAGATGGATCATCAGGGCTATTCCATGATGTTAGGTGCCTATTCAGGCCTGTGGTTAGATTCCTTCCTAACTTCATTCCTGGCAGGAGTGTGTCACTTGGATAATCAAAACTTTGCCACAGATAATCATTTGGGTCATTATTGCTGCTACCCTGCACAATGAAGTTTCCTGAATCCAAAAGCTTTGCAACCGGATACTGAGCTGATCTTGTTGTGTTGGAAGACCAAATGACACTCATGTTTTGGTTGAGAAGGACTAGAATTCCAGTGTCAGCGAACTTCAAAACCCCTGATGAGTCAGTGAGGGGGTTGTCTCTATTGGCAACCCATACTACTGTCCTTGTTGGGATTTTATTATACCAAATTCCTACATAACGGTTCTTGGACTTGCCTAAACTGAAGAATCCCAGTGCAAAGGTTTCCCCAGCTGAAACTATGGTATCACTATCATTGATAGATTGCATTGTATCAATAGTGTCTCTGGCAGTGGAGGCAGCCATATTATTCAGCAAGGTGAGGCAGAATAGAAGCAACATAAAGCCTTCCATTCAGTTGTTTATTCTTCTAATCTTCTTCAATTACTATGTTACTGCAAACGCTTGACTCAAAATGCTGCAGGGTGAAAAATATCAACAAACTGAGGCACAGAGACTGAAACACACCATCTCCATGAGTTGATTAATTGTCCCACTCTTGCAGTCTGAGCAGTCCTCTTGCACTAGCAGTGACAATAGCACCTGTGAAAGCACAGAGAGTTGAGCTTCATCATATTTTTTTTGTTATTTAAAAATCTTACAGTAATTACAGATTATTTACAGTTTGTAATTGCTATTAATCAATCGCACAAAGAACCTCAACTTCTAAGTGTAAAAGCACAAAGATGATAGTGTCAATTTTAGCCAAAGCGCCTCATGGATTTGCTTCTTGGGTTTTATGCAAAAGCGCCATCTTAATGGAGATATATACATACTTATATATCCATGATCATCCCCACTTTGTGGGACTTTAGTCGCACCCATCCACAGATCCCATCAATCGCCGCCTTCGTGGTGGCAAGAACCATGGCTAACAGGACATGGCTACGATCTAGGGGTAGACTTGATAGTGATTGAATAGCCTTAGCTTTCTTGGCTTTTATCCCAAAAAGCTAAAGATATATGCTATCTTATAACATGATCTTCTCCACTTCTAGCCAATATGAGACTTTGGTCGCACACCCAACACTAAGATCTTAAGTGATTGAATATTAGCTGGAAGAAGCTAAAGTTGCTAAACCCTCTAAAGACTAATTAAAAAGATATAAACATGCTGATAATATCACAGCCTACCGTGTATTATTAAATTCAATGCTCTACAAAAGAAGTTGGTCCTTCTCAGACTGCAGACTGGCATATTCCTCGTAGATAGAGCAACATACACATGTTTTAGGAGAGGAAAAAAGGGAATAAAGCAGAAGACTCATGGCTTTAAAAGTGACAATATATCCATTCACACTTGCAGTACATATAGAGCAGATGTAATATAGTTGTGCCGTTAATGCTGTTATATAAGTTGAATGCTTCAGAGCATACAACAAATCGATGGTAATGTCTGCGGTGACTAGTATGCCACGGTAATGCATTAAGATTTAGTTAATAATTAAATTTTGGTGGAATTTTCATGAGGAGGAAAACTTGAGAAGCTGACTTGAATAGTTGAATGCCTATGTTCAACCGCACGAGTGATATCTCTTCATTTACAGATTCATTAACGTAGGGAGTAGGGACACATGCACGTCAATTCTGTGATTAATAGTCGTCCAGAAACGTCAAAGTTACTTGGAAGGAAGAAAGACTTAATAGTATCCACCAAAAAGAAGGACTTTATAGTTCCGGATAAACAAGGAAATAATATATCTTCACCTATACTCAGACTTTGATCAACCATAGCAATGGTGTTGATCCGAGGAGCTCAGATTATTTACATAGATAGTCCTAAGTTAGATTTTAAGATTTATACGTAGGAATATAACAAGATGGGAGGAGTTTCACTTAAGCAAAAGATCATATTTTAAGATATTAATTTTTCAACTATTAAGTGAGAAGATACACTGAGAAACAACATAATAAAACAAATTTTTATCAATCACTAGTATTTTGTATTCATGCAATACATAATATAAATTGAAAAAAATGTTAAAATAAATAAGAAAAATATACTTGGCACCAAAATCTAATTTACACCGTTGATATCCGGATTAATGATATCTTCATTAATGTTCTTATTGAGATTAGTTTCTTTCATTACTTGTCTACAAATGTATCTAATTGGTAAATAATTTAACATGTTTTAAAAAAATCTTGATGTTATATTATGGGTTTTAATTACATTCAAACGTTTTTATTAAACAAATTTTATTATAAATATGAATTTTAAACTAATTATCATTATTGACCAAGTTTTTAATTAACAATATGTAAATATTAATATATTTTATTTAAAGTTTTCAATAAGAAAATATAAATATAAAATATTTAAATATTATATATTATATATATACAGTTTTTTAGAATAAATACTTATTTTTAATTTTCTCATTATAAATTATATTGAATTAGTTTACTATATTTTTATGCAAAATTTTACTCCTTATTATGTATATAGGTTTGTTTTCTAAATAATATAAAATAAATTTATAATTTGAAAATATAATTAATTAATATAATATATGATAAAAATATATAATAAAAAGTCATATGGTATTAAATAACTATGAAAAATTTGAAATTTTAAAATACCATGTGTCAAGTAGCCCAAATAATTAATTGTCTGTTTCAATAATAAAGATATGTAAAAATATTTTAAATTTTCTTGAATATGAATATGGATTAATATACAAATGTATATATATATCAAGATAATTAATATGTGATTATAAATTTTTATATTTGTATATAAAAATAAATTTAATTTAATTCTATTAATATATGTATACTTTACTTTTAAATTATAATATAGAATCAAAGTTATTAATTAATGTATTATAATTGACACATAATCATATTAAATTTGATTGCAAAATTATATGAATATTTATATATGTTCTCTTTATATATTATATAATGATATGATTATTTTCTTTGCAAGATAGGTAATCCAATTCTAGATTATAGGTTTGCAATTTGCAACTCTGCATTGGCCATTCAAAGGCCCAAATTCCAGGTTACCATGTCAGTTTTTCTTCAAGCTTGATATTGGGATGAAATACAACTTGAAAAAGGAAAAGAATTCTTGCGCACCAAAATTTTTACACCGTTGATATCCGGATTAATGATATCGCAAATATTAGTTAATAACATGTATTAATTGGTAAAAAATAAATTAACATGTTTTAAAATTAATAACATATTCAAAAATCAATTATTATAATCAATACACATTATTAATTAATAATTAAATCATTATTGACCTGTATAACAATAGTGTAAATAATTAGTATGCAAATAACAAAATAATATATATATATATATATATATATATATATATATATATATATATATATATATATATATATATATATATATATAAACATTGGCATAAAATGCAGGCTTGGCATAAAATGCAGACTCAAGAATCAAGTATTGGATATATATGTGGAACTAAAGGTTTGTTTGGTATCAGGGAAAAGAAAATAGTGAAATATAATTAATTAATATAATATATAAAAAATACATAATTTAAAAATCTGTCATTCAATTTTAAGAAACAAAGCAAAGCACTATTTTTATTAAAATGTGTCAAGTACCACATATTTTAATGTTGTGTGTTTCAATAAAAAAAAATGAAAAAATGACAACAAAATGTTGATATGTATGTACATGAAAAATTTAAAAATAAATAAATAAAAATAATAAATTGATTGTTATTATTAATTTGAATGATATCAACAATTATAAATGACTACAATCAAATTAATTAATTAATAATTATAATTGCATTAATCAATTAAATTTGATTGCAATCATATGAAATTTTTAAACAATTCAAAGTTCTTATCAATTATCAATATAATATATACATGTAAGATACAATACAATTACTTTAAAATCTGTCATATTCTATCTGCAGTAAATAAGCAAAAAATTACCTACATTGTCATCACCTATTTTAATGTTATGTATTCAATAAAAAAAGAAAAATGGCTAATTAATATATGGAGCAATTATACACGTACATATTTAAAAATAAGTTAATTAAAACAATAAATTTATTAGTTATTATTAATTCCAAAACATCAACAATTATAAATGACTCAATCAAAGTTAATCAATTAATAATTATAATTGAATTCAATAAATTAAATTTGATTGCAACCATATGAAATTTTTAAACTATTCAAAACTCATATCAATCATTTTAAATAACATAATGTATTGTTTATTTGAAAATGTTATCAAATAATTTAAAATTGAAAGGTACCAATATAAAATTCATTTAATTATAAATCAAATAATAGTGTGTATTAATTATTTTAAATGTAAAAAGCATGTTATCATTAGTGAAGAAACAAAATAGCACATTCATTAAATTGGAAAGAATCGAACAAAAAAAAAATACAATTTGTTTATAAAATATATGATTCCCTTTAGATGAAATAAATAGTGTAAGTGATTTACATGAAAAAATAAAAAAAAAGGTATAAAATTAGGAACTTATTTGATTTTCTAATTTATGATATACGTATGTTACAATTAATTTTATAGAATCCAATTTTATTGCATTAAAATTAAATACACTTATTGTTTGAATTTCTTCTTATCAATAATCACTTTTTTTTCATATTATATACATGTAAGTCGGTACAATTACTTTAAGTTTACCTGCAAATTCTCCTGTGTAAATCAAAAAAATTACTTACAAATTGTCATCATATTTTTGTTATTCGTGAAAAAAAACTTTCTAATTAACAATATGGAGCAATTATTGGTAATTTTTTCAAATTCTTTCATAATAATGTCACATACCACATTAAAAGAAATTCATTATATGTTATCATCAAATAAATATTTTTCTTTTGAATTCTTTAAATTACTTTTGACTTCATATTTTTAAAAATAATTATAAATTATTTCATATTAAAAATAAAATCATATATATATATATATATATATATATATATATATATATATATATATATATATATTAATTACCTTACACAAGTATAGAATTGCGTATGCAATTATTTAAGACAAAAAAAATGGTATTGTGCAATATATATATATATATAGCAAATTTTATAATTACAATTTAACTTAATCACCTATTTATTCATATAAAAAAACATAATAAATTATTTATTGTTTATGTTAAACAAGTTATTAGTCATCTTTTAATATGAAATTATCAAAATAATTATTCATAGTTAGTTTAATTTATTTTACATTTTTTATATTAATTATACTTTTTAATATTATCTTGTACATTGTACGAGTGCATATACTAGTTTTAAATAACCATAATGTATTGTTTATTTGAAAAAGTTATCAAATAATTTAAATTAAAAGGCACCAATATAAAATTCATTTAATTATAAATCAAATAATAGTATGTATTGATTATGATTCTTAAGCGTGAAAAAAACGCTATCATTAGTGATTGAACAAAATAACACATTCATTAAAAAAAAGAATCGAATATGAAAAAAATACAATTTGCTTTAGGGAAAATATATGATTCCCTTTAAATGTAATGAATAGTATGTAATTATATGTAAAATAAAAAATAAAAAAAGTATAAAAAATAGGAGCTCCAATTGATTTTTCTTAATTTATGATTTACCTATGTCACAATTAATTTTATAAAAATAATTTTATTGCATTAAAATGGCGGGATACACTTATTGTTTGATCTTCTTATCAACAATCAAAAATTTTGGGCTATAATATATATTAAGAAATGAATAAGAGGTTGTGGAAACTAAGTGATGAATAGGATTCACATCATGGATTGACAATACTTTTACAGTGTGTAAAATTTTAAAGTGAAGTCGATAGAGAGAAAGTGATCTATGAGGAAAAGGATGCCTTTTACATCAAATAAAAAGCTGGTAAAACAAAATAACTAATTATTGCTTCTCCTAATGCAAAGATTAGGTGACCTTTGGTTTGGATTAGGTTGCATTTGGTTTGAACCTACTTTATTATTTTGGAGATCTTCTAGATGGTCATCGGTATCCTAGGAAAGCCTATTGGTCAAGGTGGATAGCAACACTATAAGGGTGGAGAGGGGGAATTTGCAAGAACTTGGAGATGGAGAATGAATGATCTGGTGACTGCTTTAGTGGTAAAAATCAACTAATGGACTTTGGGTGAAATTGCTTATGAGCGAAGATTTCTATTCGCACTTTTGTGGTTGCTAAGGGCATCTAGCTAAGTATTTTGTCCGTTAAACATGAAACACGGTGGTTCTGCACTATGTACAAACCACTTGGATTGTCACATAAAGAAAGGTGGCCTAGTGCATGAAGTGTTCAAATTAGCAAGGAGGAGCAACCATTGTAATTCAAAACAAGGGACAATGGAATAACTGCAGACTCCCTAATAATGAGGAAACGGACACGCATTGTTGAGTGGATGATTTTAAGACAAAAGACGACCCCACATGAATAAAGGCGCAAATTCGAAATGGAATCCTTCTAGTGTCAACAAAGGCAATCCGCATCAGAAGGGGATTAGAAACTTGAAAGATAATAATCATGGAAGGAAAACCCATCATAGCTTAAGATAGTAATTACGGGGCAATAAAGAAAAGGTGCATGAACCTTATGCGATGGAGGGATCCGAAAATCAAAAGGAAAAAGATATAATGTTGGGGGCAGGCAAGTAATTCGGCCGAGTGGCAAAATAGTGGATCCTTCCCTATGGGCCTCACTTGACTTCGCAAATTATGGCAAAGTTTTCGAGACTGGGTCCCAATGCTATGCAGAATCATGTGGACGTAGGGAAAAAATTGAACCCCAAAACCCTATTCAACCGAGTTCACTTTGGAAACTCAAGACGAGTTTTTGACTCATGTATCAAAACAATGATGAACATTCATCAAGTTGGTCCAAATCACTTCAGATTTGTGGATGAGCCGACCCTAGGACAAGAACAACAGGCTACAGGTCTATGATTTGAGGATCATGAATGCAAGGATTCGATTGAAGTCTACTAAACGCAGCAAAGAATTGGGGGTAGCAATATGGACCTCCACACTCAATAACTTTGTTCTGTGAGTGTTGGTTTCCCTCCCCAATTGCTCATGTCTATGATGATTGAACAAAGATCTATCAATACTCGAGGTGGAACATTGGGAGTCCATAGTGTAAAGCTAAGAGACATGTTAGAGATGTTATTAGAAAGTTTAAGCCTTCCTTCTTTATAGTAATGGAAACTCATGTTTGTTTTGCCCGAAATCGCTTGTTTGGCTTGGGTATGTAATCTACATTGAAGGAAGGACATGTAAGGAGGTCTTTTGGATTCTCCAGTGTAAGAAAATTACGTTGACATCCATAATTGATGTTGCCAATCTCATTGAATGGAACTTTCAAAATTGAAAAAAACCATAGTGGGTTTGCACGTGAATATAGGTGCAAGTCCAATCCAAACCCAGAGAAGCCACATTGGGATCATCTTTGCCACCTCAACGCTTCTAAATCTCTCAATTGTTGCTCATTGGAGACTTCAATGAAACCCTCCTCCCGGGGACCAAAGAGGGGGTGTTTTCTCCATATGATACGAGGCTCGGAATGCGAAGAAGAATGGATCACCGTGGTCTTGTTGATCTTCACATAAGTGGGTGGCCGTTTCACTTGGCATAGAAATTTAGAGGAAACCTTTTGTGTGTGTCAAAGAAGCCAGACGGGGGGTAGCCAATTTGCAATGGAGGCTTAGATTTGACAGAGGCATTTGTTAAAGTTCTAAGCCGTCTCCACTGAGATAACAACCCAATTTTATTGAGGCTTGGAGGTTACCTGGTTTTTGTAGCCTAGGAGACCCTTTAGATTTGAAGCAAGCATGGATCACTCATGATTCTTATGACCAAGTCGTGAGGGAAGCTTGGAGTGATCACCAGGGAAACCTTGAAGCCCTTAATCTAAGGTGAGAGATGACTCAATTCAATGGAACCGAGAAGGTGTTTGGAAATATCTTCGGGAAGAAACGGATCGGTGAAGCGATTGAAAGTGAATTCAACGCTCCCATGAACATGTCGATTAGGTTTTCTTGTCAATTGGAACAACAAGAGCCATGATTACAATAACATCCTCTTGGAAGAAATACATTAGTACCAAAAATCCCATTTTGTTGGGTGAATTCTTGAGGATAAAAATACCTCATTTTTTCATGCTCAAACCTATTAGAAGGCATAAAATAAGCAAGATCCATGGTGTTACTCTCCCCAATGGAATTTGGTGCATCATGATAACATATTGCAACAAGAGGCTCAGGTATTTTAAATCTCTAGTTTTTGCTTTTGACAAGACGTATTCTTAATTTTGATGTGCCCAGGATGCCTAGAACGAGGAGGAGGGCATTACTAGTCTTTTACAACCATGTCACCAAAAAAGAGGTCTCACCCCATATGTCAAAATTCTATGCACTCATATAAAGCCCCTGGATCGGATGGATTCCACGGGATCTTTTCAAACAATATTGGCATGCCTGGGTGATGATGTTTGGAAACTAGTCAAACATCGCTTTTGAAGTGGGCTCTCTTTAATCCTACTATAAAAGGAAACTTGTGGCTCTTATTCCCAAGGTGGATAATCTAGCAACTTTAAAGAATTCCTCCTATTAGCCTTTGTAATACCATTTACAAAATTATTACTAAGGTTATGGTTAATAGAATTCGGCCTCTTCTTAATGATCTAATTGGCCCATTGGCAGTAGCTACTTAAGGTAGATATAACCGATAACGTTATGTTTTTCAGCCAAGAAATTATCCATGGTATGCATAAATCAAAAAAACAAGGAGATGTTGCCTACAAAATTGATCTAGAAAAGGCTTATGATCACGTGGATGGAACTTTCTTAAAAAATCGGGAACATGATAGTACTTCATCAACCTAGAAACCGGTGAAATTAATCATGACTATGGTTACTACCTCTTCTCTGTCTATTTTATGGAATGGGAAATGACCATTGGAAAGTTTTTTGCCTACCAGGGCCTCAGACAAGGAGATAACTTTCAACTTGTTTGTGATTTGTATGGAAAAGTTATCTTTGGCTATCCAAGAAGCGGTGAATCAAAGAACTTGGCTTCCGAGTTAAGGGAATAATGGGATTACATCTCCCATTTATTCTTTGCGAGATGATGTCTTATTATTCACTAAAGCGAAATCTTCTCATGAGATGATTGCCTCTTTGCTAGATATGTTTGAGGAAAGCCTGTGTGATTGAGGGTTAGCTTAGCTAAATCTAGAGCTTTTTATTAGTAAAAGGGGTGGGAAGAGCCACGATTGACAAGTTTACCTCCATCCATTCAATTAGCATTTTCTTTCTGGAAAAATATTTGAGGCTTCCCTATATTCAAAGGTAGAGCATTAAAAGATGGAGTTTGAGTTTATTATTGAAAAATTAGTCTCGTTTGGCCTCTTTTTGAAGCATGTTTACTTATAAGGTGTAGACTCGCTCTAGCTTCTACGTGTTAGCACTTCTTATTCCAACTTCCACTACATGCAAATATATTGGCTCCCTCAAAGCATTTGTGCTCAAATTGATAAAACCATCCGTGACTTCATCGGAAGGGACTACAACAAAGGCATCCAATTTGTCTTTCGGGATAAAGTTACGGTTACCAAGAAAAATGGGTATATTTGGCTAGGGAAGCTAATATCTCTTATTGGGAAGCAAATGTGTGGGACATGATCCACTCCAACAACAAGCTACGGATCTATTCTATAGATATGTCAAGAGGGATTTTATGATGCGACAAGGACACAAAGGCTCTTGGGTGTGGAATTCTATCACTAAAGCCATTGCGGACTCGAGAGAAGGATTTAGCATCAGAATTGGTGATGGGTCCTCCTCTTTTTGGTATGATTCATGGTCTCACCTTGGTCACCTTGGCAGTCAAGTGGACTATGTTAACATTCAGGATACTCATATGCTTGTGAAGGATGTCTTCGAAGATGGTTCTTGGTGCTTGCATAGACTTTCAACCATCGTTCCAACCCACATCAAAGAAGCCAAGGAAAAACATGTATTTGCATCTTCATAGTGCAGGATAGTTTTGTTTGGCGGGAGAATGACAATGAGCACTTAAGTGTATCAATATGTTTCACCTGGTTAGTCAAGAAAGCTTGGAAGACCACCACCAAACCATGGCATCATGGTCTTGGATTTGGCGTGTTGATCCATCAAAAATGTCAAATTCTTGTTGTTAGCTGCCATAAGCTCTCCCCCACATGCAGCCTGCTTCACCATCGTAATATGCTATTAGCAACTTGGTGTGGTATGGCAACACGAAGGACCATCAAGGTGCTCCATAGTATGGGGTAGGATCTATGGCCAAAGTCATTTGGTTGGAGTTGGCCATTATTGATTGACTTGTTATTTGTGCGACCATATGAAATGGTTGAAGATGGTCTCAACGTGATGATGATTTCGCTTTCTTGTTTGCTTATGGTGGTCTTGAATAAGAAAAACATCATGAGTGAGCCAATGCCGCATACAAAATCAAATAGCTGTGCAGTAGTGTGCCTATGATGTGATGAAAGTTTGTTTCCACAATATGGCCGCTCACGAAAAAAGCTATGCCTTGAGAGATGGATTAAAAAGCACCCAACAAGGCAGAATAACTAACGATTGTCCTCAATGAGATGGCGTAGTCTTGGGAACCCCGATGATTTGGTTTTGGTGGTCTTCAAGAAAGGATGGAGTTTGGTTAGTGGGTTTTTGGGTCTATTGCTCTGCTACATCCATCCATGCCGAGCTTTGGGCCATTTGGTCTCAACAATATTTATGGAACAAGGGGTTTAGACAAATGGTTTGTTACTTTACCTACAAATAGTCTATGCTTGTTAAATCAACAAATTAACCATCTTTTGCCCCCACTTATTCGTTCCATTAGCTTCTTGAGAAGGGATGGGAAGTCTCTAACCGCCTCGAGAGAAGCAAAGCAATTGCGTGGATTTTTTCAAGCTAGGTGCATCATAATGAAGGCTTGAAGTTCTTGACTCCAAATTAGGGAAAAAAATATTATTTTTGTTGATCAAATGAGTTGCCTTCTTAAGGAATTAGTTTATTTCTTTTCTCTTTTGTTGCTTTCTTATCACCCTCTACCAAAAAAAAAAATCAAATAATAGTATGCATTGATTATTTTAAACGTGAAAAAACACGCTATCATTAGTGATTGAACAAAATAGCATATTCATTAAATTAAAAAGAATCGAATATGAAAAAAAATACAATTTGCTCTAGAAAATATATGATTCCCTTTAAATGTAATGAATAGTATAAGTAATTACATGTAAAATAAAAAATAAAAAAAGGTATAAAAAATAGGAGCTCCAATTGATTTTTCTTAATTTATGATTTACGTATGTCACAATAATTTATATAAAAATAATTTTATTGCATTAAAATCAAATACACGTATTGTTTGAATTTCTTCTTATCAACAATCAAAATTTTTCGCATATGATATATATGTAAAATCGGTACAATTGCTTTAAATTTACCTACAAATCCTACTATAAATCAACAAATTAACCTACAAATTGTCATCACTTTTATGTTAGCTTCGTGAAAAAAAAATCTCTAATTAACAATATGGAGCAATTATTGGTAATTTTTTCAAATTCTTTCATAATAATGTTGCACACCAAATTAAAAAAAAAATCATTATATGTTTTTATCAAATAAATGTTGTTCTTTTGAATTCTTTAAATTACTGACTTCATTTTGACTTCATATATATATTTTATATATATATATATATATATATTGCATATTAAACATAAAAACCAAATAAGAAATATCATATTTTAGGAAATGCTTATATATATATAGGATACCATATATATATATATATATATATCTTCTATTACAATAATTGGTGGACGTTATGGGAGTTGGTGGTCTTAGGACGTTGCTAATGAATGTGGTCAGAGGATACCATTGATTACTTGGCCTACATCGACACTAATGATTGTTAAAGTATGAAACAAAAAAAATGAATAATAATTATAACATATTTTTTTTAACTTTTGTATTTGGAATTGTAACTTTAAAGATTTATGTTAAGAATTAAAAATAATATAAAATATTTATTTTCAAATTTCATATAATTGAACTCAGAATTGGAATTCAATTCTAAATAAATACCAAACAAGATAATTAGAATTGGAAGGTCAAATTTCAATTTCAAAACTTAATTTCAAGCCTAATTCATGTGCAAAACAACATCTTAAGATTTTTTTCTATAAATACACTTTAAAAGAAAATCATATTTTGTTGCACAATATCATTTTTTCTATCTTAAGTAATTGCTTACATGCAATTGTCTGATTCTACTAATACCATAAATAAATTAATAATTTTTTATTATATTTTATATAATATATATTTATATATATATATTTATATATATATATATATATATATATATGTAAAACTAATTTTATAATTACAATTTAACTTAATCAACTATTTATTCATATTAAAAAACATAATAAATTATTTATTATTTTTTAAATAAGTTATTAACCTTTTAATGTGAAATTATCAAAATAATTATTCATAGTTTGTTTAATTTATTTTACATAATTTATATTAATTATACTTTTTAATATTATCTCATGCATTGCACATGTGCATATACTAATAAAGAAGAAAAGAAAGTAATAGAGAAGTAAATGAGTTATTATTCAACTTATTTGATATCATTTAATGAAAAAAATAAATATGTATGTAAATAAATATTAAATTACTTTATTGGATTTTCATTTAATAAAATAAATAAAGTGAGTAAAGTAGGTAAAGTGAGAAAGAAATTTAATTTCCCTCCCATTCCTTTCAAAATGGAAAGGAAAGAATAATGTGAGGTCGGAAAAAGGAAAGGGAGAAAAATCTCTTCCTTTTCACCTTTAATTTGATACCAAACAAGGGGAAAAAAATGCATCTTCCTGTCCTTTTCACCCTAAAATGCCATATTAAAGATACCTTAAAAGTGAAAAGTTCAATATCATTGCAATAGTAAGCATTGGATAAGATACGTGTTACACCACTTTTATTATTAGAAAAAAAATTTTTAAAGTAAATTTGTATTTAAAGTGAGTAAGTAAATATATATATATTATTAGTTTAATTTAAAATATATTACAATCTTAACTCACTAAAAGTTAATAATTAATATATCTTTATTTATTCACTTTAAAAACAAATTTATTTTAAAGGAGGTTTATTTGTTAAAAAAATTAAATAATAAACTATATTATATTTAATAAATTAAAGGATGTCTTATGTTACAATCTAATTTAGAGTTACGCCTTTATATTTCAATATTAAATATTAAATATAAACATGCAACTAAAGGTGGAAATTTATCATTGTGCACTAGTACTAGTAGCCATGGATATACAACTGTAATTATAAGTTGACATTTCTTGACTTGGATGCATATATGAAACAAAAAGAGGTAGAATCTATTATTCGACTTTGAGTTAATTTTCCTACATTTTCAAATTGTTTATCACAAGAAAAAGAAAAAATCTATGATATTATTATTTGTTTGATTATAGGAGAACCTTTTCAAGTTCAACTGTTCCTCCGTTAGTGGCTATCCTTCAATTAACAATACCCTATTTTCCTCTCTTTTGCCCAGTGAAATTAGATATTATTACTGAGATCCTATAATTGTAGCAGATCTGTTTGAGTAACGATAAAGTGACCATCGAGTCAAAAATTATAATTGTTCACTATAAACTATTGATTTATCTGTGGGCATATGATATTTTGATTAATACTCTGTATGGTGAACTTAACGTTACTTTTTATTCATTATAAATTATTGTTCGAATTAGCAATAGGTGTTTTAGTATGTAAAAAAAAAAGAGAAAATGAAAACAAAAATGATCAGATAAGTACCTTAAGTTAGCTACTCTAATATTGTGCGGAGTTACTTTCCCAACCATTCCTAATGTAAATACCATGTTGTCGTTCAGTCAATTCTTCAATATCAACCAGCTTAGCAGACGAGAGAAACACTCTCCAACGTTATTAAATCGAGGAGATAAGTGGGATGTTTACTAATAGAAATTTTTTGTCTGATCTTGAAGCACTTAAATTAAGTACATCAAATTAATTAATATTTAATATTTTTATAAATTTTTATATTTTTAATTATATGATATACAAAAATTTATAAAAATATTAAATATTAATTAACCTAATCATCCAATTAGATATTTTAGATTTATGCAAGGAACTCTCATTTACAAAATGGTATATTTTTTAGACAAATTTTTGTCTTGCAGTTTTATTTACTAGTTAAAGATTAGTAATATTAATTAAGCAAAAAAAAATTATACTTTTCTCTTGAATCACATGTCCAATTTTCTGTTTATATAATTTTTTTATTTAAGTGCTCCTTTTGTTCTTTTTTATGTCTTTTAAGAATTTTATATAATAATTAAGGACACTATTAAATAATCTTAAATTAAGTGAAATATAAGTTGACTTGATTAAATTATTTTTCTCATTCTTTCAAGAAATTATAGAAATTAATTAATATATATAGTTATTAGATTTAATAGAAACAATAAAGAATAGGATAAAATTAAAAAAAATATTTAATACATCTTTAAATTTTTTAAATAATAGATAAATTAGAATCAATTTTTTTAAAAAAAGACAGATAAAAAATAATGAATGAAATAATATTTTATTAGCTAAAGAATGACTTTATATATATATATATATATATATATATATATATATATATATATATATATATATAGTAAAATGAATTTTTATTGTGAGAGAGTGAAAAGAATTAAATATTGATCATACAATCATATATGGATGAGTTTAGGGTTTAGGGTTTAGGGTTTAAGGAGTGTATCTGATGAGAATAGCGTTTATTGTAAGAGATGAGAGAAGTGAATCTTAACCATTAGATCTTACATAAATTATCAAGATTAGAACATAAATGCATATGACTTTTTTAAGTGGTCATATGACTTTTAAATAATTTTTAATCTTAATCATTCATGTATAGTTATATGGTCAAAATTTATTCTTCTCACTTTTTCACAATAAATATTTTTCTTACTAAATATGTCACCTATATATATACACACGCACAAAAGATTTATATTATTTTTCTTCATGCAAATTCTAAACACAGGTAGAAGTGAAGACTCGTAAGTCTTAAAACCTATGAAACATAAACACGGATACAAGACACCACACGGACATGGACACGGAGACACATCAAATTCAAAAAAATTGTAGGACACAGACATCACACACACACATATATATCAAAGTAAATTAAAGAATTTGGTTTATATATATTTAATTGCAAAATTTAAGAAAAAAGATTCATAATTCATTAATATCATTTCGATAAACTTGAAGATTTACAATATTTTAATATATATATATATATATCAATATTCTACTACTTAATAAGTCTCTCTTAAAAAATATGAAACATAATTTCTATTGACATTCTAAAAATATCTTAAACTAACTTCTCCAATAATAACTAATGATAATATATATGCGATCTCAAAAAAATTAACTAGAGAGAATATTAGTGTGAAACAAGTTTCAGTGATGACAAAGTTGACAACTTGATACAAACAGAGGTAGAAAGAACATATAAAAATAGTTATATATGTAAAAAAATAAAACTTAAAAGTCTAATAGTACATGTGAAAATATAAAACTTAAAATATTAGATATATGAAAATAATGATTTAAGACGTTAGACTTGTGATGTGGGTTTAAGTAGGTTATGAGATTATTAATTGAATATTAATCATAAAAATTATTTTTTAAAAAAAATTATTAATGGTGATTGTCTAAATCGTGTTTTAAACATATTCAAATGTATTTAAAATGTGTCAAAATATATTCAAAATGTATCAAATTAAAAATAATATTTTTTAATTAAATATATTCAAATATATCAATATATATATATCATACAAATATCTCTATATATTTAATATCAATATATATTTAACACATAAATATATCTTAAAAATAATGTATTCGTATTTCACAGCTTAAAACTGATAGTGATGAGACAAACAAAGGGGCCACCAGTGTCAATTACGTGGGCAGAAGTAGTTAAGCAGTTGAAATCATGGACAGAAGTGATCCTAATAAGACAAGCATGTGGGCAGAAGAAGTTAAGCAGTCGAAATCAGCGATAGAAGTGACCCTAATCAGGGATACAAGTGATCCTAACAAGACAAGCATGTGGGCAGAATAAGTTAAGCAGTCGAAATCAGGGATACAAGTGATCCTAATAAGACAAAGGGGCCACCAGTGTTAATTAAATTCTAAAGTTTTATGTCTTAATAAAATACTTGTAATTTTATTTAATTTATTTATAAAATTATGTATATATTATAAAAATATTATAATTATATATAACATAATTTAATATCATTTTATATTAACATACGATATATATATTTTAATCTACATAAAATATTTTTTAAATTCTAAGGACAGAAGAAGTTAAAGTGTTTGGATATCAGTTTGATGATTCAAACTAACATTTATTTCTTGAACAAGGTGGAATAGTGTTTGGGATTTTTTTTTTTTCAGTTTGCTTCAATGAATAATGGTCCAAACGTTCGTTGAGATGAAAACTTATTTTTGTATTAAAATTATTATTTTAAATTTTTAAGATAAAATTTTTTAAACATAAATTATATTATTATAAACTCACTTTTAATCAAATTTAAATTTACAAATATACTTTCAATTAAACTTAAGTTTGTCCATTACAATCTAAACTCACATTTAAGCAATTGAAATCAGGGTTAGAAGTGATTCTAATAAGACAAAGGGGTCAGTGTCATTAAGTTCAACATAGTTACTGTAGGTGCAAATCTTAACTATGGTTGGCAGCAGCCTATTTGCCGCAGCCATTAATGTTTCAAGACCTAATTCTGATGGAATCCATATTCGGACATTCCATAGGCTGGCCTTTGTACTTTTGATGCTTCATGATTATAGGTGTGTCGGCTTTTGCAAGTGTTACTAAGATAGGGTCACAATCAAATCAAATCGTAATTTTTATCTATAAACTTACGTAGAAAAAATTATAATTTGACTAATTGCTGTATTTTTTTTTCTTAGAATATTTTTAATTTAATAAATAAGAGATTAATTTTTAAAATATAATTAAATACTTAAATAAAATTTTTTTAATAATATTATTTTTATATATAAATTTTAAAATTAAACATAAAATTACATATTTAATGAATTTAAACCTCTTTTACTTTCTTCAACACACATTAACAACTAACTATTATAGCTTTTCACCTGATAGTCACTGCTTGATCCAACTATAAAGTATACTTTTGATAATTGCATCATTTTCTTGCTATGTTGTAGGAATGGAAGCCCAATTGCTCTGTAGAATTTGCATGATATTATTTATTTTTTTTTATTTTTTAATTTATTTATAATATATAAAAACTTTGGAAGCTATCACATCACATCAGCCACTTCATCCTTTTCTTGAATATCTAATTTTCAACCATGTCAACAATTTTCATTATTTTCACACTTGTGAGTTTTCAGTTTTACATTTTATTCACCACCTCACATTGCTGTCCACTTTAGATCTTCATTTAATGTGTAAAACCTATCAGCTTAATCGTTCACACGCTACTCTCTTACTACTATCCTTTCAATTATTTTTCAACATAGGTGAAAGTGAAAGACCACAATGGCATCTCTTGCTCCAATGCTTTGACAAATATGAATGAACCATGCATTGCAGAAGATTGTGTACAGATCTTCAACTATGGTATTTTTGTCTCACCCCCCTTCCACATTGTCTCTCTTTCTCTTTGAAGGAATCATTTCATCTACTTTGATTCCAGATTATTCCTAATAAGAATCGCAAGGAGATATGAAAAATGCCACTTTTCAGGTTCTTTACAGTAGTTTCTTTTCTTTTTTTTTCATTTGTAAAATTCATTAATTTCCGATTCATAGATGAGAGTTTAGAGCCTCGGCTGGATTTGGAGGGTGATTTCATTCGCGGAGAAACGAAAATATATGGGCATTATATTTTTATCTCTATATAATTTTTTTCCTTGAATGAATGGATACTTTTTTTTGTTGGTATTGTTAATGGAAGCTTATAGACTCACATCCAATAATACTTTGAGAGAAGACAGGTAAAGAGTTGATGGGATGGACAGTGTTGATTATGGTGATGGTTAATAGATACTATAATGATTGACAGAAGGCATAGAGCAGGAAGGAGCACTGTTCTCACCCAGATCACCAACACTCTTAAGCTTCCCCCTTTTGCCGACATACACTCTCACAAAAAAGTTGAGAAACAACAACAGAGTAGTAGCGTTTAATACAAACTGCAGACCCAAGCGTCAATAAGGTATCTTTTAGTTAAACCAGTATTGCCAACTAATTAAACACGGAAATGTTAGTAAGTTATACAACACCAAGTTTTATATGATTCAGTTTTAAATATTTTAAATATATATGACTATGCCTACATTTCCTACATGGGGAAAAGGACCATATGCCAAATCATTTGGCACAAACATATCCAAGAAATGCATTTACTCACTAGAAAAGGACAAATATAAGGACTTGTCTGTAGAGGGATTTTACGAGACTGAAGATCAAATTGATAGAAAGGTTGGACAAACCAAACACATTTAAGTTGTCCCAATTCATCTCAGTATATATTCTCCTAATGATGTGTTTGAATTTCTATTTCTTTATTAACTTCTATTTCATTCCACCTTATTATCTGTCATATACTATGTAAATATGTTTCCAAGAAAGTCGAGTAACCTTTGGTGACCTTTTGGATCATTTCAGTTGTTATTTTGATCCTCATTGATCTTCCATGACTTTATGACAACCCAGTGGAAATTTTTGATGTTTTATGATGAAGAATGAGATGTTAACATATGGTTTTGCAAAATATAAAGGTTCAACTAGGTAGTATTGCGCAAGACATTGAGAGCATGGGTGGCTCCTACATTGAGGTTGAGGAGGTATCGTCGATTCAAGTTTAAAGTTTCTAATAGGAAACAACATGTTTAAGGAACAGACTCTGCAAGCAAGCACATAACTTTTTACAATTGCTGCCATAAATTAAGTGATATTGCTTTTGCAATCTTAAATTTACTTTGCTAGATTGAGTGGTACCGTTTTTCTGACAAACTTGGCTAATTTATACCTTCTTCTACCCCACTCCAAATGTAAAGAGGAAAAGAAGCAAAGTTAGATTACCCAACATTATTTTTCTGCTACTGACAACAGGACTCACTTTATGAGGTAAACTTTTGTTGATTTGTGTTAAAAGCTTTTGATGATTTAATGGTCTACTTGTTTATTTGTGAATTATGCATTGTATAAGTTGAGATTAAATACCAATTATCCACATCTCAAGGGGAGAAAGAGAAACCCAAGACAGTGAAAATCTGTTATGTAACAAAAGTAACACTTACATCTTGATCACAGATAGAGGTGATCCTAATTTGTTGATAACAGCCCAAGTTGGCAGTATGTATAACATATAGAAAAATCAAGAATCACATATTTTAATCTCATAAGTGGAGAATTGCTTAACTGTTTTTCTGCCGTGTCTTCCATCTATAAATGATGAAGGTTAAGCATAGGATTAAAGTTCCTATAGACAACACACAGCTTATGATGATAATCTCTTGCTTCCGGATGTTGGATTTATGTGATTTCTTTCTTTCAGTAGCTTCTAAAAAAAGTGCAGTTGAAAGAAAACAGAAGTTGGGAAACAGTAAGAAATGATAGAAGATAAAAAAAATGAAAGAAACCAAAAGCAAAAGGAAAAAAACTCTCAAATGGGGAGAAATCTCATACCTACTTCTGTTCCAGTCATCCTTATGTAAATATCTTCATTAGATGCAGTCAATTCTTTTATAGCAATCAGATTATCAAACCACAGAAAACATCCACTTGTGCCCCTTTACTGATATCCAAAGCTGCATAAGCTGTACAGGACCAATTCTTCATGCACAACATCCTACAATCCTCAAGGCTAATATTTCTATTAAACCAGGATCTCTCCGTGTCTGGTAATTTCAGCCCGGAAAACTTCAAAAACCCATCTTCATGGCAGCTCAGTGAAGTTCTCCTGACACAATCACTACATAAATCTGCCGTTTTCTGCACAAATCCATCCAAGCAACCACGTACAGGAAACTTCTGCGTGTTACAGCTAGCATATGCTCCACATTTTGAATAGTAATCACAGTCATCCACTGGTAACCTTGAAAAGTTGCTCCAACCATTTTCTTTATCACTCCAATAAATCCGCTGGATAAATCTATCTGTTGTAAACACCAGCCTATGAAGAGCTGACTTGTTCACAAGCTCATATATATAATATACCTCTTCCTCATTATAAACAAAATTAAATCTAAATATAGCATTTTGTTTCAACTGAGGCCCCCCACTAAACTGAATACCATTCCATGATCCAAAACGAAATCTTTTGGCCATGCCATCTCTTAAAACATATTGTGGATATCCATCAATGTCCAGTTGATAACTATATTCTTCTTGAGATGGATCATCAGAGCTATTCAATGATGTAAGGCATCGATTCAGGCCTGTAATTAGATTTCTTCCAAACTTCTGTCCTGGCAAGAGTGTGTCAAATGGATAATCAAAACTTTGCCACAGAAAATCTGTTGGGCCATTGTTGCTGCTATCCTGCACAATGAGATTTCCAGAATCCAAAAGCTTCGCAACCGGATCCTGTGCTGATCTTGTTGTGTTGGAAGACCAAATGACACTCTTGTTATGGTTGAGAAGGACTAGAATTCCAGTGTCATTGACCTTCAAAACCCCTGATGAGGCAGTGAGGGGTCTGTCTCTGTTGGCAACCCATACTACTGTCGTTGTTGGGATTTTATTATACCAAATTCCTGCATAACGGTTCTTGGAATTGCCTGGACTGAAGAATCCCAGTGCAAAGGTTTCACCAGCTGAAACTATGGTCTCACCATCAGTGATAGATTGCAATGTACTAATAGTGTCTCTGGCAGTGGAGGCTGCCATATTATTCCGCAAGGGAAGGCAGAATAGAAGCAACATAAAGCCTTCCATTCGGTTGTTTATATATTCTTCTTAAATATCCATGTTACTGCAAACGCTTGACTCTAGATACAGGGTGAAAATATCAACAAACTGAGGCACGAAGACGGAAACATTCCATCTCCATGAGTTGATTAATTGTCCCACTCTTGCAGTCTGAGCAGGCCTCTAGCAGTGTCAATAGCACCTATGAAAGCACAAAGAGAGTTGAGCTTCATCAAAAAAAAAATTTATCTACAAATTTTACAGTAATTATAGATTATTTATACAGTTTGTAATTGCTATTAATCAATGGCACAAAGAACCTCAACTTCTAAGATCCTAAGCGATTGATTATTTACTGGAAGAAGCTAATAACCCTCTAAGACTAATTAAAAGATATAAACTTGCTGATAATATCACAGCCTACGGTGTATTATTAAATTCAATGACCTACAAAAGAAGTTGGTCCTCCTCAGACTGCAGACTAGCATATTCCTCGTAGATAGAACAACATGCACATGTTTTAGGAGAGGAAAAAAGGGAATGAAGCAAAAGACTCATGGCTTTAAAAGTGACAATATATGCATTCACACTTGCAGTACATATAGAGTAGCTGTAATATAGTTGTGCCATTAATGCTGCAAATATCATTATTGTTGTTATATAAGTTGAATGTCTCAGAGCATACAACAAATCGATGGTAATTTAAGATTTAGTTAATAATTAAATTTTGATGGAATTTTCACGAGGAAAACTTGAGAAGCAGACTTGAATAGTTGAATGTTCACCTGCACGAGTTCATTAACGTAGGGAGTAGGGACTGAGTCACATGCACGTCAATTCTGCAATTAATGTCCTGTAGAAACGTCAAAGTTACATGGAAGGAAGAAAGACTTGATAGTTCCTGCATCCTGGTCAACAAGGAAATCATCTTGACCTATACTCTGACTTAGAGATCAACCTTTATTTGCTTGCAAGATATGTAATCCTATAGGTTTGCAAATTGCAACTTTCCATTGGCCATTTAAAGGACAAATTCCAGTTTACCATGTAAGCTTGATGTTGGGATGAAATACAACATTCAAAAAAGGGAAGCATTGGCATAAAATGCAGGCTCAATAATCAAGCATTGGATATATACGTGCAACTACAAGTGGAAAGTTCGATATCATTGCAATAGTAGGCATGGTTAAGACAGGTTATACAGCTTTTATTATTGACATTTGTAGCAAGATATGTTAAAAGAAATTATTTGTAAAATTTTGAAATTGACATTGTATCACAGAAAGTTAGAAAAACAAATATTAAATATAAACATGCAACTAAAGTGAAACTGGAAAGTACTATATCATTGCTCTAGTACTAGTAGCCATACTAGTAGCCATGGATATACAACTGTAATTATTATTAGTTGACATTTCTTGACTTTGGTGCATATATATGAAACAAAAAATGATAGAATCTATAATTTGACTTTGAATTAATTTTCCTACAATTGCATATTTTTTATCACAAGAAAAAAAAAACTATGATATTATTAGGTTATAGGAGAACCCTTTTCAGTTGTTCCTCCGTTAGTGACTATCTTTCAATGAATGATGACACGATAAATATTAATAATATATTTTTTAGATAGAATCTATAATTTTTTAATATTTGCATATTTTTATTATTGATATTAGGTTATAGGAGAACCATTTTGTTATTAGCATTTCTATCTTAATGAATGATGACACCGTAACATATTTTTTAGATATTTTATGAGGTATTTGTTTTAATAATCAAAAGCAGTATTAGTAACATAAGACATTTTTTTAAATGTTCAAAAGCAAGTGTTATTAGCATTTCTCTCTTAATAATCCTTTTAAGTGTATGAGGTAGACTAATAATAAAGCAAGTATTGAAAGAAATGTTCAAAAGAGTGTGTTACTAGCATTTCTCATGATGCCCCACTTTCCTCTCTTATGCCTAATAAGGTGGTTGGAGCCGTTATAAATTTTTAAGGTGGCAGGACATTTGCCAAGGTGGAGATTTGTTGGAATTTTGGCTCTAATGTATATTAATAATATAAGGATTGATTTTATTTATATTTATCTTTAACAAGTATATCCTTAAAGATTTAGGAAATCTAAATTAAGGATATGAGAAATGTGTTAGGATTTAGATAACTTAGAAACTAAGGAGATTTGGAGACCAATGAAGTTTGCTTGAAGACGAAAGAGACGCTTGGTTGCAATTAGAACCAATGACCTAAGTGTGTTGTGAGACAGAGAGAGAACAAGTGACAAATGGATTCTTTGAGTTATGAAAGAGGGTGTACAAGGGGCTTTTGGTCAGATATGAATTAAGATTTTAACTCCATGATTATTCTTGTATTATTTTTCTCTCATAGAGAAAGTGTTTTATCTTTAGAGTAGATGTAAACATGTGACTTGTCAAACTATAGTAAATTCTTGTGTCTCTATGTTCTTATTGTCATCTTGTTATTAAACTCGTCCTCATGGCCTTAGCAGTCTTTAGCCTAACAACTACAAGAAGAAGCTAATCCTTTGAGTCAAAGTGTTAAGTGCATATGAAGACATTGATGATATTGTTAAGAGTCTCACATCGTCTGCCTCAATATTTCGGGTGCAGTTTATATATCTATTGGATCACTTCACTTAATGCCAATTGATTTTAAGTTGGAATCAGAGCCAATATCTCATCTATATCGCCTATTTCGCTAGGTTTGTCTTGCCTACTTCGCTTGGCTCTCCTGTTTCGTCCAAGTATCGTGGAGGGTGTGTAAGAGTCTCACATCGGTATCGTGGAGGAGGGTGTTTGGATACAACTTATATATCGTTATGATATTTACTTAATGACAATTGGTTTTAGAATGAAAAGCTCAGAAAAAAGGCTCATTACAAAATAATTTGTTAATCTCCAAGTAGCATTTTTGTTGCTTACTGGATGACTAGTACAGTGGTACATCTCACATGTTCACTTAATCTATTTGAAAAACAAGAAAAAGGCTCAAGTGAAATTTTGTGAGATCGAATAAGCATGCCTCATAAAAATATTATGATCATTTGGATATAAAAACAAGGGCAGGGAGTAATGTCTCTCAACTCTGGAAGTGACAATGCTTACAGGGGGACAAGTAATTAATAAATTTAACATAGTACCGAGAGTTATTGCAAGGCAATAATCATATTTAGGGGACCATTGATGTTAGAAGTTCTAATTCTCATGGAAGCTACAGGCTGGCATTTGTTTTAGTTGTTTGCTTATTATAATTAAGGTGAGCCAGCCCGTACAACGAATTTAAATGTAAATGATATATCAGACCATTGATGTTTATAGCAGCATGTTTAAAGGGGACGATTGATGTTAGAAGTTCTAATTCTCATGGAAGCTACAGGCTGGCGTTTGTTTTAGTTGTTAGCTTATTATAATTAAGGTGAGCCAGCCCGTACAACGAATTTAAATGTAAATGATATATCAGACCCAAGGCATCATTTTCTTGGTATGTTAATTCAATACATGCCAAGGTGCTTAAGTTTTAAAAGCATGATAGCTATCTATTTCTACACCCACATTTATAGGTCATGAATATTGTTGGAAAAAGCATATGCGAGCGTAAGTGTGAGTGTGAGTGTGTAATATAAAGTTAGAAGTCACACATTGAAAGAAAGAGAGAAAGAAGAAAATTTTATATTATAAGTTTGGTGGATCAAGACTCAAATGACTAATTTTTAGGTCTAAAGGTTTTAATTCAAGTGTGTTGTACTTCCATACTTCCAACCATACCACAATCATCCAAGCCTCCAAGCCCAATGCCAAATACCATGTAGCCCAATATGAAGTGGGAAGTCTCATATTGAAAGAAAGAGAGAAAGAAGAAAATTTTATAAGTTTGGTGAATCAAGACCCAAATTTTTAACCTCTTGGATCAAGTGGTTCAATCTAAGATTAAAGCCCATACTTTTGATCATGCCTAAAACACTCATCCGCCAAGATCCTAGCCCAAATCATCCAATGTTATGCCAAATTTCAACTTAATATCAAAGCTTCAATAATCTTAGATGGAAAAGCGAAAGAAAGACTTAAGGGGATTGCCACAAAGCCCACACAAGACAGGTGAATGGGTTGACTACCACATAAATAAACCAATAACTGGCTACCAAGTCTGGAGAACCAGTCGTGAAAAGACTAGCCTAGCTGAGGATATATGGATAATCTGATTGAGACCAAACTACGAACAAAGCTAAAGACATATGAAGAATCTGATTGCAGCCTAGTTGAAGTTCAAGTTTAAGAGGAAGTGCAATATAGGGTAGAGCTGTCAAAATGAGCATGAACATGACCAAGTCGAGTGTAGTATGTTTCGGGTTAGCATTTTGCTAGCGCAACCTAACTTGTTGCGGGTTGTGTGCTTTGTTTTGTTTTTTTTTTTTTATAATGAATTTAATCTTTAAAAATATTAAATCAAAGTAAAATAAGAATTTTGGGCTACTAAATTTTGGGTCAATGACAATAAATTAGAGAATTAGCATAAATGCCAATTGGGTTTTGATTTCTCAAACAAAGAAGTGATAATACCCTCTTAAATGTATCATGTTAGATTTAAAAAATAATTAAAATTCAAGCCAATGAGCTGGTCTGGCTCAGCTTAGCCCAAAGCTGACTAACCCGATTTTGGGCTAAATCAAGTCAGACTAAAGTAAGTTTGGACTTGAATTTTGTTAACTCAACCTATAATTTATCAGGTTATCTGGGCTAACTTATTAAGTTTGACCTATTTTGACAACTCTACTATAGGAATTCCCCAACATCAATTTTTTTTACAAAGAAAAAGAATTAAGACACTCACATACTAGGAGGAGTGTTGAAAAAAAAATATAACTGTATAACTCGGATCGGAAGTTAACTCGGTCAAAAGGTCGAGTTACTAAATCAACGATCCGACTGTGAGTTTAGTGGTCGAATTGAAAAATTCAAATAAAAAAATATTTATATAAAAAATACTTTATATTTTTAATAAAACATAATTCAATTGTAGTATTTAAAGGGTACATAATTTAATATAACAATTTATTATAACAAAATATCATATACTTATTTTTAACAAACTAATATTACAAATGAAAATAAATATAATTTAAAAAATTACTATAAAGATAATTCAATTTCAAAATAAATTAAAATTCTCAAAATACAAAATTATGTGAATTTCTGAGTTTTTTTATAAAAATTATTCTTAATTAAAAACCTGATAAAAATATTTAATAATTTTGTTTTTGTTTTATTTTAATTAAAAAAGAATTATTTATGTTAGCAAAACAAAAAAATAAAAATAAAACAATAAGAATGATGGACAATAAGCCACGTATGTCAATCACCATCCGTATGTTTTGGCCTTATCTCATAACTGTCTAAACTTCAGAATCTCAGATTTCAAAACATTGTTTTCATCATCTTCACGCTTCACGACTCGCTAGTTCACAGTTTCTAAACTTCACGCTTCACTGCCGGAGAAAAACTCGATGCTATGTGAACAAAATTAGAGCAGAAGAAGCCGGCGACAAAGAGAACAAGATGCGAGATGGCGGCTGTGGAAACAACTTGGCCCATCGGCGACGGGGTGGGGAGCAGCGACCGGCAGTGCAGTGATGAGTGCGGGTTGGGTGGGTACTGCGTTGGGGTTCATCTGATATTCCCCTTCATCTGATGGCTCTTTTTTTTCTTGAATTAAAACCGGTTCTACATGAACCGGGCGGGTCAACGGTTTTACTCGAGTTTAACCGGGCCTGCAAAAAAAACGATTCTTATGTATTACTGGGTCGATTAAGAACCCGAGTCACGAATTTATTGGGTGAACCGCAGGCCGATTCGAGTTGTACAATTACTATGGAAAAGAAACACATGTGAATGTGTAATATAAAATGGAAAGTCCCATCTTGAAAAAATATGAGCAAAAAGAAAACTTTATAAGGTTTGGGAATCAAGACCAAGTCATGTAGTACAATCTAAGATTTAAACTCATGCTTTTAATCACGCCCAAAAACTCTCCTCCTCTGTGTTTTGTTGTGGTCGGGAGTCCAAGTACGATTTTTTTGGGATATGAAAAGACATAAGAATTGGACAGTATCACGTAAATAATTCACAATTTTTTTTAATACTTTTTGAATAAGAGAGAGGAAAGAAAATAAAAAGAGTATAATTTATTAATTTCTATGCGACATCATTTTAATTTTCTTTATCACTCTCCACTGCGTAGCCAAACAATAAAATCTTTTGTAAACTTAATCCAAGGTATCAACTCAAGATTTTGTTAGCCTGTATTGTATGGCTGTTACTCCTCTACTCTCCAATATTTGTCTAGAAATTAGAAAGAATATATGTTCGCTTGAACGGTTCTGTTTTTCTCTAAAACATTGTTGAACTTGCTTATCGCAACAAAGGAATAAAATTTCATTTTAAGTCACCAAATAGTTCAATACATTAATGAATCAATTCAAATTGCCAAGAAATATTACATCAGTAAGCAACGACTAGTTGATCTCTTCTGTGTTATAACAGACAAATTTTACCAGAAAATTAGAAGAGAAGAAGAATTTGTACTGGCTTATATTTTTGTCAATTGTACTCAAGAAAAAGGGGCTAAAATTATGAAGATCATTGCAACAGTCAGAAATTCATGATTGACCCATCTAAAGCCGTTTGCAAAGATCAAATCCTCCTAGAGCACTTTAAAAATGACATGAAGACCACATTTTCCTCCTCAATAATGGGATTGATATGTTCCCCCTTAATGGCAAAAATCACGTTTATGAGTGCTTCATTTTAACCTCTTCCCTTCAGTGTTGTGTTTTGCTTTTTGAACACTTGCAGAAGTAATTGTAGACATATCAAACAAGGCAATTCTAGATCTTCTCATGGTGCTCTTCACTTCTTGTTTTGAAATATTAATTGCAATAAGTTGTGTCTGGTTACACTTCAGTACTCATATACATGCTAGTATTGAACTGCTGCAAAATTAAGTATGAAATGCCACCTATCTAGCATCCATTAAGCTGATTGTGATGTCATTAATTGAGAATGGTTTATAACTGCTTGATGAAGAACTTTCACCAACCATATCTCTTTCTGTAAAGAATCCAGGCTTTTTAGGCTGAGGCAGTGCGGATTCACTACTCAGCATCACAACCACAGATAACATACTTGGCCTGTCATCTGGACTTCGTTGCACACATAGTAGTCCCACATGAATTGATCTTATCACTGTAGATATATTGAATGAGTCTCTTATTGTTGCATCAACTAGTTCAGAGCATTTGCCTTCTGTAAATTGTATCCATGCCTGCATATTTTTCAAACTATTTGGTTAACAGCAAAAAAGTATATAAAAGGTGATTAAAATTCAAGTTAATGCTTATGTCATGAATCTTCTCTTCTAAAAGCTTAAGCTGTTAGGTGAAACCGTGAAGGCATATGGATGATTTTATATATTTAACATGCCCTTCATGCAATGCTGAAATTCAATTTTTTTTTTTATTAGAAGAATGAGGACAGCAAGAAAGAGACTCTCATATTATGTCATGAACCAATTCTCCCAAAAGCTTAAAATATTTGTTGAAGACACGTGAATAGTTTTATAAATTTAACAGCTTACATGCCCCAGAAGATTAAAGCGGTGCTCTTCATGATAGAATCCTCTGTTCCTCTTCCCACTCACTATCTCCAATACCAACACACCAAAGCTGAATACATCGGATTTTGTTGAGTAAGCTCCATCAATTATATACTCGGGAGACAGATAGCCACTGCACATCACAACCACCAAAAAAATTTTGAAACAATCTAAGCCATCATATCCATACCATATTGGTCTTCAGACACTTACTAAGTTCCAACTACACGCTGTGTGCTTGCTTCAGTTTCATTCCCAACAAAGCTTCTAGCCAGTCCAAAGTCTGAGATTTTTGGGTTCATTTCACCATCTAACAAAATATTCCCAGCTTTGAGATCTCTATGAACTATTCTATGCCTTGAATCCTGATGAAGATAAAGAAGACCCCGAGCAATCCCATTGATAATGTGCAAGCGCCTTGGCCAATCTAGTAACTTGCCCTTCTCTTCATCTGTTTAAAAGGTGACCAAGTTAGACCCTTTTTCTAATAAGCTTCTGAACCATGATTGAGAAATAATGATTCCAGGACTAACAAGATTTTGAAATTTGAACAAAAAATAACCTCGTAGGAAATTTGTGTAAACAGTTTCTATAGCCTATAGGTAATACAATGACAAACTTCAGTGCTGTAAGAAGTTATTGTTCTTTCCCAAGTCATGAACGACTAGACGTAGGAAAATTAATCTACATTCAAGTATAATTTCTTTGATGTATCCATTTAATTTCATATATTTTCAAACAAAGAAGGTCCCGTTCACGAAATGAGAATATAATTGCAAGTGAAGTAAACAATGGATAAGGTTTCATTGGAATCAAACCAAATATGAAGAAGTCCAAGCTTTTGTTGGACATAAATTCATAAACCAGCAATCTTTCCCCTGCTTGAATGCAGCACCCTAGAAGTTTCACTAAATTCCTGTGCTGAAGTTTGGCAATATGCATAACTTCATTTTTGAACTCTTGGAGTCCTTGGCTTGAATTCATTGAGAGCCTCTTGACAGCTATTTCTCTTCCATCTTCCAGGATACCCTGAAAGTTGAAACAATTTACTTAAATTTCATAATCCAGTTGAAGTATTCCAATAATGAATAATTTTGTTGCAAGAATGCAGAATACTTGAAAAAAAAATTCTAGAAGCTTATCAACGTGAATATGATGAAATACAATCTGATAAGCAGCTGATTGATAACAGGAAAAGACAGTTCAGTTAGTAAATAATAGCCTCTTCGTATGTCTCGAGTCAATTTTAATTCCTATAAAAGGAAAAGAACATGACCAAAACTTTTAAAATTTTGTCCTTATTTTTGCTATACATAAAGCTTTCCCACTATATTTCAAGCTATGGACATTTTTGGCTGATAAGAAGGGACAAAAGATCTGGTTTGGGCCATCAATACACCTTTATTGATATGAATGAATATAGATGAAACTACTGAAAATTTGCAACTGTAATATAGAAAACTAACGAAGTTTTCTTGGTGCTTAAGTTATTTTTATTGGTGGCAAGAAAAACCATGCATATCAATGTCTAGCTAAAGTATGTAATATGTAAGGTAGAATCACAACTAAAGCCATCAGCTAGGCTCTCCCTTAGATAGTTAACTTCTTCCAGTGAAGCTATTGACCATAGGACCCGTCTCATCAAATTAACATTTCTATCCATTTTTGGAATTTGGACCATACAGAGGTAAGATTCATAGCATTAGTCAGATAGTTTCAAGGAAACCAATGACAGAATCCTTCCAAAAAATAAAATTAATTGAGAATATCATGCATTCTATGAGAAATTATAATATGCTCATCAAGCAGCAAAAAATACATGTTCCGGGAAAATTTTCACCATTGATTTAAGTTAATTTATTTAAAATTTTTGCGAATGTCCATAAAATCATTGGTCAAGATCTTTATAAAACATGCATTTATTGCTGCTCCAAGAGCATGCAATAATTTCTTTGTTTGATAGACTCAGGGGAAGACATTTTATCATTTCATTACCTTGAAAACTGGTCCAAAACCACCTTCGCCTAGTATGTTGTCAGTTGAAAAGTTATTGGTTGCAGAAGTAATTGTAGACATATCAAACAAGGGCAATTCTAGATCTTCCTCATGGTGCTCATTTATTGCATTTGTATCTCTTTCTGGATTGCCTTTCATCTTTCCTGCAGAGTAGTAAGTTGTGTGTAAAGAAAAAAGAAGTTGAAATGAAGAAATGCTCAGTCTTTCCCATTTGTTATACCTTCTTCAGCCCCACTCCAAATATAAAAAGGAAAAGAAACAAAGTAAGATGACCCAACGTTATTTTTCTGCCATTGACAACAGGACTCACTTTGTTTATGTGGTAAACTTTATTGATTAGTGTTAAAGGCTTTTGATGATTTAATAGTCTAGTTGTTTATTTGTGAACTATGAAGCACAGACACGAACACGGACACGGGACACGACACGGATACGGGGACACACCAACTTCAAAAATTGTAGGACATACCATGACACTTGACATATATATATATATATATATATATATATATATATATATATATATAATTTCAAAATTTTAGAAAAAAATTCATAATTCATTAATATCATTTCTATAAGCTTGAAGATTTATAATATTTTAATATATGTCATATATGTCAATATTTACTATCTAGTAAGCTTTTTTTAAAAAATATGGAACATAATTTCTATTGACATAATCTAAAAAATCTCTTAAACTAACTTCTCCTAATAAAAATGTATGCAACAAGTACATGCGTGAAAAAAAAATAACTAGATGGAATATTGGTGTGAGGCAAGCTTCGGTGACAACGAAGTGGATGAAACGTGCAGAGGTAGAAGGAACGGATGAAAATAGTGTTGTGTGAAAAGATAAAACTTAAAAGTATAATAGTGGCGTGTGAAAAGATAAAACTTAAAATACTGACAATGTGAAAATAATGGCATTGAGACGTCGGTCATGTGAGCTTGAGTGAGTTACAAGCTTACTAATTGAACATTAGTCATGGAAACTAAGTTTTTTTTTAAGAAAATATTAATGGGTTGTGTTCAAGTCGTGTCCTAATCGTGTCCGAGAAGTGTCCGATCGTGTCCAAGAAGTGTCTGAGCATGTCCGAGAAGTGTTCGAGCGTGTCCGAGACGTGTCCAAACTGAAAAAATAATCTTTTTTAATCGAACACATTTGGACACACATAACACGTGTGTCGTACGGGTGTCTCCATGTGTCTAACACGGACACGTGTCTGACACGCGGACACGCCTCATAATCGGCGTGTCCGTGCTTCATAGTTTGTGAATTATGCAATGTAGAAATTGAGATTAAATACCAATTAACCACATCTCAAGGGGAGAAAGAGAAACCTAAGACAGTGAAAATCTGTTATGTGAAAAAAGTAAAACTTGCCTGCACTGATAGCATACATATTGATCACAGATACAGGTGATCCTAATTTGTTGATAACAGCCTAAGTTTGCAGTATGTATAACATACAGAAGAATCAAGAATCACATATTTTAATCTCTGAAGTGGAGAATTACTTAACTACCTTTCTGCCGTTTCTTCCATCTATAAATGATGAAGGTTAAGCATAGGATTAAAATTCCTATAAACAGAACACAGCTTATGATGATAATCTCTTGCTTCCGGATGTTGGATTTCTGTGACCTCTTTCGTTCAATAGCTTCTAAAAAATGCAGTTAAAAGAAAACAGAAGTAGGGAAACAGTAAGAAATGACAGAAGATAAAAACAAAATGAAAGAAATAGCAAAAGGTTTTACCCAAAACAAAAAAAAGAAACAAAAAGCAAAAGAAAGAAAACTTTCAAATTGGGAGACAATCTCATACCTACTTCTGTTCCAGCCATCCTTATGTAAATATCTTCATCAGAAGCAGTCCATTCTTTTATATCAATCAGATTATCAAACCATAGTAAACATCCACTTGCCCCTTTACTGATATCCAAAGCTGCATAAGCTGTACAGGTGCAATTCTTCATGCACAACATCCTACAATCCTCAAGGCTAATATTTCTATTAAACCAGGATCTCTCTGTGTCTGGTAATTTTAGCCCGGAAAACTTCAAAAACCCATCTTCATGGCAACTCAGTGAAGTTGTCCTGACACAATCACTATATAAATCTGCCGTTTTATGCACAAATCCATCCAAGCAACCACATACAGGAAAGTTCTGTGTGTTACAGCTAGCATATGCTCCACATTTTGCATAATAATCACAGTCATCAACTGGTAACCTTGAAAAGGGGGTCCAAGCATTTTTTTCATCACTCCAAGTACTGCGTTTGATAAATCCATCTGATGATAACATCAGCTTATGAAGAACTGAGCTGCTGACAAGTTCATATGCAAAATATACCTCTTCCTCATTTGAAACTAACTTAAATGTAAACAACGTATTTTGTTTCAACTGAGGCGCCCCACTAAACTGAATACCATTCCATGATCCAAAACGAAATCTTCTGACACTGCCTTCTCTTAAAACTAATTGTGGATATCCATCAATATCAACTTGATAATTATATTTACCTTGAGATGGATCCTCAGAGCTATTCCTTGATGTTAGGTGCCTATTCAGGCCTGTGATTAGATTCCTTCCTAACTTCTGTCCTGGCAGGAGTGTGTCACTTGGATAATCAAAACTTTGCCACAGATAATCATTTGGGTCATTATTGCTGCTACCCTGCACAATGAAGTTTCCTGAATCCAAAAGCTTTGCAACCGGATACTGTGCTGATCTTGTTGTGTTGGAAGACCAAATGACACTCTTGTTTTGGTTGAGAAGGACTAGAATTCCAGTGTCAGCGAACTTCAAAACCCCTGATGAGTCAGTGAGGGGGTTGTCTCTATTGGCAACCCATACTACTGTCATTGTTGGGATTTTATTATACCAAATTCCTACATAACGGTTCTTGGAATTGCCTAAATTGAAGAATCCCAGTGCAAAGGTTTCCCCAGCTGAAACTATGGTATCACCATCATTGATAGATCGCATTGTATCAATAGTGTCTCTGGCAGTGGAGGCTGCCATATTATTCAGCAAGGTGAGGCAGAATAGAAGCAACATAAAGCCTTCCGTTCAGTTGTTTATTCTTCTAATCTTCTTCAATATCTATGTTACTGCAAACGCTTGACTCAAAATGCAGGGTGAAAAATATCAACAAACTGAGGCACAAAGACGGAAACACTCCATCTCCATGAGTTGATTAATTGTCCCACTCCTGCAGTCTGAGCAGTCCTCTAGCACTAGCAGTGTCAATAGCACCTGTGAAAGCACAAAGAGAGTTGAGCTTCATCAATTTTTTTTTTTTTTTGCTATTTAAAAATCTTACAGTAATTACAGATTATTTACAGTTTGTAATTGCTATTAATCAATAGCACAAAGAACCTCAACTTCTAAGATCTTGAGTGATTGATTATTAGCTGGAAGAAGCTAAAGCTGCTAAACCCTAAGATTAATTAAAAAGATATAAACATGCTGATAATATCACAGCCTACCGTGTATTATTAAATTCAATGAAGTACAAAAGAAGTTGGTCCTTCTCAGACTGCAGACTGGCATATTCCTCGTAGTCGTAGATAGAACAACATACACATGTTCTAGGAGAGGAAAAAAGGGAATAAGGCAAAAGACTCGTGGCTTTAAAAGTGACAATATATGCATTCACACTTGCAGTAATATACTTGTGCCATTAATGCTATTATATAAGTTGAATGTTTCAGAGCATACAACAAATCGATGGTAATGTCTGCGGTGACTATTAGTCTGCAAATTGGTTATCTTTTTGAGTTTGTTTTAAGCCCACAAGTATTTCCATATGAAATTACAAGATGCTAAATGTGCAGTCCATATTTGTTGCTTGGTCAGATGAACTATGACTCTCCTGGCCCAATATCTTTCCCCACCCAAGGCACAGTGAAACAGAATGGGGCCCAATCCCAAACAAAATAGCTAAAAGGACTCTTCTGTGTCACCAAAATTTAGACCAGAAAGAAAAGTTATGTAAGCCATTTTATTCTTCATATAATGTTTGCTGAGATGCCCATTATTTCATTATTGGGCTTCCATACGAGCCCGACTAACCGTTCAGATGAGAGGAACTAAAATGGAAAATTTTAAATCTTATACAAAGTAAGAAATTGAAGACCCAAGACAAAGAATATGGAGTAAATTGGAAAAAGGTATTTAATTATTAATTAAAGAAAAGCAAGTCAACAACGTCAACCTTGCTCTATTCAATTCTCATTGTAATTTCTTTACAAATACAAATTTGACAAGTCTACTAATCGGCATCACGTATACCTCTTGATGAACTTCGGGACACTTGAGACTTCTAATGCAAATAGGAAGCAAATCTTCCAAAACAAAGTTTAAATCGTGAGTTTATATATAACTAATTACTAACATGATGTAAATATTTCTAATATTAATTATTAACTCATAAATATTTTGTAATTAAATACTTTTTAATCCGGCATTATATATTTAGGTAAAAAGTACTTCAACATTTATGTGTTAGCAATGTCAGTGAAAAATTAACTCAACTGATAGATCTAGAATTGATTCTTGTTACATGGAATAAGTATTTATAAAGAGAAATGATTTATTTTATTACTTAATTTTTATATTAATTTTTTTAATTATTAAATAAAAAATAAAAAATATTTTTTATATTTTTAAAACATTAAATATATTTATATTTTTATTTAATATTTTTTATTTAATATTAAAATAATTAAATATAAAAATATAGCATTACTCATTTATAAGCATCCTACACAAAAAAAAAAGCATTTATAAGTATTATTCTAAGCTCCTGTCCTGCTCACATAGTCATATTGATGACATTTTTTAACCTTAAAATATGACAATCTTCTCCCAGTGCGGCAGTCTTTTCCAGCTAGCTATGGGGTCTATAATAGACTTGGACTTTTGGGTGCTGGGGCCTAGCTTTATTTTCTAGCATTTACTTTATGAAAAATGATTATTTTATATTTTTTTAAAAATATAAAAATTATTAATATTATTTTTAAACATATTGATTAAGTAAAAAAATAAATAAAAAACATATATATAATAAATAATATTTAAAAAATATAAAATATATATATATATATATACTATTTATGCTAAAAATATAAAAATTATTACTCCATTACGCAAGGTGTCAATCTTGTTTCTTTCCGTGAGGTATATTAAAACAAGGGATACTTCTACACCAGCGTAATAATCAATAATAAATTTTTACACATTATTTTTATAAATTTTATATTAATTTTTAAATAATTAAACAAAAAACTCATATTTTAACATTTTTTTATTTTTTCAAATACAAATGTATAAAATAAATATAAGTTTTGTAGTCTGTGAATATCATTTCTATATACTAATATTAGTATTTATTATGTTCCAAATTAATTTTCTATATTCCACGTATTATACTTCAGTTTACTTGAAACATAAACTCTAAAATTATCTGTAAAAAAATTCGCGAAAAAACATGAGAATGAAAAAATTAAACAAATAAAATAAAACTCGTGTAATTCATTATCACAGTCAACAGCCGGTTCCAACTTTGCAAAGTGTGAAACTTACAAAATGAGAGAACACAAAAGTGTACACTCTATAGAGAATCTTGTACATCCTTAGTACATTACCCCAATTTTTAAAAAAATGTAATACTTATTATTTATAATTATATATATTGTTAAATTAAAAAATAAAATATTATTAAATTAAATATTAATAACTGTATAATTGGCCATAATAATACTCTCACAGTAAGAATTTTTCATACTACATATTATATTATATTATAAGAAGGCAAGGTCGAAATTTCTTTATGGACAATTCTACCCTTTGACAACCTTCTGCGAAAGCCATAGATAATTCCACTCCAAACTCGAAAGTAAACCGTGTGTGTCTGACCAATTAGTTTGTTCCTGATCTGTTGCTTAGTTGTCTTCAATGAATCTATGCCATGGCCTGTCTATGTCCTCACCTTCTTGGAAAAACCACCCACAATTCCTCCCCTTTTCCCTCTTCATCTATTTATACACACTACACATGACACATTTCCTTCATCATCCTCTCTAAACCATCACCGATCTCTCTTCTTCTCAAATCTCACTTTTTTTTAGTATATCTCTATTTGGTAACTATGGCTGCACAAAACTCTCAACCCCACTTCCAAGACTACTTGCCTGTCATGGCCAATAAGCTTGGTGGGGATGGCCTAATAGATGAGCTGTGCAATGGTTTTAATCTTTTGATGGATTCTGATAAAGGGGTCATCACCTTTGACAGCCTCAAGAGGAATTCAGCTTTGCTTGGCCTTCAGGGCTTGAGTGATGAGGACCTTCGCTCCATGCTTGTGGAAGGTGACTTTGACGGTGATGGGGCCCTCAATCAGTTGGAGTTCTGTGTCTTGATGTTCAGATTGAGCCCTGAACTCATGGAGGGGTCAAAGTTGTGGTTGGAGCAAGTCCTTCAACAGGAACTCAAAGATTTTTTCTGATTTTCTTTTTTTCTTTATTCATTTGTCATTTTAGTCAATTTTCGCATATACTTAGTGTAAGAAAAAAAAAAAACAGAATGAAATGAAATGAAACTGGAGAACTGAAACATTTTATATTCCCTCCTTGTATATTCTTCAGTTTAATTCAATTATTATGCCTATATGCTGGTTAACCATGAAATGTAGATTTGTACCTCAAAATTCTAATTATGCTACTTGATTTCAATTTGTTTCCTTTTTCTGATCTGAAAATTGATGATTGAGTGCAATTTTTATTCAAGCCTTAAACTTTATTGTGAACTGGTGGTGATTTAGTCCAAATTAGCGGCCAATCTATAGTCTAGTGCTCTTGGCTCAATTGGCCTAGAAAAGCTAATGACATGGAGAAGACACAGTAAACGAAATGAAATTTAGAAGACACGGTCTTTTTTATTTGTCACTAGTCTGTAGTAGTCTTGACATTCATTAGGTGAGTTGCTTCTTTAAAAGGAACACAATTTAGCTCAAATATTTTATAATGTTTTTTTAATTTTTAAATTAAATAATGATATGTAATTTTTTTAACTTAATAATATACACTTAATTTAATAATAATTTTGTTTTATCTACATATTATTATTTGATTTAAAAACTACATAAAAAAATATAAAGACTTGAGCTAATTTTTATACTTTCAAAAGCTGTGGTTTGGAATACTGATAAGCTCTATCGTGTAGACTCTGGCCACTCCAATAGGCTCTTTATTGACCTTCTGTTTGTGGACTATAACTCCTGGCATATCGATTTTGAATTATTGATGCATCAGCAACTGGAAGTGGCATATATGCATTTACCTTATAGTCCTTTGTGTTTCTTGAATGAAACAATTGCCTTTCATTGATCCAAGGAAGCAGTAGTAGGAAAAGAGACAATCCCATGATGTGTCTAAGCATATTATGTGCCTATATTCTAATTCATGCTTCATTTTGCCTAGGATGGAAGCAGGGTGAGATTGAACGATTTAACCAAGTGACTCGCTGAGATGCAAACTGTACATAGCCATATATCTAAATTCTAGAATCACTGTCATATTCAGAATGGCCAGTTCTTTTCATCTGGAAAAAGAGTTAACTTACTTTATTGTGGCTTTTGATAGTCATGATCGGTTTGTGAGCCTAACAAGGTTCCCGTTGAAAGGACATGTGGACTAACAACTTTAATTTCTACCCCCCCCCCGCCCCAATCCCCCAAAAAGAAAAGACAAAATCTTGTCACACAAGAAATTAGAAAATTTCCAGCAGCCATTCATCATTATTGGAAGGTTTCTTGATTATTTTTTTTTTGTAACAAACAGCTGTATATTGTGGAGTGACGTCACACTTGCAACCAAAGTCCAAAACACTGAAACGGTGAGCTTCTTGGTGCAATGTAACGCTCTTTTTATTTTCACTTTTCAGTCAGATAATAATCACAGCAAGGTCTATGAAAGCATGGAGCTTCAGGACTGTCAAGCTATGAAAAATCTTTCTTTTATGTTTGTTTTTGTTCTTACTAAGATTCTGTTGTTCATTTTTCATACCTCTAATGCGGCTGACTCCATGTCCCGGTTTCAGTCACTTTCTGAAGGCAAGACCTTAGTTTCTGAAGATGGAAGCTTTGAATTGGGTTTCTTCAGTCCTGCAAGTTCTGCAAACCGTTACTTGGGAATATGGTACAGGCCTATACCAGTTAAGACTGTTGTATGGGTTGCCAATAGAACCAACCCAGTCAAAGACAACTCTAGCATGTTGCATATAAACAGTGAAGGGAATCTTGTGCTTGTTAACCAGAATGGTGTTGTGTTTTGGTCAGCAGACTCCAGAAAGAAGGTTCTCAATCCCATTGTTCAGCTCTCAAATTCTGGAAATTTAGTACTGAGAGATGAGAATGACCAAGATCCTGAAAACTACCTGTGGCAAAGCTTTGATTATCCTTGTGATACACTGTTACCAGGAATGAAGCTGGGTTGGGACTTAAAGACTGGCCTTGAAAGGAAAATATCTGCTTGGAAGAACTGGGATGATCCATCACCTGGAGATTTCACTTGGGGTATCTCACATGAAGGTTTCCCTCAAGTAGTGATGTGGAAGGGCTCAAAAGTGTACTACCGTGGTGGTCCTTGGGATGGCCTTGGATTCAGTGGTGCCCCAGAATTGAAGGCCAATCCAGTTTTTGAGTACAAGTTTGTCTCCAACAAGGATGAGGTGTACTACACATACAACCTCAGGAATAAGTCAGTGATTTCAAGGGTTGTTATGAACCAAACCATTTCAACTCGCCAGAGGTACATATGGATTGAAGAAGCTCAAGCTTGGAGGCTCTATGCATCTGTGCCTAGAGATAACTGTGACTTTTACAATCTTTGTGGACCATATGGAAATTGTGTCATAGGTGACTCACCAGTGTGCCAGTGTTTAACTGGGTTTAAGCCAAAATCACCAGGAAATTGGGACATGATGGATTGGACTCAAGGGTGTTTACTCAGTGAACAATTGAGCTGTGAGGATAAGAGCAAAGATGGGTTTTTGAAGTTTAGTGGGCTGAAATATCCTGATACTTCACATTCTTGGGTCAATGAGAGTATGAATCTCAATGAATGCAGAGATAAATGCTTAGAGAACTGTTCATGTAAAGCTTATGCGAATTCAGATGTTAGAGGAGGAGGTAGTGGCTGTTTGATATGGTTTGGTGACCTCAGCGATATTAGACAGCTTTCTGGTGGTGGTCAAGATCTATATATTCGAATGAAAATTTCAGAGAAAAGTAAGGTCTTAATCTCTCTCTCAAGTCATTGATTATTGTATTGCCTCATTCAGGAAGCTAAATGATTTTTCACTCTACTGTATTTCTTCTGCTTTTGCCATAACTTTCTATATTTTTCAATGATTCATAACTGAGTCTGCTCATTTCTGTATAAATCATGAAGCTGTGAAAGAAGAACATAACAAGAAGGTGATAGCAATAATCATCATTGTTCCCTCAGTTCTTGTGGTGATTCTGGTTTTGTACTATGTTGGCAAGAGAATGAAGATGTTCACAGGTAGATTTCTTACTCTGACTTATAATTGATTTTAAGGAATTGCTAGTTACAGAACAATAATACCAATCAAATTTTAATGAGTTGAGTATACTTAATCTTCTTTTTTTATTTGGAGGGTGGGGTGTTGAAGCCATTACATGCCATGTTCCACCCTAATTTATTTACAGCCTAATCACAATGCTTAGCTTTAGCTAGTCAAGCTCTTATAAATAGTTCTATGCAAGAGCCTTACCAGTGTTCAAAAATCCATTCAGAAATGTTCACAACAATATATAATTTCCTTTCTTTTTTTATTTTCTTGTTTCTGTGGTTGCAAATTTTTAATTAAGTTGTTGCTAGGAACAACATAGTGCAATTTTGCTTGTGGTTGTTGTCAATCACAGGCAGAGAAAGAAGCATATAATCTCAATTCTTTCAAAGGCCTAAAACCTCAAATGAGTTTTTTTTTTTTAAAATTCTAAATAATGTGCTGATGATGTAGTTTAATGGAATATTATTATGTCTTTACAGCTGATGAAACAGAGAACAACTTGATGGGAGAGAATAATGAAGGCGAGAAAGAAGACCTGGAGCTTCCTTTCTTTGACCTTGCTACGATTGTCAAAGCAACTGATGGCTTCTCAATTAACAATAAGCTTGGAGAAGGTGGATTTGGGACCGTATACATGGTAATTATGCAGCATATTGGTTTGATGAATATGAAAACAAAAAATTCTTAGATGCTCTTAGAGCAAGAGATTCTCTTACTCTATACCATTGAATGTATGTCACATCAATTTTGTGGGTCATCATTGTCTCTCACTTTAACTATATTTTTAATGCTATGGTTGATTTGTCGTGCATTCAATGATACAGAGTAAGAGAAATTTTTAGTTTCGGGAGCACCTAAAAATCTCTCAAAAAGAGCACTTAGAACTCATTAATTATATTTATATGTTGCATATGTATGAGAAATTATAGGGTACCCTAGAAGATGGACAAAAAATTGCTGTGAAGAGGCTCTCACAGAGTTCTGGGCAAGGGTTGAATGAATTTAAGAATGAAGTCATATTGATTGCCAAACTTCAGCATCGAAACCTAGTTAAGCTTCTTGGTTGCTGCATTCAAGGAGAGGAGAAGATGCTTATCTATGAATACATGCCCAACAAAAGCCTAGACTCCTTTATCTTCGGTTTGAATCTCTTGATATCTTTTGCAATTTAATTTTCATTTTCTTTGAGAATTTTCCGCCTCCATTTTCTCCTTCATATTACCCCTTTCTGTCCTTTTACTTCAATTATTTGTATATGTTTGCTGGGAATGAGTTATTAATAATGTTAGTCTTGCCAGATCATGCAAAAGGTAAAGTTTTAGATTGGTCTAAGCGCTTCAACATTATCTGTGGAATTGCCCGGGGACTTCTGTATCTTCATCAAGATTCTAGGTTGAGGATAATACATAGAGATCTTAAAGCGAGTAATGTCTTACTTGACAATGAATTGAATCCAAAAATATCCGATTTTGGCATGGCTAGAACTTTTGGGGGAGATCAGACTGAAGGAAACACAAACAGGGTGGTTGGAACATAGTAAGTTTATATCATAACAAAGCAACTTTTGTTGAAAACTTGGAGTTAGAACATTATGAACATTGAATTTATCTTATGATTTAAATTTTTTATTGTTTATATTTTTAATTTTCATATAATATATCTTCCTGTATACGTACTCTAGTTTTTAGAAATTTTATCGTATCTTGTACCCATATTCATGCAACCTAGATAGTTTGTAATTTACATCTACCTCCACCCAATGCTGATCTAAACCTTTTTTTTAATGATTTTTTTCAGTGGTTATTTGGCACCTGAATATGCCATTCATGGACTATTCTCAGTAAAATCTGATGTCTTCAGCTTTGGTGTATTACTGCTTGAGATAATAATTGGAAAGAAGAACAGAGGATTTTCACATTCAAATAACTACATAAACATTATTGGACATGTAAGTGAAAAGGAGTTTGTTTTTCCTGTTACAAGTAACAAACAAAACTTGGGAATGACAAGTCTTCTTATGTTTTAGGCATGGAGATTTTGGAAAGAAAGCAGGCCTTTAGAATTGATTGATTCGTGCATGGAGAATTCATATGTTCTATCAGAAGCATTGCGTTGCATCCATATCAGTCTTCTATGTGTGCAACAGCATCCTGAGGATAGGCCAAGTATGTCAACTGTGGTTGTGATGTTGGGCAGTGAGAGTGCCTTGCCTCAACCTAAGGAGCCTGCTTTCCTTACAGAGAAGATCTTAGTTGAAGCAGATTCATCTAGAAAGCATCACGTTTCTTCAACCAATGAAATAAGTGTTACCATAATAGAGCCCCGGTAGTGGATCATTTACCAAACCTCAACTAATCTATTGTGGACGTTTTGCATAGTGTTTTAGCAACTACTTAATCTACTTTGATGCACATGATGGAACGTAGATGCAACATTTGTATATAACTGGTGGAGTGTTTCAGTGCTTCTTTGATTTCTGATATATTAAAGTATGAAATCAGCTTATTAGGTATAAACAAGACTAAATTAAAAAATTATTAATTTTAACTCTCTTATTAGGTGTTTGATTTCAACTCACTGGATAACCAAGTAGTACAGGGATTCTCATCCTTACCTTCAAAAAACTCTGGCACGGTTTGGGGCTCTATAGTTTATATTGTAATGGAAAGAGTGATCTTCAATGGGCATCTTGTTTACAATTCAAGTGGGATGGGGGATGACAATAAAGAAGTGCCACGTTAAATGAATTGAATAAAGTGATGATGATATGAAGTAGCAATACCTATAAACCTAATACTATAAGATTTTTTGTTGAGATATTAACTTTCGCTTCGCTTGTTTTTTATTCTCAATACTTCCAAACGGCCGTTTGACAGAAGGAGATTTTTCCTTTAGAAAAAAAAGTGCCCTGTAATGCGCGTTTTTCTCATATGTGGTGAGATCTATCTAAACAAACAGTTTGTGGGTCTTGGCGTGATTCAAACTTAGAATCTCTCGTGTTTTAGCTAGGTCTAGAAACAGACTAGGTTATGATAGGTTTTGCCTAAATTAGGATAGGTTTGTTTTGTAAAATATTAGCTTCAACCTAGCTTAATTGATTTTTTTTTAAGTTTGATCTGGCCGTTGATGAAAACATAAAAGTTTGTTATGATTTCAAAATTTATTAAAAGATTTACATTATATAAAAATTTTCATATAGGTCAATAAATTTAAATTTTTTTAATTTTTAAATAAGTATAATCTTTGATGAAGTTATTATATTATATATAAAATAAATATATTATAATAATATATAAATAAATTATGTAAGTATCATAACTTTTTTATATATATAAATAAGTCAGCTTGATAAGTCAAATATATTTTTTAAAAGTCTATATACTTAAATAAATTTTTTTAAAAGTTTAAGTTTGACTTGTTTATTAAATAAAGGTCGACTTATGTAAGTCAAAATTAGATTAAATGTGTATTTAACTTTTGTGAAAATTTTAATTATTTCAATAATAAATTATTATATAATTAATTATAATAGAATTAATTTTATATTTGGATATATTAGTTGAAAAGTAATTTTAAAATGATCTATTTTATTTAGATGATATATATAAAAAGAATCACTTTATGCATTAAATTATTAAAAGATGTATAAAATAATTAAAAAATTTATTTGATTCAGGATAAAATAATATTTTTATCTTAAAATTTTTGAATCTGTAATCTAAAATCATAAGATTCTAGTTTTAAGCTTTTAAAAAATTTATTATAATATATTAAATTTCATATAAAAATTAAAATTAAAATTATCAAACATGAGAGAAGTACGGGAAAAAAGCGCTCTTTTTTATTAGAAAAAAAGCTGTTAGCACAATAATAAAATTTGTACCAAATATGGTCTAAACTGTATTCCCACCCTTCCTCTTAGTTAAAGTTCAAATGTCACTTTACATATAATAGGCTTTATCTTTATATCAAAATGTGCCCTTGAAATAAATTATTGTATTGGGCTAAGTTGTGGACTTCGGCTTAAGAAAAACACGTGAAAATATCTTTGTGTTTGGACCACTATGTTTTGGACTCCCCAAACCCCCCAACACATCTTTCATTTAATGTCTTGCAACTTCATACCAAAACAAAAAAAATGTCTTGCAAAATATTCTCTGCATTTTCTTAATTCGTGTCATTAATCTCTTGTGCTTCAGTTGAGAAGTCACGAGGAAGAGGACTACTATGTTTGAGGTTGACTGTGTCACTATTAAAATAACGGCCAATTGGTTGGATGTTGGAAGGGTTTAAACCGCGGTCCATGATGATGGTGATTACTGTATTTATTATTTTGAATTCATCAATTCCCTTAACAAGAGGTCAGTGCTTGTAGACACAGTTTCCACATTTAAGTGTAGTCTAATGAAGTGATGATAGGGAGCAAGTAAACCTTACGGACGTAAATTACCAAATTTGTGAAGCTGTGGTGAAGTGTTTTCAAACGACTGTGTGACTTTTGACAAATTAAGGATGAAGAAAGTTGACATGATTAACTTGAGATAAATTCTTAGGTATTCTGGATTATTCTATATAATTCAACCCATACTACAACATAAAATGTAGTTAAAGTGAGAAAAACTGATGATTTACAAAATTAATGTGGCATATATTAGATAATATAGAATAAAAAAAAATTCTTACTTCGAGATTATTTAAGAATCTTTGTAATCAGAATTAGAGTTTCAATATTAGTTGGGTCCTGGGTGCTTTTTTTTTTTTTTTGGTAATATTGGGTGATTGATTTTAACTAGTTTAACTATAAATAAACACAATAGTACTCTGTTGATCATGCTGCAAAAATGTTAATTAGGTGACAAGAGACCAGGGCAAAGGGAAAGGCAGGCTCTCTAATAATTTTTTTTTATGATTCATTGGGTTAGCTGCTGATTTTCAAAAGGCACAAGGATTAGATAACAACTCGGCTGAAAATGGACGCTTGTCACTTGTACAGCCTTTATCCACAGCAAACTCTAGCATGAAACAGACCTTCCTTGAGATTTTCTCTCATGATTCATGAATGATCTCTATTTCATATTTTTGGTTGTTGCTCATGCCCCAATCAAACGATAGATCTATAAGAATTAAGAAGTTTGCAAGTGTCAAAAGAGACTATTAAAATAAATTGAATAAAAACTAAAAAAAAAACAGAAAAAACTTTTGTTGAACAAAAGGAAAGCATGAACTTTTTGTAATTTGAAGAAAAAAAATATATTTATGTACAGAAATGTAAAACACGAGTATATTTAGTGGCGATTATTAATTTCAACATGCTATTGTTATATGCCATAAATTGTGGAGTAACGAAGTACAACCAACTTAGAGGGCAAAACGTGAAACACAAAATATATGTCTTTCCAAGAGGGTGATAGAAAGATAAATAAATGTGCAGCACAAAATCAGGCACTATAGTTATTAAATTCCCGGGAATCTAATTCAGCTTTTAGAAGCTTCTCGACTTCTCGGCATCGGTCCAATTGTGATTTTTATTTTTAATAGAGTAAAGCTGCACAATAAAAAAGTACCAAAAAAAAGTTAAGGCGTAGTTTATTAAATATTTAAAAATAATTGTTAGATGAGTTAAAATGATAAAAACTATTCAACCATTTTTTGGTGCATAATTATTCATCTATTAAAAATAAATAATATAGTCAACTCATTCTAATAAAGATTTTGAGTATCTACTCCTTCCTTTTTGCATGTGTCTTTTTAATAGGGGTTAGAGAAGATTAGTAAAATAATTATTATTTTTAATTATTTTAATAAATGATAATTCAATCATTTACAATTATTTTTAATTATAATCGAAATTATTTAATGATTTTTAAAAAAAAAATTTGTGAAACAAATTTAAAAAATAAAAAATAAGTATTTTTCCTTTAAGAATTCCAACATCTTTGATTTTTTTTTTTTACATTGTGTTTTTTTAGTGAATTACGCTTTCTTCCCTTGAGAGATATTAAAATTACACTGTTCTACTTTCTATTCTAAAAACTTATACTCCTTTTTCATAAAAGATGAAAATTTGTTATATTTTAATATATTTTAATGTTTTCTATTAAAACTCCCATCAGGTCAAAGACTCAAAATTGAGCAATCACAAGCTAGAATCAAAGTCGTAAGTGTTGGTCGTTGGGTATAACAATGGTGTTGTCAGTGTAGCTTAATCCAATTAACTAAATCTTATTATGAATATTTTTTAAAAGATTTTTAATTATCTTTTTAATTATCTCTAACTTGTACCAGAAGCGCCATTGTCATGTCCAATAGTCAACACTTGCGACTTTTAACCTCTTGGTCAGTGACTACTGCAATTTTAAGTCTTCAATTATGCAGGAATTTTAACATAAAACATAAAAATAAATTAAAGTAGAAGATATTTTTATTTCTTAAAGGAGAGGAGTATAATTTTTCAAAATAAATGAAAAAATAATGTAATTTAAACATCTTTTAAATGAGAAGAATGTAATTTACTTTTTTTTTTTAACATTTCTAACATCTCGTCTATTGTAGAATGCACTTACTTATTCTATCTATACGAGGATTTCTTCACTCACATAACCATTGAGGGAAATAAGTAATTAAGGATGTCAAGGATCCAACATTTGATATCATTATCACCCTTTAAAAAAAAAAAAAACTTAATCCAGTTGAACTACTTGCTCCTTACCTTTAACTGCTCTATTATGCTTGAGATATTTCTCGCATTAATTAGGTTGTCCATTTTGTTTTTGATTGGTTAGTGGTGCTTAATTGCAACCGTTATCATTAACCGCATACATATGGTACAATTAGGGTGTAGACAAGTCTAAGTGTGTGTTTGGTTTGTAGTTAGGATTTTCAAAAATGAGTTAGGATCAATATATATAGTCTGATGATGTTTAGGTTTTTTTTTTACTCAAGTTTAACATACTTTTCCTTCCAAAAGTAAGTTGGGACCAAAGAACAATTTTTACTTTTGTGTTTTTAAAAAAACAATCTTTCAAACTCACTTTTGAAACAAAAGTTCCCAAACATAAATTTTATTTTTTTATCAAACTCACTTTCAACCAAACTTAAGTTTAAACATTACTTTCAACTAAACTTAACACATTTTTCTAATTGAAATCCAAACAACATAAAATGAGAGTTAAATACTTATAGCTTAGATTTGACTTGTAAATATATATATATATATATATATATATATATATTACTCAAGTTTGACTCATTTATTTAAATAAGTTAAATTTAAAATTTTAACTCAACTTATTTTAAAAATTTAAAATTTTAACTTGATTTGTTTAACTTCTTTATAACTTAATTATTTTATTTTTTTATCAAATTTTTTCTTAAAATGTTTTTTAAATTTATTAATTCAACTTATTTGATACACATTTTTATAATTGAAGATGAAGTAAAAATAAAATGAGAGTAAAAAACTTTTAAAAAATTGGAATTAGATAAGTGGTAAATAATAATATATAAAATTATAATTCTCTAAATAGAGTTAAAATTTACTAAGTAATAATAATAATATATAAATTATCATTTTCACCTTTTCTTATATAAAATAACAATTTTTTATGTGATTATATATATATATATATATATATATATATATATATATATATATATATATATTTCCTCATCATCCAAACTTGTAATCCTCAGTTTTATAAATAAAGTTTCTATTTTTTCTTCATATGTAACTTATACTTCTCTTCTCATCCCTTCGTCGGATCTCGACGTCTTTGAAACACTTTCGATTTTCACTTTAATGTTTTAATATTATTTTATTTTCTGTATTTCATTTACATGTAAGCAGTCCGTCTGCATCCTACTTCTCTCTATCCTGCTCTCTTTCTCCCCCTCCGTTTTCCCGTGATCTTCACCCAATAACTCTGGTATCAGAGCCTGATGGGGAAGTATGAAAGTAAATGAACGGAGTTTAAGTTGCTTTTATCTTATTGAACTGGATATTGACGTTATTATGTTATAATGCTTTGATACTTCTCTGATCTGTTTATTTCTTTGTTAAATCATGTTATAACCTGTTAAAACTGGAAATTATTTCTGGATCTGGTAAGTACGCAGTTTATGTTACCCTATCTTGGACTGGACGATACATAATACCCGTGTTGGATCTTTGCTGTGGGGCTGTAGCAGTAAGTCCCAGTGGTGAAGGGCAGTAAGTCTAATTCGACGATGCTTCCACAGAAGGTGATAGTTTGGGTACGGTGGTGACCTTGGACCAAGATCTGGTAAATGTTTGCGGTGGCTGTAGATCTGGACTTAACTAAGGACTTAAAAGGTTAAAATATGATTTAATAATTGATAATCATCTCAGATCTAAATCAAAGTATAAAATAATCTGGTAATCTTAAAATCTAGTTCAGAAGATAAATTTAACTTAAATTTCCTCATTTCTGCTTTTATTAAACTGCATGATGGCAATGATATCGGGGGTATATACATCTTATCTGCTTCTGATCTTTATCTTCTGTATTTATTTTGCTGTTCTTCATTTTGTTCTTATATTCATCTTACTTTTCTGTTTTCTGTTGTAACTATGTTACGATCTTTGTCTTCTGCTTTCTCCAAACTGACAATCAAGTCATCCCAACCATCATCTTCTTCTCTTTCTGAAGATCAAACAAAACAAACTAAAAAAGACATCTTTAATGAAGAAATTCATTTTGAAGATATCAATCAAGATTTTGACAATTGGGAAATTCCCAGAATTTCCACTAACAACCTCTATAAACCTGAAGGAAGTTTCTTTAGGAGTTCTGATTATATAATTAGGACTGTAGAGAAAACAATCATAATTGAATCCGATGATGAAGAATTTTTCTTATTATCAGAAGAATCAATTAAAAAACATAAAACAAAATACAACTTTCTGCATGTTGCTTGTGTGCAAGTAGCTGTTAAGCCTTTAATCCGCGATGGGTTAAATGCATCTATCCTTCTCTGTCTAAGAGATGTTCGTCATAAATGAATTCCATGACTCACTGCTTGGAACCGTAGAAACAAGCTTAGGTCATGACCCAATCTACTTCAATTGCTACCTGGATAAAACGGTTTGTCTTCAAGACAAAAACATCTTAGATTGTCTCTTCTTAAACTTAAAAGTTTGTGGCTTAAACATAAAGCCCGGATCTGTCCCTTTGTCTTTAATCTATAGGATTCAGTACAAAGTTATGAATTCTTCCATCTCTAAAGCCTTAAAATCTAAAGAAAAAGGCATCACAACCTTATTTTTGACTGATACATCTAAGGCCAACGTAGTTGTCCCAAAAATGATTCGATGGAAGGATGTGGTTCTCCCTCAAAAATGGACTATGGATGAAGCTGCACCAGCTTTGCCCAGAGAATCTCCTGAGATCCAAGAAATTATCCAACACCAATCTGGAAAAGTTGAACTAACGTTTGACCGAAGAAATTCGTTTAGTTCATCTAGATCTGATAACTTTAGGTCTGCGGTGTCTAGAAAATCCTTTTCAACTTTAGGATCTTCTTCAACCATTCATCTGTAGGGTTTAGACACATCGTCGACCCTTCCTAAACCTATCTACCAACAGGAAGATGATCATGATCAGAGATCTTTGATTCTCTCTATCCTGCTCTCTTTCTCCCCCTCCGTTTTCCCGTGATCTTCACCCTATAACTCTGGTATCAGATATGAATGATATCCATGATTAGTACACCATTCGTAATTGATAAACCAACCCTTAAAAAAGACTTCTTTTCTGAGGCTTGGACGCCTCAACGGAAATGGTTTTTTGAAAACTACAAGGGTGAAAATAAAACTAAAATCCAGAATAAGTGGTATACATTTATGGAAAACGTTGAAGCCAATGTTCCTTTCTTTGACTGGTTTCATGCCTATCTTACTAGGAATGAAATTCCCTACCCCTGGAGCATCGGTCTTATGGAGGATCTGTCTGTTAATGTCTTAACAGTTTGGCATCGGAAGGACGAAACTCTTGTCAAATCTGTTCTTCCTCTTCAAAGTTCTTATTTTTTGGATAAGAAAGATAAAAACAATAAACCTGTCGTTGCCTCTCCATTCAAGTCTAGAGCTGACGATGAACCCATAAGATCTCATGATATTAAAAGTCTTATAGAATAAAACAATTATACAAATAAATAACTTCAAGTCTTAGGTGAAAAAATCTTAAATAAAGAACCTAAGAACAAAGAAAGACAACTTGAAGTTTATAAAGAGGCCTTTATTCAAAGGAAAATGAACAATTTTATTAAATTTCTTATTCCATACATCATCTTACAACAAAAAGAAGGAAAAGAAAAGTACAGAGACATGAAAAATATAATGAAAGAAACCCCGGAGGTGCGAACCGCCATTAACATCATTGGCATCCCAGGCCATGTCGCATCTACATTTCCTCCAAGAGCTAGGACCGGCCTCTTCCTCCCGAAGCAGTATCTTGAAAAAGTGGATAGGTTTCGAAACCCGGAGCGGAACACTACTTCCGAACCTCAGTACCCACCACTTTTCTTCACTTCCTTCCTTGCCAGGCAGGAAGAGGCCGGGGCGCACCCTCCTTGATAGATGAGGCACAGCTTTCTCATGAGAAGATCGTTCCGCCGGAAACCTTAATCACCTCAAGCAGCTGTAAAGCCGAAGAGCAGCCCCAATAGTCCCTCCTGCATATCCAACTGCTCTTAGAAGCGGCTGGAAAGGAGAGCGAATTTGGGCCCACCCCTTCGGTTGCCTCCGTCTAAAGTGGCAAATACCTCAAGCTTTCCCAGCGACGAGAAATATCAAAGAAGCAATCACAGTACGCTGGGAAAGTGAGACATCTGTCGCTAATACGCTGAGAAAGTGAGACATCTACTCAAGAAGCCTTCCACACGAAAACGACCAAGTTTCAGAAATTTGGGAAAGATCAAGAAGAAAACTCTGGAAAGAGGCAACACTCTCCAGGAACGCATAGGAGAAGAAAGAACCATTTCTCTGAGATAAGCCATCTCAAAACAAAGATGCAAAGATGAATGCCATATCAAACGCAAAAAACCCTCTATTTATAGAGAAAACGGAACGCTTTGATTAGTCCTTTGCGTTAAAGAACCTGTCAAACCATAAATCCGCATTCAATGCCCCTCATTCCCCATTGGTCGCAAGAGCAGCGGACGGTTGTAAACTGCACGAAGCTGACGATCCCCATTAAAGACTCGCTTATTCTCAAGGAGGTCAAAGCGGCGTTTCCCAAAGGATCCAACGATTCAAGATCAATGAAGAACGCTGCGGCAAGTCAAAAGACCCCGAGAACTACGTCCAGGGGGCAGCTGAAGGAAAACCACGAGACTACGGGGTGGCGACATAGGTAAGGACCCACCTCGGCCTCCGAACCATATCCCAACCGCCGAGTCGTCTCATGTTCAGAGATCACGGGCCCCGGCCAACGTGAAAGACCACGAAGCCCGGCCTCAAAGCCAGGATACCGCCCACTTTGAGCACGATGGTACCTTGACACTTGGGCCTTAATGGGATATAATTATATAGTTTCAAACCCAAGTGTAGGTTGTCTCAAGTAATAAATTCTCGGGAGTCCGAGATCGATCCACAGGGAATTGATGAAGAAAAATATATTGATTTGAGGTAAAAAGAAGAATTGTCACAAAATTAAAGATGCAATAAGTTGTTCACAAATAGAAAAGGATTTGCTTGGGTTAGGAGATCCACTCTTGGTAATAAATTAAAGATAAGATTATTTCGTTTTATAACTCAATTGAAATCATGCATAATGAAGATTCCAATCGGAAGATTTAACATTCAAAGTTCAATTATGTAATCATATAATGGTTCCAATAACTATCTACCAATACTTGTAAATCGTCAAAAGCATCCACTTGTGCCAATCCTATTGTCTACAATGGATCAAGATATTCATTATACAAGAAAAGTTTCTAAATTAATTGGAAACAACATACAACTCATATAAAGATCACATAAAAATATATCATTTAAAGCACAAGAAAGAAATTAATCTAACCTTAACTTATTACCAAGAGCTTCACCTTTTCACCCAAGCAAGAGGAAAACTTAGTTACTCATAGACAAGAAGAAAAGAAAGAGAGAAGAAGAGAAAGATGAACATAACTTCACTTAAGAACAAGAGAAAATTACAACAAAGGAAGCAATCAACATACAAATATTAAAGTAAAATCTAGACTAACACTAAGCTAACACCCTCAAATGATCAGCCATTGCCTCTTTTTATAGAATTAGAAGAGTACAAATAGCCAAAAGAGATGATGGATGATGATAACAAAATGATAAAAGAGATAAATGGTGGGTGGATTCTTGTCTCCGAAATGTTTCCCTTCTGAACTCATGACATGCGTCATTTTTGAGTCAAGTGGTCTTCATGAAAGTTCTAGCACATTGTCTCAGCTTTCCAGAGACACCAAGTTTAGCCAAATCCAATAACCACAGCCCAAGATATGGCCCAATTACTGCTCATGGGTCAGGCCCAACGTCAGCACCTCTGTTCTGACTTCTAAGCCCAATATCATCCATTAGACCTCAGAATCTGAAAAAGTGTTCAACGTGAAAGTTGTAGGGAATTGTCTTAGCTTTCCTACAAGACCAAAATCACATCAAACAGATATTTACAGCTCAAGTTATAGCCAGTTTACTAAACATTGCTAAAGAGATAATTAAGGTTAATTTATGCAATAATTTGTTTAATGATCCAATTCAACTTAATATCATAAAATGTGTCAAAATGAACTTAATTAAGCTTAATTGAACCTTAAGAAGCCTAGTGAGAGGATTATAAAATGTATAAATTATAGTGTTATCAAATTCCCCCACACTTAACTTTTGCACTCTCCGGGCAAAACATAAAAGACAAAAATCAAAGAAAAACGACACTAGACTAAAAGCCTAAAAATTCTAAAGGATTTAATGACTCAAGAAGAGCAACCAAACATTCAAGGGATCAAAACAATCATGAGGTAACATATCTTCACATCTCAAACGAACAAGCAAAGAAATTTCAGTTGAAAAGAATGAATCAAGAATGATAGATCCTCACAGAAGTCACTCTCAATCTCTCAAGTGTTTAAAAAGGTTAGTATTTCACTCTATTCAACCCATGAATAATTGTACTACCATAAGCTTGCTTATCTTCTACTTCTCCACTACTCAGAACACATACATACACAAATCATGAGGACTTTATTCAAGGTTGTAATGAGGCCATGGTAAAGGAGAGGGGAATATGGATATAAGAAGTTAAAAACCAAAGAGAATAAAAGAACATGAGAGCTGAGTTCAATTAACAAGCATGAAAGTTCATCCTAACTCTAATGCAAATTCCCTTTTCATATTTTTCCTTTCCATTTTTGCCTTGTTGGCCCTTCTTTACACATTTATTTTTTTTTTTATGAACATAACTATACACATACATTTTTTTTTTCAATTAGGCACTCTTTCCTCTTTCAACAACCATTTTGCACACACACCCCCCACACTTGTTCAAGAACTCATTCATTAACAAAGCTAATGTTCTCTTATTCCCTAAAGTCAAGTAAAAACATGATTTTTCATTTAAGGCACGTAATGAACTAAAAACAAGGAATGGTTAAATAAGCTCAAAGGGGTTAAGCAAAGGAAAATATACAAGGTTGGTAGGAATCAGAGAATTTTTAAGAAGTTATAAGAGTGCTTGATATCATATTGAAATAATATGGTACTGAGCAAGGCTGGCTATTTGGTTAAAGTAGCTATTTTAAGAAAAATGCCGCAATCATGTTTATATAAGCATGTAAAAATGTAGCTTCAAAAAGAATCAAAGCAAGTTCTAGAGTAACAATTCTATAAGTGAAAATCACACAAGAAAGAAGAGAATGATATAAATGTTCATTCCATTCATCAATAGGCTCAAAATCTCACAAGGCATATATCCATCATTCTCAATCCACAAAAATTTCAACATCCATAACCAAGCATGTGATGTTTAAGAAAGAAGACAATTTACTCAATCATGTAAATTTCCCTGAATCTGAATTGCTACTTCTACACAAACTAGATATCTACCCCAATCTAGATGCGTCTCAAGAGTAAAATTACCACCACAGCAAAATTTACTCCTTACTCAAAGAATCCTTGCTGGTTTAGCTATTAGTAAATTGTCGACAAACATATAAACATATTAATAAACACACTTCCTAAATTTTTTTTCAAACAAATTTTTTTTTTTCAAACAAATTTTTTTTTTGTAACAATTTTTTTTCAACAATTTTTTTTACACAATTATTCACATAACAATTATTTCACATAACAATTATTCACACTATCCTTCCCCCAACGGATCACAACATTGTCCTCAATGTTAAAATTTAGAAAGGTAAAGGATAGAAGATAATACTGTTGTTGCAATTACTGAAAAGAGAAACTTGACATCAATTTAAACAGAAACAAAGTACGACCAAAGATTGAAATTATTTAAATAGATGGAGTGTCTTGACTGACTTTTTTTTTTCTTACTGCTTCTCGCAACATTTCCTTCGGACCATTTCTTGCTTTTTTTTTTTTTGGCCGACACTATTTATATCCCCATACAAAGGCTCCGAAATCTGGGAGGCACTTAAGCCGACTCAATAAAAATACAAACGAAATATTAAAAACTTACCTTAGCTTTGGTAGACAGGATCTTCTACCAAAGTCTCGACTACATCTGGATCTTTGAACTCAAGTTATGGCTTCAACTCCTGACCATTTACCTTCCTCCAATTTAATTTCATGAGAACAGACCAGGGGACGACCACATTTTTTATCAGGAAAATTCCAACCTTTATTAAGCAACTCCTTAAACTTTGGACTCCATCCCTGAGTGTCATGATCCTGAGTTAAATAAAAGTTAGTACAATTATCAAATACATTAGATGGATTACTAATAAAATTAAACTCAGAATTCACAAGAAGATTCTCAAGGGGATCAAAATCAAAGGTTGTAGAAATTCCCTTCTCCATGATTGAGTCAATCATGTATGTATGGTGACCTTTGTCTTTATTTTCTGGCTTAACAGGATTCTTTGTCACCTCAGGTTCCTTAGGTAGTTTGACATCACTACTATCTTGATTCTTTTTCACATCTTCTAGCTCATTCACACTCAAGGAGTTTAGCATTCTGAACACTTGGTTCTTTATCTCCTTGCTTTCTTCAACAACCTTTCCATTCCTAAGAGTTATCGACTTGACTTGATCTATTTGTTTGCTTTCGAGAACAACCCTCATTTAGACATTACGGACCTTTGGGATTTAGTTGAGGTTGAGAAGAAAAATTTTCTTTTCGTGAATGGTGAGTGTAGAAGCAAGTTTAGCAAGAGTTTCTTTTATGTCAATCATGGTTTGATTGGTTTGTTTATTGATGACATCTTGCTTTTCTATAAATGCATGCAAAGTTCCTTCAAGGTTTTTCCTATATGGTGGGATATAAGGTGCATATCCTTGAAAATTTTGAGAATCCTGTTGTTCACGAGGAGGTGGTGGTTGCATAAATTGTGTTTGATTATTATTTCTCCAACCTGAAATTGGGTGATTTCTCCATCCTGGATTGTAAGAATTTGAAAAAGAAGAGGTAAATGACTTTTTAAAATTGTTCATTGCATTCTACTTGCTCATGCACAATTTCTTTAAAAATAGGAATATTAGGACATTCATTTGTTAAGTGTCTAATTCATCACAAATATCACAAATATCTTCAATTTGCATGATTTAACTTCTTTTACTTTTCCTAATTCCATTGCTTCAATTTGTCAGCCAAACTAGCAATCCAAGCATTTAGATCTTCTTCTTGACTAAGATTATATTTTTCTTTATTAGCATTTGCGAGTTAGATCTAATTGAATTTCTAGAAATATTAGTATCATGCCAAGATTGAGAATTTTCACCAACTGATCTAAATAATCTAAAGCTTCATCGGTTCTTTATCAAGAAACTCGCCATTACACATCGTTTCCATAAATTGTTTAGTTTTAGATGTTAAACCTTCATAAAAGAAGCTTATAGTCATCCATTTTTCAAAACCATGATGTGGGCAAGAATTTAACAAATCTTTAAAACGTTCCCAACTTTGAAAATACGCTTCATTTGAATTTTAGAAAAAATTTTGGATTTGTCTTTTCAAAGCATTGGTTTTATGTGTTGGAAAAAATTTCTTTAAAAATTCACCTTGCATTTCTTGCCATGTGCCAATTGATCTTGGTTTCAAAGTGTTAAACCAAGTTTTTGCTTTATCTTTCAAAGAAAAAGGAAACAGTTTAAACAAAATAATCTCTTCAGTGTAATTTTTATCATTGAAAGCAAAACAGATTTCCTCAAATTCTTTTAGATGTAAATATGGACTTTCAGATTCTAAACCATGGAAATTAGGAAGTAAAGAAATCATACCCGATTTAAATCTAAAATTGTTAGCATTAGTTGGGAAGACAAAACATGATGGACTAGAATTTCGGGGTGGTTGCAAATATGCACGCATAGTTCACAATGGTTGATTTTTATGTTCATCATGTACACTTTCATTTTCAAATTAATGGTGGTGATTTTCATCTATTATGTCAATTATGTGTGATTGTGATTCAATCGAATCAATATAAAAATACTGGGATTAATTTTAACTAAACGATCAATTTGAATCAACGATACCAAATAAACATAAATAAGTGACGTAAAATAAAATAAAAGTAATGTCTGGTTGACGGTATAAACTATCCATTAAATATTAACAAGGGTGTGGTATAAACCGCCACCCATAATATATATATATATAATAATAGTAATAATAATAATAATAATAATAATAATAATAAGTAAAAAGTTAAATAACTGATAAAATAAAAAAAAAGTTAGATAGTTAAAGAGTTAATAATATACGAGAAAATAAAATGCGAGGAAATAAAGTCACGAAAAATAAAATACTGAGAAAATAAAATGTAAAAAGTAAAGTGCGGAATGTAAATTTTAAAATATGAAAACCGTGAGTGCATTTGAGCCCCACAGAAATCATGTGAAAAAAGAAGAAGAAAAATTATTTCATTAAGTTAGAAGCAAAAAAAAAAAAAAAAATGAGAATTTAAAAGTTAGATGCGAAAAATAAACATGAATTTAAAAGTTAGATTAAGTAAAATAAATGAGAAATTAAAAGTTAGAAAGTTAGAAGATAAAGCGTAAATAATAATAATAATAATAATAATAATAATAATAATAATAATAATAATAATAATAATAATAATAGAAAGCGTAAATAAAAAAAATGTTTACAAAGATGGGGTAATAAACCAACCACCAAATAAAAATAAAAAATACAAAAGAATAAATTACGGGAAAGTAAAAGGGAGATTACCCCACCGAGTTAGTGCGTAAAAATAAAAGGAGAATTAATCCCACCGTAAAAGAAAATAAAAGGAGAATTACCCCACATTTGAGTTAATATATACAAAAGGTTAATTTTTTAAATTTTTTTTTTTTTTACTTTTTTACTATTCACTATTCACTATTTACTATTCACTATTTACTATTTACTATTTACTATTTACTTTTTATTATTTACTATTCACTATTTATTATTTATGTTACTATTTATATTACTATTCATACTATTCACACACACAAAAAAAAAATCTTAGTTAGTCGTTAGTAAATAAATAAATAAAAATGAAAAGAGTAGATGAGGAATATACTGCGATAGTGAAATTTACTTACGAGAAGAGAACCTCGATATATTAACTTCAAATCAAATCGTAAATAGCGCCAAAAACTTGATGGGATATAATTATATAGTTCAAATACGAGTGTAGGTTGTCCGAGTAATAAATTCCGGGAGTCGAGATCGATCCATGAGGAATTGATGAAGAAAAATATATTGATTTGAGGTAAAAAGAAGAATTATCACAAAATTAAAGATGCAATAAGTTGTTCACAAATAGAAAAGGATTTCTTGGGTTAGGAGATCCATTTCTTGGTAATAAATTAAAGATAAGATTATTTAGTTTTATAACTCAATTCAAATCATGATAATGAAGATTCCAATCGGAAGATTTAACATTCAAAGTCAATTATGTAATCATATAATGGTTCCAATAACTATCTACCAATACTTGTAAATCGTCAAAAGATCCATTGCGCTAATCCTATTGTCTGATGGATCAAGATATTCATTATACAAGAAAAGTTTCTAAATTAATTGGAAACAACATACAACTCATATAAAGATCACATAAAAATATATCATTTAAAGCACAAGAAAGAAATTAATCTAACCTTAACTTATTACCAAGAAACTTCACCTTTTCACCCAAGCAAGAGGAAAACTTAGTTACTCATGCAAAGAAGAAAGAAAAGAGAAGAAGTAAGAAAGATGAACATAACTTCACTTAAGAAACTAGAAAATTACAACAAAGGAAGCAATCAACATACAAATATTAAAGTAAAATCTAGACTAACACTAAGCTAACACCCTCAAATGATCAGCCATTGCCTCTTTTTATAGAATTAGAAAAGTACAAATAGCCAAAAGAGATGATGGATGATGATAACAAAATGATAAAAGAGATAAATGGTGGGTGGATTCTTGTCTCCGAAATGTTTCCTTCTGAACTCATGGCATGCGTCATTTTTGAGTCAAGTGGTCTTCATGAAAGTTAAGCACATTGTCTCAGCTTTCCAGAGACACCAAGTTTAGACAAATCCAATAACCACAGCCCAAGATATGGCCCAATTACTGCTCATGGGTCAGGCCCAACGTCAGCACCTCTGTTCTGACTTCTAAGCCCAATATCATCCATTAGACCTCAGAATCTGAAAAAGTGTTCAACGTGAAAGTTGTAGGGAATTGTCTTCGCTTTCCTACAAGACCAAAATCACATCAAACAGATATTTACAGCTCAAGTTATAGCCAGTTTACTAAACATTGCTAAAGAGATAATTAAGGTTAATTTATGCAATAATTTGTTTAATGATCCAATTCAACTTAATATCATAAAATGTGTCAAAATGAACTTAATTAAGCTTAATTGAACCTTAAGAAGCCTAGTGAGATGATTATAAAATGTATAAATTATAGTGTTATCAGGCCTCGTCCAAGCGCAAAGCTGGGGGCAACTGTTTTGGACCGTGGTCCGGGATCCCGTCTTGAAAGATCGACCCGGCACATGAACCACCAAACTCTGCCAACTACGCCCCCACTTCGGCCTCGCGACCTTGGATCGTAGCAGTCATCTCCCTATTCTCAGTAATGGGGACCACGACAGCCTGCGTACAAGGATTGACCATTAAAGGAAAGACAGCCCCAGCAGAACAGAGATGAGCCTCAACGATAGTGAAACAGTCCCGACAATGTCAGAAGCGGACCTCAACGATCGTGGAACAGTCTCGACAATGTCAGAGACGGACCTCAACGATCATGGGCTGAATTCCCTGCCATGACACGATCCTAAGGTACCTCTGTCCTGCGTGGAGTGCATGAGGATTCAAATCACGCTCTCAATATATACCAGGCTAAGTTACCCTGAAAGGGGATCGGAACCTTACTACTATTCCATTAGCTTTAACCTTCGGTGCACGCTTTGCGACTTGAGCGTTGGAGTCCCATTGCAGGTACCCACCCCCTTGGACTTCGTGCTCCTGGCTGCAGCTGTGCAAGGAAGGAACCACCGTGTACGTCGTCAGGACTACGGTACCTTATCGAATCCACGAGAACATTGGCGCCGTCTGTGAGAATCGATAAATTTCCATTCCCGCAACAACCATGGTGAGCACGAGACACAACCAAAAAGAGGGAGCGCTGCGCACGCGATCCATGGCGGATACGGGACCCGGCGGCGGCGGCGCGCAACCCCCTTCAGTCACACCACCAGAAACCTCCGCCGCCAGAAACAGGCCTGCCATGGTGGAAACCCTTAACGATGGGCACGAGACTTCAGTTTCCGCCGAAGCCCTGACCCATCTCGAAGGGTCTCAATCAGGAACACGCTCACCTTCCCCCACGGGGAGACCAACAACATAAACTACGGAGTAACCCGCGGAGGAAACAATGTAACTAGGATCCCTGTCCACGCTCGTTTGGGAGCCTCCCACGACAACGGGGACCACGCGTCTCAGTACGAAGACAATGTCCAATCCGAGATTACGAGAAATGGTCTCCGGGAGTTGTTGCGTCAACAAACAGCTCTCATCGAGGATCAACGACGCCAGCTAGAGGAACAGAGACGCCGTCTAGAGAACCTCGAGAGATCAGCACGGGCGGAAAATGACAACGGAGGACACGACGAGGCTCGCAACGGGCATGCAGATCAAGGCGCTGGCGCCGGGATTATGGAAACGTAATCCGGCCCCCGGCCGCCTACAACAATTCTCGGACGCCCTAATGTCATATAGGGTCCCGAGGAGTTTCAAACCTCCGAGCAACTTGGAAGCTTATGACGGAACAACGGATCCCCAGGAGCACTTAGACGCCTACACGCAATCCATGCAGCTCTACGGATACACCCCGGAACTTTTATGCCGGGCCTTCCCCCTATTCCTGAAGAAGGACGCCCTCCGATGGTTCGTTATCTTACGAACAAGGATCACAGGATGGGAAGACCTGACGCAAAGGTTCTTGCAATAATATACCACGGCCAAGGAGCGCCCGAAGTCGATTGATTCCCTCTCCGGGATTCGCCAGGGAAGTTCAGAATCCTTGCGCGAATATGTCAGAAGGTTTAACCAAGCCTGTGTAGGCATAGAGAACCTAGACGACAGGATAGCCCTCCACTACGCTAAGAATGGGCTCCAGACCAACTCAAGCTTCTTCGTGTCTCTAGCAAAAAAGAAACCAGAAAGCCTAGAAGAGTTTCACCGACGGGCGGACAAATACGTTGAGCTTGAGGAAGTCACCAGGGCGAAGGAGAGCCTGGAGAAAGGTGAAGCACACCAAAAGAAGAACCAAAACTCCAATCAACCCCGTGACCCCTCAAAAAGCGAGCGTACCGGCCCAAATATTATGAGTACACTCCTTTGAACACCCCTCGAGAGACAATCTTGAAGGAGGTCCTTCAAGCCGAGTTCCGAGAATATCAAGAGACCACTTCCCATAAAGAAGCGGTTCCGGAGGGATCGGTCAAAACACTTGCGGGTGGCACGCGGCTATGGCCACGAAACGAGAGGATTGCAACTAACTCCGGGACGTTATCGAGTCCACGATCAAAGAAGGGCGCTTGCAAAAATATATCGGCGGGTTTCGGGAAAACGGAAACCATGGAAGCGCGAGCCGGAGGCAAAGCCGCGGCCCCGGCGAAGTCCGAACCGGCGCCCAAGGAGAAGCAAAAGCCCCGCCGGGAGATCCGGACCCCTCCGCGCCACAACGATGAGAACGGGCAAGACCAGGGAACGGGATACTCAAGACGGGGGCCACAAGAAGAAGCAGGCTAATAAGCACAATCTCGGGGGGATTCGCGGGGGGCGGTCTGTCAAATAACTCTAGGAAGAAAGCACTCGGACTGCGGTTCGGCGTATCCGGTTCCTCCTCCCGAAAGCCCCGTACGAGAGAACAAGGCGCGCCGCCCATCTCCTTCTCCGAAGAGGACTACGGCGATATTATCCGATATCACGACGACCCCCTCGTCATTTCCGGGATAATCTCCAACGCCGAAGTCCGTCGTATCTTTGTAGATCAGGGGAGCTCGACAGACATCATGTTCATGGACGCCTTCGAAAGGTTAGAATTCCCCCTGTCCGCGCTTACCCCATATGAGGGCGAGTTAACCGGATTCTCCGGAGAGAAGGTAACCCCAGTGGGTTATTTTGAGACCTTCCTTACCTTGGGTAACGACGACACCTATAAAACGGTTAAGGTGAGGTTTCTAGTCGTAGATTGTCCCTCGGCCTACAACATCATCCTGGGCCGCACAACCCTAAACGGCATTGCCGCTGTGGTTTCCACCGCCCACCAAGCCATGTAGTTCCTCAACAGGAACAATGAAGTGGTCACAGTCAGGGGCGACCAGATCGCAGCCCGCAAATGCTACAACGAGAGCCTAAAGATCGGCAGGACCTCCAGAAAAACAAAGACACGAACATCCAGCACCACCCATGACCAAGTCAACATCTTGATGACGGAGTTGGACGTCCACGAAGAGATCCGAGCTACAAGACCCCATCCCGAAGGAGAACTGATCCCACTCCAGCTGGGCGACAAGCCCGATCAAGTCACCATGATAGGAGCAAACCTCGAAGAACAGGAAAAGACCCAGTTGACACAGCTCCTACAGAAAAACAAGGATCTTTTTGCTTGGACTTCCGCCGACATGCCTGGAATCGACCCCGCTTTCATCTGCCATCGTTTATCTATTAAACGGGATGCAAAGCCGGTCGCCCAGAAGAAGAGGAAAGTTGGCCCCGAGAGACAACAGGCCATCGAGGAGCAAGTCAGGGAGTTATTAAACGCCGGATTCATAAGAGAAGTCTCGTACACCACTTGGCTCTCAAATGTAGTCCTGGTTAAAAAGGCAAACGGGAAATGGAGGATGTGCGTGGACTATACCGACCTGAACAAGGCATGTCCCAAAGATCCATACCCCCTCCCAAACGTCGACAAGCTGGTCGACAGCTCCTCCGGCTTCCGGACGCTATCCTTCATGGACGCTTACTCGGGGTACAATCAAATTCCGATGTACCCCGGAGACCAGGACAAAACGGCCTTCATTACCGAAAGGGTGAGCTACTGCTACAAGGTAATGCCGTTCAGACTAAAGAACGTCGGGGCCACCTACCAGAGGATGATGAATAGAGTCTTCGAAAAACAGATGGGGAAAATGCTAGAGGTCTATATCGACGATATGATAGTTAAGACCCCGTCGACCGGATCACACACCTCGGACCTTGAAGAAGTGTTCCTGCAGCTAAGAAGACACGACATGAGACTCAATCCAGGAAAGTGTGCGTTCGGGGTCCAAGCAGGGAAATTCTTGGGATTCATGCTGACCCACCGTGGCATAGAGGCAAACCCCGACAAATGCAAGGCGGTGCTCGACATGCATAGCCCCCGAAACATCAAAGAAGTGCAACAGCTGAATGGCCGGATCACAGCTCTCACGAGATTTCTAGCCAAAGCCGCCCACAAATCCCTCCCCTCTTCAAGTTATTAAAAAAGGGACCAGGATTCGAGTGGACGCGAGGAATGCGAAGACGCCTTTACGTCCCTAAAGAACCTCCTGGCATCCCCTCCAGTCCTCACAAGGCTCGAACCAGGCGAGACCCTTTACGTGTACCTCTCCGTCAACGAAGAAGCAGTTAGTTCAGCACTGACCAGGGAAACATCCGAAGGCCAAAAACCAGTTTATTTCGTGAGCAAAGCGCTGCAAGACCCCGAACTCAGATACCAAAAGATTGAGAAGGTCGCCTTTGCACTTATCATCACGGCCAGAAGATTAAGGCAGTATTTCCAATGCCACCCCATTGTGGTGAGGACGGATCAACCAATCCGACAAATACTGCACAAACCAGACTTAGCAGGAAGGATGATCGCTTGGTCCGTCGAACTTTCTGAGTTCGGGATAACCTATGAGCCAGAATAGCAATCAAGGCGCAAGCCCTCTCAGACTTTTTGGCCGAACTTACCTCAGACCCCGGTTATACAGAGGAAATACCCTGGACCATATTCGTGGACGAGTCTTCTAACCCAAAAGGATGCGGTGCCGGGATAATCTTGGAAAACTCCGAAGGGGTAACTATCGAGAACTCACTGAGGTTTGAGTTTCCCACCTCGAACAATCAAGCAGAATACGAGGCATGCATCGCAGGACTGGCAATGGCCAGAGACTTGGGGGCCACAAAGATCAAACTTTGCAGCGACTCCTAACTCGTGACCTCCCAGATCCAAGGCGAATACCAGGCTAAAGAACCCCTCCTACAGAAGTACTTGGCAAAAGTGCAAGAACTCCTCCCAAGCTTCCAGCTAGTCAAAGTGGAGCACATCCCCCGAGAACAAAACTCCCGGGCCGATCTCTTATCTAAGTTGGCAAGCACCAAAAGTCCAGGCAACAACCGATCAGTGATCCAGGCTACTCTCTCTCACCCCGCAGTTTCTGACATAACTGTCCTGCAGGTTAATGAACAAGAACGTACCTGGATCACTCCACTAATGGAATACTTGCAGTCCGGTAGCCTCCCCGAGAACCCTAAGGAGGCAGCCAAATTGAAGAAAGTCGCGGTCAGATACACCATCTTCGGTGGGCAGCTGTACCGGCGCGGGTTCTCTTCACCCCTCTGAAGTGCCTAATGCACGAAGAAGCGGGTATGTCGGCCGAAGTCCACGAAGGGAGTTGCGGGCACCATTTAGGAGGCAAGGCCCCGGCATTGAAGGCACTCCGAGTAGGCTACTGCGGCCCACAATGGAAGCGGACTCACGCACATGTCCAAACATGCGATAAGTGCCAACGACACTCTCACCACTACCACGCCCGCGGAGGAATTGTCCACGACATCCATCCCTTGGCCTTTCTACCGGTGGGGCATGGATATCTTGGGACCTTTTCCTCAAGCGCCGGGCAATTGAAGTTTTTGATTGTCGGCCGTAGATTATTTCACTAAGTGGATAGAAGCGAGAACCCACGGCCACCATCACCTCGGCTCGGGTCGAGAAATTCACTTGGCGCCACCTCATTACCAGATTTGGAGTCCGGAATCCATCGTCACGGACAACGGGACGCAATTTAAAGACAAAGGTTTTGAAGAACTACTTCGCGGACTGAAAATTAAACATCACTGTGCGCCGTGGAAAACCCTCGAACAAATGGGCAAGCGAAGCGGCCAACCGGGTTATAGTCGGGGATTAAAGAAAAGGTGGACGAGGCCAAAGGGAGCTGGACCGAGCGGTTAGACCACGTCCTTTGGGCCTACCGAACCACCCTCATTCTACAACCCGGTGAGACCCGTTCAAACTAACCGACGGGTGCGAAGCAATGATCCCGGTAAAGATAGGAGAAGCAGAGGCGGCGTCTCCAACATTTCTCACCGAGACACCAACCATGACCTAATAAGAGAAGACTTGGACTTGTTGGAAGAAAGAAGGTGCATCGCGCACATACGCGATGTCGCAACCAAGCAAAGAACGGCAGCGGCCGGTACAACACGAAGGTCATCCCCGGAAGGTTCCAGGGGCGATCGGTACTTCGCGGGGCCGACGTCGGCGGAAGGAATGCCTCCCAAGAAAATTAGCCCCTGGCGGGAAGGACCCTACCGCGTCGTGGTCGATGCACGGGAAGGGGGCTTATACTTTGGAAACGTTAACAGGCAAGCCCGTGAAGAATTTTTGGAATGCAGACAAACTTAGAAAGTACTACGGACTAAGCGCCTTTCAAGGCCTAGTCTCCTAGTCTACTTCGTGTTTGATGCCCCGATTATATTGTACACTTTTTCAATCTTTGAATTTAAGCAAGCATCTCAATTATCAAGAACTCGGTTACCATGGTACCAAGCAGTAGTGTCTCGTGCTAGGTAGGGAGTGCAGTAGAGAAATCCCAACGGGGGAAAACTCTCGCACCAATCCACCCGCACAAAAGACCCCGGCAAGGACCGTCCAGAAACCATAAGTCTCGCGGCCTCCTAGAATACCTAAAACAACCGGTAATGGACATCGGACAAGGTTTCCTCCCTTAGGCACGGACTCCAAATCCCAGATAGCCATTGCCTTCGAATTCCAAGCCAAGGGCAAGGTTCCTTACCTTGGGCACGAATTCCTAAAGGGCGAGCTACTGCGGATATCGGATCCTATGCCAAGGCTTCTGAGCATTCTCATTGCGCAAAATCCTAAGAAAAATCCTAAAACGCTCGGCAAAGTAGGGCGTTGGACCCAGACCACAGGTCTCGTCAAATTTCCGCAATACACGAGAAGGGCATTGGACCCCAAAAATAAGATCGGAAAAATAACGAAGTCATTACAATATTTTGGGAAAAATGGAACAATGTTTGCTCAACAATATTAAGGAACCCCGCGCAGGGGGCAAAAAAAAAAGTGAATCACTCTGCAGAAGGCCCGGAACCACCAACCTTGGCACCAGGATCCATAGCAGCAAGACGGGGAACGACGAGTTGGCCGTTCTGGACTACCTTCCCAGAATCCAGAGAATCAAGAACCAGGTCAACCTCGGGATTGAAGAGCTGAACTTGCTTGATGGCATTCCGGAATTGCTGCTCTTTGATGTCAGTACAAACAGTAAGGAGAGTCCCAACATCGCCTTTCAGTGCGGTAACCCGCCCTCGAGACGCCCGTTCTCAGCACGAAGGCCCTCGTTCTCGGCTCTTAGCTCGGCCACGCCCTTCGGCGTCCGCCCCGGCCTCCCTCTCCTTCACTTTGCATTCCTTAGGGTGGCTACTTCGTTCCCCGCTCCGGTTCAAGGCCACAACATCCTCCATGGACTTTGCGGCCTCTTCCTTGGCCCGTACTGACCTCCTCCTTCTCCAAAAGGGCACGGGTTTTACCCGCTCTGCGGCGGACAACTCTTCGCTCGTAGTCCTCAATTGTATACTCCAAATGCCGAGCCTCCATGGCAAGGCGAAGCCCAAGAACTTGGAAACTACTAGAGAGTATTTGGAGCACTACGGCGGTTCGGCTTCGCCTCCACTTCCTCGTCTAGAAGGAAATCATCAACAAACCGGCGGGGATCGGATTCTCGAAGTACGGGTTGATTGCCCCCCCCTCCACTCGGGTCGGCGCCTTCCTCGGACCCGGGACCTCTTACTCCGGTCACTCGGTCCTTCCTCGTCGGCCGCCTTCCTCTTTCGCCCGTGGGAGGGGGGAATCCTCCACGTGGATCGGTTCCTCCTCGTGGCGGGCACCTCGACTCGACGAGGCAATGGAACTGAAACCGCCTCCGCGGCAGGATCCAGGAGGCCCCGATTCATTCCTGGCCCTCAGAGCTTCCAGAATCGCCAGAGCATTCCCCTCCCCGGACATCTCGGCCAAGCTCTCTGGAAAGCAAACACAAACAATCAGGTCCACATAAAGAGCAAGAAGGAAAGAAAATAAAGCAAAGAAAGTAAAGCATGAACAAAGGCCTCTGCTACCTAGCACGGCCCAAAGTTCCGCATCATCCACGGCATCCAGTATATCTTTGGGCGGATCTTGTCGACCTCGGCAACCCACGTCTCGAAGAAATTGACACATTCGAGCTCCTCGTCATCCGGTGAGAAACCTCCCTCTCAAACGGCCCGAGTGGGGATGCTCCATGCCGTCGGATTCCGGTACAGGCTGAATGTTGGCTCCTCGCCACTCCCCGACCGGAAGGGCCGAGTGCCGCCGCCGCCATTAACTTGAAGAACTTCTCCTTGAAATCCTTATAGCTCTCTAGGTAGGGAAGAAACACCATCCTACTTTGCCAGGGAACGCACGGACAACCAAGGCTGGCGACGGCGCGAACACCATGGACGGAATACTGGTGTGGAAATAGAAAAATGCCCTATCGGAGCATCGCAACCCCAAAGCAACCGGCATATCTTTTCAAAAGCCGAGAATGTTCGCCCGACCATTGGGATGAATCGGCGGGTGCGGCGTGAAGGGTCCGGAGTACGGCAACATGGAAATCACGAAAGGGAGCCGAAGCCCAAACCGTGTGAAGAAGTCCTCGTAGAGGAACATGAAGTGCTCCCCGCCTCACGGGTCGAACACACGCGCTCTCTTCCGGGGACATGATCGGGAACTCACCATCCGGAGACCTCCGCGGTAAGCTCCAAGTAATCTTTCAATTTGTCCAATTCGGACCGATCTCGTAGCGTGAGACCTGTCAAAAGCATCGTCCGCAACCCGGGCGTAAGGTAACCCGGCCCCGGCGAACACGCACTAACTCATCTACGACTTCCGACCCCCGGCTCGCGAGCTTCGGGATCGGGTTGGGCTCCTCAACTCTCAACACCCTTCTCCTAGCCATTCGAATTCCTGGAAGACACACAGAGGCTCAGGGTCAGAACCAGTCCAAGTTCAGAGATCCAAATGTTCTGGCCCCCGCACCCGCCAAGGCAAAAAGCCTCAGAAGGACACCTCCGCCGCACGCGGCGCGACGGAGGAGGTGCTCCAGGAGGGGCAAACGCCATTAACGGAAGGGGAAAGCACACTTCCCCCAACCCCCTCACCTTTTTCTCAAAACAGCAAGAAAAACCAAAGGAATAAGAAGCAAAGGAAGAAATCAGTTTTTACCGTAACAAAAGAAAAGAAGCAAGAGGTCACTCCTGTGAAGTCCAGCAAGATCGTCTCGCACCGCCGCAACGACCGTCAGAAACCACCCACAAGTCTCAACGTTTCTGATAAAAGTCGAACGAAACAAAGCCAAAAGGCGACACCCTATTTATAGGGGTTACAGTTAGAGAGTAATTTTGTCCGGATACCTCACATTTGAAAAGGCACCCATTATAGCGCGCGGAGCACAACGCACGTCTTTTCAACCCGAGCGCGCCACGTGGCCCACGCGGCCGTAATGGCAGCTCACGTTACGATTATCCGCAAGTTAAAGGACACGCAACCGCAGGGTCAAAGAGCTCGGGAAACCCGCTCGCACCTCGGGATTATGTTGCCCCGGTAATAGCCCAAGGTACCCAGACCCCGGAACCAGGTATCTAAACTTGGCACTTCGCTGGTCTCGACTAAGTACCAAGCTGGGGGCAACTTAACATACCGCGCAGTCAGGGTGAGCGTTGGACTCACCCCGGTATAGTATAATTACCACAACTCAAGTAAAGGAAAGCAGAAGGCACAGAATTCAAAGGAAAATGAACAATTTTATTAAATTTCTTATTCCATACATCATCTTACAACAAAAAAAAGGAAAAGAAAAATACAGAGACATGGAAAATATAATGAAAGAAACCCCGGAGGTGCGAACCGCCATTAACATCATTGGCATCCCGGACCATGTCGCATCTACATTTCCTCCAAGAGCTAGGACCGGCCTCTTCCTCCCGAAGCAGTATCTTGAAAAAGTGGATAGGTTTCGAAACCCGGAGCGGAACACTGCTTCCGAATCTCGGTACCCACCACTTTTCTTCACTTCCTTCCTTGCCGGGCGGGGAAGAGGCCGGGCGCACCCTCCTTTGATAGGTGAGGCACTGACTTTCTCATGAGAAGATCGTTCATAGGAAACCTTAATCACCTCAAGCGGTGTCAGTAAAGCCGAAGAAGCGACCCCGATAGTCCTCCTGCATATCCAATTGCTCTTAGAAGCGGTGGAAAGGAGAGCGGTGGGCCCACCCCTTCGGTTGCCTCCATCTAAAGTGGCAAATACCTCAAGCTTTCCCGGCGACGAGAAATATCAAAGAAGCAATCACAAGTCTGTTGGGAAAGTGAGACATCTGTCGCTAATGTTGAGAAAGTGAGACATCTACTCAAGAAGCCTTCCACACGAAAACGACCAAGTTTCGAAATTTGGGAAAGATCAAGAAAAAACTGTGGAAAGAGGCAACACTCTCCAGTAACGCATAGGAGAAGAAAGAACCATTTCTCTGAGATAAGCCATCTCAAAACAAAGATGCAAAGAGGAATGCCATATCAAACGCAAAAACCCTCTATTTATAGAGAAAACGGAACGCTTTGATTAGTCCTTTGCGTTAAAGAACCTGTCAAACCATAAATCCGCATTCAATGCCCCTCATTCCCCATTGGTCGCAGAAGCGTGCGGACGGTTCAGAAGCGCACGAAGGTGACGATCCCCATTAAAGACTCGCTTATTCTCAAGGAGGTCAAAGCGGCGTTTCCCAAGGGATCCAATGATTCAAGATCAATGAAGAACGCTGCGGCAAGTCAAAAGACCCCGAGAACTACGTCCAGGGGGCAGCTGAAGGAAAACCACGAGACTACGGGGTGGCGACATAGGTAAGGACCCACCTCGGCCTCCGAACCACATCCCAACCGCCGAGTCGTCTCATGTTCGAGAGATCACGGGCCCCGCCAACGTGAAAGACCACGCCCGGCCTCAAAGCCGGGATACCGCCCACTTTGAGCACGATGGTACCTTGACACTTGGGCCTCGTCCAAGCGCAAAGTGCCCCAGGCGGCTGTTTTGGGACCGTGGTCCGGGATCCCGTCTTGAAAGATCGACCCGCACACGTGAACCACCAAACTCGCCAACTACGCCCCACCGGCCTCGCGACCTTGGATCGTAGCGAGTCATCTCCCTATTCTCGTAATGGGGACCACGACGGCCTGCGTCTGAGGATTGGCCATTAAAGGAAAAACGATGGGGCCCCGAGAACGAGAGATGAGCCTCAACGATCGTCGTGGAACGGTCCGACAATGTCGAAGCGGACCTCAACGATCGTGGAACGAGTCTCGACAATGTCGAGACGGACCTCAACGATCATGGGGTGAATTCCTGCCATGACACGATCCTAAGGTACCTACGTCTGCGTGGAGTGCATGAGGATTCAAATCACGCTCTCAATATATCTGAAAGCTAAGATTCTGCTAAAGGGGATCGGAACCTTACTACTATTCCATTAGCTTTAACCTTCACAGATCGGTCGATTTTTTGACTTAGCCCCATGCATCTCCACCCCCTGACTTGTCTTCTGGTATTGCAATTCTTAAATGAAGGAAAACTACCGCAGATGTCGTCTGCATTATAGTCTCTCGAATCCACTTTAAAACAATTTATATACACCTCGATTAATTTACTTCTTTAATTTAATCAAAAATAACTAATCTATCCATACTTAAACTAATAAATTTACAAAAATATTTTTTATAATTTAATTTCAAAAAATTAATATAATTAAAATTTAAAATTATAATCGTATATTTATTCACACATCACGTTCATTTACTAGTAAGTCAACCTTTGTTTAACATTACTAAAGAATTAAATCGACTTTTGTGCAAAAATGGAAATGATGTAAAATATATTATACACTAAATGGAGTGAAAATATCGCATCTACGGAAGATTCCCGGGACCATGTCAACAGGCGAGCTTGGATGCCCTTTATATTCATATATTACTCCTTCTACCAACTTAACTTGTGGACAACAATTGACGAAAAATGGCCATGCTTCGTGTAATGCTCGTTACCACCAACCTACTTTTGTTTATATTCTCTCAAATTTCCTATGCGACTGATACCATTACCCAACTTCAGTCACTACCTGATAATGGCAGGACCTTGGTTTCAACCGATGGAAGCTTTGAGTTAGGTTTCTTCAGTCCAGGTCATTCAACAAACCGCTACGTTGGAATATGGTACAAAAACATCCCAGTCAAAACTGTTGTTTGGGTTGCCAACCGTGACAACCCTATCCAAGACAACTCCAGCATGTTAAGCATAAACAAAGATGGAAACCTTGTCCTTCTCAGCCAGAACAACAACACTGTTCTTTGGTCAACAAACTCAACTAAAAAGGCCTTGAGTCCCATTGTGCAGCTCTTAAGTTCAGGCAACTTGGTACTAAGAGATGAGAAAGACAACAACCCTCAAAACTACTTGTGGCAAAGCTTTGACTATCCTTGTGATACATTGTTACCAGGAATGAAGCTTGGATGGAACCTGAAGACTGGTCTCAATAGGCGTCTAACTGCATGGAAAAACTGGGATGATCCATCACCAGGAGATTTTACTTGTAGTTTGGTATTTGAAGGTTACCCTCAAGTAGTGATGTGGAAGGGTTCAACTGAGTACTACCGTGGTGGTCCTTGGAATGGACTTGGATTCAATGGTGCCCCAGAATTGAAGACCAATCCAGTTTTTGAGTTCAAGTTTGTGTCCAACAAGGATGAGGTGTACTACACTTATAACCTCAAGAATGAGTCAGTGTTTTCAAGGATTGTTATGAACCAAACCGTTTATGCTCGCCAGAGGTACATTTGGATTGAAGAAGCACAAACTTGGAGGGTTTATACAACTGTTCCTAGAGACAACTGTGACTACTACAAACATTGTGGACCATATGGGAACTGTGTCATGGATGAGTTCCCGGTGTGCCAGTGCTTAAGTGGATTCAAGCCAAAATCACCCCAGAACTGGGACACAATGAATTGGACTCAAGGATGTGTGAAAGGACAATCTTGGAGCTGCAGGGAGAAGAATAAAGATGGGTTTGTCAAATTTAATAGCTTAAAGGTGCCTGACACTAAAAAATCTTGGGTTAATGCAAGTATGACACTTGAGGAATGCAAGGATAAATGCTGGGAGAATTGTTCTTGTACGGCTTATGCAAACTCAGACATCAGGGGGGAAGGAAGTGGATGTGTCATTTGGTTTGGTGATCTATTTGATTTGAAATACGTTCCAGATGCAGGGCAAGATTTGTATGTTAGGTTGGCTGCCTCTGAAATAGGTATGACTATGAGCTTTTATTTTATGTTACTGTGGCAAACCAAGAGACATATCTGTTGTTCTTAGTACATTTATTTATTTATTTAACTGCTTTATTGACTATTATTTCTTTTCTCTGTCAAGCAAACCAAGACGCAAAATGTGGTTTTAAGAACAGGGTGGATGTCATCATAAGCATCATTTCTTTGATTATTGTGATATTTTTAACTATCACTTACATTTATTGGAGGAGCAAAAGAAAAATTAGAGGTAACCTTTCTTAACTCATCTGCCTTCTCACCAATGTTTTCATTCTCATTCCTTTGAAAAGCTAATATAATTGGAAAAAAAATATACAACTTCACATGCATTTCTCTTAGGTAGGCAATGCCTATCATAGTCACTCCATTCAATATTAAATATGTGAGATTGTGTGGCTCACATTACGAATGCACCAATCTCCAAAAGATATATATATATGCTAACTATTGAATGGGGTGCCTAAAAGATAATGTGGTAGGCAGTGCCTAACCAAGAATTTATTCTGAGACAGTAGAAAGGGCAAGCATGTTTTGCTGCATGCGGTTTTGAGATAATTATGCTCATCTGTTTTATTTTGAGAGAAAACAGCCTTGACAAGAGAAAAGAATGATGAAGGCCAAGAAGATTTGGAGCTACCCTTGTTTGACTTTGCTCTAATAGCTCATGCCACTGAAGACTTCTCAAATGACAAGAAGCTTGGTGAAGGAGGTTTTGGACCTGTATACAGGGTAAGTGTGTAACATGCTTGATAAAAAGAATAAAGGACAAAGCCATAGTAATCATTTTATCCATCATATTTAAATTCTTTTACAAATATGGTTCTTTTAGGGTATGTTACCAAATGGACAGGAAATAGCTGTCAAGAGGCTCTCGCAAAGATCTGGACAAGGATTAAAAGAATTGAAGAATGAAGTTATATTTTGTGCCAAACTTCAACACCGAAATGTTGTTAAGGTCCTTGGTTGTTGCATTCAAGGAGAGGAGAGATTGCTAATCTATGAATATATGCCCAACAAAAGCCTGGATGCTTTTCTTTTTGGTTAGCATCTCATAAAAAACTTACAGTTAACCAAATAGAATAGTTTCATTTATTTCTTATTGTTCAAGATGGATTAAAAAAAACATAACTGACAAATTTTACAGATTCTAGCCAAAGTGGATTTCTAGATTGGTCTAAACGCTTCCGAATTATAATTGGAATTGCTCGAGGGCTTTTATATCTTCATCAAGATTCTAGATTAAGGATTATACACAGAGATCTCAAAGCAAGTAATGTTTTATTAGATAATGAGTTAAATCCAAAAATCTCGGATTTTGGCTTGGCCCAAATATGTGGTGATGATCAAATTGGAGGAAATACAAGCACAATAGCCGGCACACAGTAAGTAACTTTAACGATGATTAAATTTTATTGCACATCAATTAAACATTAAATTAACGCATTTGTGAATTTTTCAGTGGTTACATGGCACCTGAATATGTCATTCATGGGCTATTCTCTACGAAATCCGATGTATTTAGCTTTGGTATATTATTATTGGAGATAGTAAGTGGAAAGAAAAACAAAAGACTTTCTTATCCAAACCGCAATTTTAGTCTTATTGGACATGTGAGTGACAAAAATAACTAAATCAACTCAACTAAAGTTACTCACCATAATGAAAAGATAGATAACAATTGTTTTGAATTGTTGTAGGCATGGAGATTGTGGAAGGAGGGCATACCAATGGAATTTATTGATGCTTGTTTAAGAGGCTCATGCGTTCTATCTGAAGTTTTACGTTGCATACAAATTGGTCTTTTATGCGTACAACATTATCCTGATGATAGACCAAACATGACATCTGTGATTGTGATGTTGAACAGTATTGAGAGTGCTTTGCCTCAGCCAAAGGAGCCTATATTTTTAATAGAAAAGTTCTCAATTGAAAGAAATTATTCTTCTGGCCAGCAGATGTCTTCTTCAATCAATGAAATAAGTATCTCACTGCCAGAGGCTAGATAAGGAAATTATGTTTCTTCTTACTCATAATATGAACTTGTTTACATGCTCTAACTTAAACAAGTCCTTAGTCATGCCTGTTAGTTGCTATGAAATATGAATAGCTAGCTTTATCTTATTGTTAATCTTTCCTGTCACGATTCTGCCAACACATTAACTCGCTAAATAAATTAAAATGAGTTCCATTATTCAAATCCATCTTAAGATCTAACTGAATTCAACTATTGCACAGTTGAGTAAAAAATTAATGCATTAATTACGCAATGTAAAATATCAATTAAGGAGGAAAAATATACTGGCCATTTCAGCAAGAAAATTAGTAAATCGGCTATATATCTGGTCCATAATTTTAAATTGTGATTGTGGTTACAGTTACATTGTGAAAATCAGTTTGTACAATTCTTTAAAAAAAAAATTCTCTCCATGGAAAGCCCTTTAGGCACCTCACCAAGTTGAAATATAAAATAAAATAAATTCTAGAACACACATGAACGGCCTGCTTATTTTAGCTGATGGAACATCTACTTGTTCTTTGTAGTCTCCTGCTTTTATAGGAGCTTAAGAGTTGGGTGCTCCAGCCATTCTCCAATATGGGACTTGGAGGCATATCATTTCAAAATACATTAAAAATGCAAGAGTTGAGGATCAAACCTTGGTGCTTGAAATCGGAAAAAAGCACCACTAGTCTAGAGCTACTGTTTAGACATTAAGCTTACATTTCTATATTTATTACATTCTTTACACAATATATATAAAATCATGAATCCGATCATTCACCGGTTTAATGACTTGTCCAGTTTCTAAAACATTGGGAAAGACAAATAAAGTGATGTTGTGTTCCTGAACTCTAGGAACCAACACTGCTCCCTTTCCAATACACGAACCAAGGGTGTGGATACCAGTAAGCATAGTTATATGGACCGACTTGATCGGTTGGATCAAGAAACCTGCAAATTGGTTCCTTGGCCGTTCAAGTTAGTCTTGTAGCCCGTTTTCTCATCACCCCGGTCAAACTCGCCTAACCCGGAGCAACCTGCTTCACCCACCTGTTTCTGTCTATCATATTCATTAGCATCGATTTCACTTAGACGGTGAGTTTAAACCTGTTCAACCTCTCTGGCTCTGCTCAGCACAAAGAGAAAAGCATAATAATATATAAAGCTGGTAGTGCATGCAGTTAGCAACTTCACCTTTGAAGCCAACATATGTTCACTAGCCAACACAAGCATGTGAAAGGTAGGCCCCATCTCCGAAGATATATGATTCCACTTATGATTTATTGACTTAAAAAACTACTTAAACCATAAGTTTGATGATGAGGCGATGAGTGTCTTATGTATTTCTTGTTTTATCTCCCTTTATGGGGATTAAGGTATTCTTTATGTAAAAGAGAAAGAGAAAGGGAGATGGATTGCTTTTCAGCAGAAAAAGAGGGGAGAGAAGGGTAACCTGTTGTTTATTTTCATTTTCATTGGTAATGGTTTACTTTGTGGAGTTCTGGTAAATGGTAATAATGGTTTAATTTGCAATCTTTATATGTTCTCAAAAAGTTTCCTATGTATTTACCCGGCTTTGTTATCTCTACTGAGGGTGAAATTACATAACAAGAAGTTCATATGGTGATAGCAGGAGCAGCATTTCAAGTTTACGTTTATCCGGATATTGATTTTCAAAGAATGAAATCTACAAATTGATCCAAATAACAAATGCAGACCACTATTAAGCTTTAAAGATAAGGGGAGGAGAGAGAAAATATCTTGATGAGTTTTGATATTAGATGAATAATTTGCTTGGATATTTCATAATTATCTTTGATATTATATATGTACATTATATGCTTCTTCTTTTTTTGTACAATTTCACCGCATAAATAACGGATTTTTTAATACAAAATAGAAAATTGGTCTTCTTCTAAATTACCAAACCTGTAAGCTAAAATAAAACATAGGGGGGCGATATTTCCAGTCTGTTAACATAAATCTCTGGTACATGAGCTATCTTGGGCCAATCCTCACCAACGTTGCTTTGGTATCTTGTACTTTAAAGGGGGGCATTGGTCAATTTCAGTACTTTTAAAACAGCAACACATCTAAATCCATTAGGCATTCAGGGATGTTACGATACTGAGGCACATGAACATATATTGCAGAGTTCTCGCATAGAACCCAACCAATCTGGTAGAGCTATTTACTTTGATAGACCATTGATCATTGATCCTTAATGAGTCAATCTGGTAGAGATATTAACTTCTTTAGACCTTAAAAGTTCTGTTTTGGCAGTTGACAACCTCCAGATATTCAAGAACAATTTAGTTTCTCATACTCCTTAGAAAATAATTTAATTTGCTATAGCTGCGGATACGCAGTGTTCAAACTTCAAAGGGGACTTAATTGTTGCATGCTGACAGACAAAAAAGCAATATTATCACAATACATAATTGTCAATGACTGAAATAAGTTACTGAATTTAGGAGAGCTTAAGATCAAATGTCTTGAATGAAATAAGTTACTGAATTTTCTGAGGAAGGTACTTACTGCACACAACCTAAAAGCTTCCACATCTGTAAAGAATGCATTTGTCCAACGCTTTGCTTCTATATGGGTTCAGAACTTATTCAAATCACGTATAAAAGATCAAATGTCTGGAGGTGAACAAAACAAACCTTTCATGAAATCGGAAGTTACTGAATTTTCTGAGTAGGAAGGTACTTACTGCTTTACACAACCTCAGACGAAAAATAGAAAAAATATTTGAGAAAAAATATTGTTGAGGAAGATATTGAAGAATGCAGCCTACAAACATGGATTTTTCATGAAAAAGTGTTGTTGAAGAAGATATTGAGTTAGGGCTACGCCCTACTCTACCAGTTGAGCCTACTCCACCAGTTGAGCCTACTCCACCATATCCAATGCTTCCATACAAACCCATTCCGACTCCTCTGACAAATAGGAAGTTTGTTTTGTTCACCTCCAATAGAGATTGGAAGATGGGTTGGGTTGAGAAATAGGATAGTCACCACCTTTCTATTTGAATAAGTTCTGAACCTCATATGGAAGCAAAGCGTTGGACATATGCCTCTTAACAATTTGTAGACCGTGACACCTGATAACCATGTCGACATCCTGTAACAAAAGCCACAACTAACACATAATCACAGTCCCACATTGGAAGTATTTAGCAAAATAGAAGAATTTATATAACTAAACTGTGAAGCAAAAGGGCACGACCTTACTTGAACAGGATCTGTTCTATAGGCTCGTACCACTGTATCCTTGAGTTCTAAGGAGACAGGAACCATAGTCTGGTTGATGAACCACGATCGTGTGATCAGAGCGTGATTAATGGCCCAATGATCCCTCAAGTGGGGGTATCATCTGGGCAGTGGAGGATCGTTCTCAACCAGATCTATCTGGCTGGGATGATCACACGGTTGTCTGACAGATTAAATTATTTTGTTGCAAATTTATTTGAAAACAGATTAAAGAAAAAAGGAGGAACAAAACACAAGACAGAAGAAACAAGTAGATTTTGGAGGAGTGACATTGATTACCTTGGTTCCCAAAACAGACAACCATTTTTCTGGGTGATGATCTGGACTCCAAAGGACTCACTCAGGACAATGGTGTAACGTAAAATCCATGGCAATGCTATGAAGTTTTAGCACTTAGCACACTTGTTTGAATGTCCCCATTGGAAGCTTGTTTGTGCTCTATGGTGAACGTGTGATTTTGTAGAGCATGTACAAGTGGAAACAATAAGCTAGTGAGGGAGTGTCCCTCTCCCAAAGATAACTTGCTGGGTTTCCTTCTTCAAAATAGTACAAAGAAGGAGATTTATGCTCCATAGCATAAATGCAAGTCATATTGGCAGTGGGGTGGAAAAACGGGATCAAGACAGAAATGTTTTGGCTTTTTGAGCAGAGAAGTGAAGGTGATCCGATAGCTATTTGAGGTAGGGGAGTTGCCACGTTCAAAGGGTAGCAGCATAATTTCACATTGTTCAATGGGCCACGAGGCATGTGTTGGTCTTTCAACATGACTTTACATTGCAAGGAAGTTATTGTATTGAACAGCATAATTTATAATCCATAATTTTTTGTGTTCAAAATGACCTTTCGAAAAAAAATATTACTTTTCATTAAAAAATCAAAATCAAACATGCTCAAACTTAAATAATAAGGCAACCTAATTTATTTCATGCAAAAGGAAAACCCAAGTACCAAAATCATTTTAATATAAGCCAGAGATGCTAACATTTGGTATTAGAGGTGCTAATTGTGGAAGATTCACAGCGATGCTAGCTTTTGGTCAGATCCATTGGAATTTAAGTCAGAGAAGTTCCTTACTACTCACAAAGATGTTGATATTAGAGGTCATCACTTTGCATTAATACCATTTGGAAATAGGAGAAGATTATGTCCTTGAATATCTTTTGGCCTTCAGATGATTCATCTAACTTTGGCTAGTTTCTTGCAATCCTTTGAGATTTCAAAGGCATCTGCTGAACTGATTGAAATGATTGAAATCTTTGGTCTGATCAACATAAAAGTTATTCCACTTGATATTCTCATCAAACCTCATTTTCTTTCAAACTTTACGATTTAGTGTGAACATATTGTTAGATATCCTTATAGAAATAATATATGTTGAATGTACTAAGTGATTATTCAACGAATAAAATCATTCACAGGGAAGACTAAATATTGAGATTTCATAAAAAAAAAATTGTATAATTTCAAGCATTTGAAGAAATAAACTTTATTAAGGCCATAAGTAAAAGCTTAATTAGCTTCTTGGACTTGTTCTACGTCAATGTAACATGTTTAAATTAAATAGAAGATAATCCTGTGTGAAAACTTTAAACTTGATTTTCAATTTTTATTGTGAATATATGGAGTAGTTAGCCAATACAACTTACCTAACTTTAAATAAATTTCAGTTTTGCATTTTGAAAAAAAATTAATTGTAAAACTTATTTTGGATTCTACTAATTTTCTTATGTAGCAAATCATATTTAATAAATTTTACACTTTAATCTCTTCAGCTGGTTTTAGTAATTCTAGCTATTGATCAATTATTAACCATATCATGATAGCCCAAATACAAGGAGCATGCATGTATCCCAATGAGTTAGGTACATGCTAGATAAAACCATCTTTACATGATGAAGATGCACTTTTTTGTAAGTTTTTGTGTAGAGATGAAGAAACATTTCTTTTGATATTTCATTTTATTTATTTTTACTGGCTTAATTTCACTTTATATATTATCCTAGCTAGTTTTACCGTTGCATAATTTTGATCTTTTAAATTCAATTGCTTCAATTTCGTTCTTCTACTTTTTAAATTCTCTAATTTTGATATTAATAGTGAAATTGCAACAATAAAATTACAAGAAAAAAAAATTCTAAATCCTCATATTCATCTTCTTAATTACTAAATAAAAAAATATTAAATATATTTTATACTTTTAAGACATTAAATATATTTATTTTTTTATTTAATAATTTTTCATTTAGTATTAAGAAGATTATTAAATAAAACTTATAGAAGAATATAGTCAAACTCTTAACAAGAAATATGGATATTGTAACTTGCACGTGATCTAGAAACACATCAAAGTTTCCAGCTTCAAGGTTCCAAATATAGGATAACCATTCTTCCAAATCCTCAACACGCTTAATCACAACAAACATACTGTTAATCCAACTTCTTAAGATTGGATATTTTTTCATAATGAATTACAGATGCCCAGTTCTAAGTGCATTGTCTAGATCAGCAATCAGATCATTCACATCCTCAATCCCCACAGATATACGTACAAGATCTTTGGTTAAACCTCTGGCCTCATGAACTGCGCAGCAGGTATGCTTGCATGGGTCGTAAAGCAAGGCATGAAAATGAGGGACTTCACACTCCCTGCCAACAACAAAAATAACATGGTCAGCAGGGTGAACCTCTCCATACAAGTTATTGACAAACACCACATCAAAGGTGTGAGAGAGAGAGCTAAATCTATCTAAAGAACCGGTGAAAGAGTTCAAATTTTAGAGTCAGTTTGGTATAGGTGCAAAAATGGGGAGTGAAAATTTCATAGATGAGTTTTCAATACCATTTTACTAACAAAACTCATCCATTAATTTTTCACCTCCTTTTTTAACCCCCATACCAAACATACCATTAAATGAGAAAGATTTGTGCTTAATATTCAAGAGCCTAGAAGGTGAGGATACCCTTTGATTTAAGGCTATGTTTGGACCTCTTGTGGGCATATGTATTTGAACCTCCTTTCCCCCTTTTTTTTTTTTTAATTTCTTTACCTCTTTGATTAATTTCATGTCGTAAAAGATTCGGCAAAGGCTTTTATTATTGTTGTTGTGTGATTAATTTTCAATATCAGGAAATTTAAAATGCCCATGCAATAATATTATTTTCATATTTAATATCTTTTGGTTATTTATCTAACTAAAGTCATATAGTTTCGATCAATCAATGCAACAAAATTGTACAGTTGCAGCATCGAGCTTTTCACCAGAAAAAACAAGTCAAATAATGTTAAAAAAATATTTGTTTTGATTAATATTAATCAAATTTAAATGTTTGCCATTCCATTTTTAGAGCCCTGGCTCTGCCATTGGTGCCACTCTTTATTACCAACAAATGCATAGGACATGGTATTTGCAAAATAAAAGAGAGGAGAGAAAACTAATGTGTTCATTTATTAAAGTGGTTTAAATTGAAGAGAAAAGTCCTATTTTAGAGAATTGTTAAATCATACAATCTGTATTGTCATTAACAGTGATATCCTGTAGAGCCTATCCGATATAATTATATTTTTTATTATTACCAGTTGAAAACTCCTTTATTAGAGCATTGGGTGGAAGAATTATTACCAAAACTGACAGTTATGCTGAAGTACTTGATAGTTTCAACAATACACTTTGAGAGTGCCAGTAAACCTGTTCAAATGTCTTCATCAAATATCTTGAAGAGTGTTGATATTAGATGAATAATTTGTTTGGATATTTCATAATTATCTTTGATATTATAAGTACATTGTATGCTTTTTTTTTGGGGTACAATTTCACCGCATATATAACGGAATTCTTCCTACAAAATAGAAAATTGGTCTTCTTCTAAACTACCAAACCTGTAAGCTAAAATAAAACATAGGGGGGGCTATATTTCCAGTCTGTTAACATAAATCTCTAGTACATGAGCTATCTTGGGCCAATCCTCACCAACATTCCTTCGGTATCTTGTACTTTAAAGGGGGGCATTGGTCTATTTTCAGTGCTTGTAAACTAGCAACACATCTAAATCCATTAGGCATTGAGGAATGTCACGATACTGAGGCACATGAACATATATAGCAGAGTTCTCGCATAGAATTCCAACCAATCTGGTAGAGCTATTTACTTTGATAGACCATTGATCATTGATGCTTAATAAGTCAATCTGGTAGAGATATTAAATTTTATAGACCTTAAAAGTTCTGTTTTGGCAGTTGACAACCTCCAGATATTCAAGAACAATATAGTTTCTCATACTCCTTAGAAAATGATTTAATTTGCTATAGCTGTGGATACGCAGTGTTCAAACTTCAAAGGGGACTTAATTGCTGTATGCTGTCAGACAAAAAAGGCAATATTATTACAATACATAATTGTCAATGACTGAACACTAAAGGGAGATCCAACTCCCAAATACACATTTTAGGAGAGCTTAAGATCAAATTTCTTGAATGAAATAAAGTGACTGATTTTTCTGGGGAAGGTACTTACTGCACACAACCTAAAAGCTTCAACGTCTGTAAAGAATGCAGCCTGCAAATGGAATGAGCAACATATGGTTACCAAATGCTTCCATCTTCATAAGCAATGCAACACTTGGTAGATGAATAATTTAAATGTAATTTAAAAGTTTTGTATCATCTATAAGGTAAGGAACCAAAATGATACATGCATAGTGCCTTCAGATATCACATGATAATTCAAAGACATCCCACAAAACATTTAAACTGATTTGGGTGAGGATCAGTCAAAATATCTACTGTTATAGACCCTCTCCCTAAAAACCAATGGCCAACGTATCAGATATTAAATTGATAAGAACAGATACGTGAAGGATATAACGACACATAATATTCTTGCTTTAGGTAGAAAGCTTTATATTTGAAATTTGCATATTATTCCTTTCGGTAGAAACTTAATATTAGAAATTTGCATATATTATTAAGTAAAGCAAGAATTTCTGTCGTGATAGCCAAAAGGGCGAGAACGGTAAGCTTTGTTAGGGTGATGATGATTCTTTTTTATAACTGGCTTAGAGCTTTACTACTTTATGCTTCTTCAGTGTGGGACTTATCAAAGAGAAGAGTGTTACATACAATACTAAATTACTAATTACCTAGGTCTATCAAAGAACACATTTATGTGTGCTTGACCATCTTATTCATTACATGTTTAAGAATATGAAGTAGAAACAAAAATACAAAAAACTGCATCATCTTGTACAGAAACTGTGTGTTGCACTTGACTTCTGGACTCATGTCATTGACATATTGAGAGATTTGGGAGCTATTATGGAATAAGCAACACGATTACAGCCATTGTAGGGCTAATTGGCCAAATAAATATAATCCATTGATTTGATTATAAACTCTCTAACTTGCTAGCAGTGGTTATACTATCTTATTGAATATGTACAGTGCAATAGTCGCTTTTACGCAGTTTATGCACAAAAAATGCTGCATCATCTTGTACAAACTAATATCTTATTCATTACACTTGACCAGTGGTTAAGTAGAACAATAGAAATGATTAAGCAATTGGCCAAATAAAATAATTTTTTGCAGTGGTTATACTAGTACTGAATAAAAGTGATTGAATTAAAAAGACGACCAATTAAGTAGAACAATAGAAATGATTAAGCAACAAAAAACTCCATCAACAGGTGATTGAATTCAAAAGAAGATATCAAGCTAACTCCATTATGTACACTAAAATGGATATTATAGCTGAAACATGTTGACTTCAGTTTTTCTAATGATTACAAACTAAGACACTTTGTTTTTGCATTCATTTTTTGGATTGGCCATGCCTTTTTATAGAAGAAACTGAAGGCTGCAAACTAAACTTATGGCAACGTTTTAGGCATTTACCTCTCAAATTTCGTCTTTGTTATACGTGATTTGAATAAGTTCTGAACCCAATATGGAAGCAAAGCGTTGGACAAATGCCTCTTACAATTTGTAGACCGTGACACCTGATAACCATGTCGACATCCTGTAAGGCTGTAACAAAATCCGCAACTAACACATAATTAAAGTCCCGCATCGGAAGTATTTAGCAAAATAGAAGAGTTTATATAACTAAACTGTGCAAGAGCAGGGCACGACCTTACTTGAACAGGATCTGTTCTATAGGCTCGTACCATTGTGTCCTTGAGTTCTAAGGAGACAGGAACCGAAGTCTGGTTGATGAACCACGACCGTGTGATCAGAGCGTGATTAATTGCCCAATGTTTCCTCTAAGGGGGTGTCGTCTGGGCAGTGGAGGATCGTTCTCAACCAGATCTGTCTGGCTGGGATGGTCACACGGTTGTCTGACAGACTAAATAACACTTTTGCAAATTTATTTGAAAACAAACCAAAGAAAAAAGGAGGAACAAAACACAAGACAGAAGAAGACACAAGTAGATTTTGGAGGAAGGAGTGACATTGATTACCTTGGCTCCCAAAATAGGTAATCATTTTTCTGGGTGATGATCTGGACTCCAAAGGACTCACTCAGGACAATGGTGTAACGTAAAATCCATGGCAATGCTATGCACATTTGTTTGCATGCCCCCCTTGAAAGCTTTGTGCTTTTATGGTGAACGTGTGATTTGTAGAGCATGTACAATTGGAAACAATAAGCCAGTGAGGGAGTGTCCCTCTCCCAAAGATAACTTGCTGGGTTTCCTTCTTTAAAATAGTACAAAGAAGGAGATTTATGCTCCATAGCATACATGCAAGTCATATTGGCAGTGGGGAGGGAAAACGGGATCAAGACAAAATGTTTTGCCTTTTGAGCAGAGAAGGTGATCTGGTAGCTATTTGAGGCAGGGGAGTTGCCACGTTCAAAGGGTAGCAGCATAATTTCACATTGTTCAATGGGCCAGGTGGCATGTTTTTGGGCTTTCAACGTACCCTTGCATATTCAGCAACGATATATAAGACTGCGGCAAGGGCGGGTGGGATGTGTTGGTCTTTCAACATTACTTTGCAAAGATGTTGATATTAGAGGTCATTATTTTGTATTAATATAAGAGAAGAATATATCCTGGAATATCTTTTGGCCTTTCGGTGATTTATTTAGTTTTGATTAGTTTTTTACAATCTTTTAAAATTTTAAAGACATCTCATGAATTTATTGAAATGATTGAAGAAATAAATTTTATTAAGGTGATAAGTAAAAACTTAATTAGTTTGAATCTATTTTACGTCAATATAATATGTTTAAATTAAATCAAAAATATCTTGTGTGAAAATTTTAAATTTAATTTTTAATTTTCATTATGAGTATATGAAGTAGTCAGCCAATACAATTCACCTATCTTTGCATAACTTTCAATTTATTTTTTTTGGGGAAAAAATTAATTGTAAAATCTATTTTGGACGCTACTAATTTTCTAATGTGGCTAATCATATTTAATAAATTTTACACTCTAACCTCTTCAACTGATTTTAGGTAAGTAATTATTGACCATATCCAACAGCTCAAATACAAGGAGCATGCATGTATCCCAATAAGCTAGGTGCATATCAGAGAAAGCCATCTTTACATGATGTACATGCACTTTTTTGTAAGTTTTTGCAAGGATGAAGAAACATTTCTTTTGATATTTTATTTTATTTTATTTTTATTGGCTTAATTTCACTTTATATTATCATCCTAGCTAGTTTTACGATTGCATAATTTTGATCTTTTATATTCAATTGTTCTTCTACTTTTTAAATTCTCTGATTTTGATAGTAATAGTGAAATTGCAACAATAAAATTACTAGTACTATGGATATTGTAACTTGCACATGATCTAGAAACACATCAAAGTTTCCAGCTTCAAGGCTCCAAATATAGGATAACCATTCTTCCAAATCCTCAACACGCTTAATCATAACAAACATACTGTTAATCCAACTTCTTAAGATTGGATATTTTTTCATAATAAATTACAGAGGCCCAGTCCTAAGTGCATTGTCTAGATCAGCAATCAGATCATTCACATCCTCAATCCCCACAGATGTACGTACAAGATCTTCTGTTAAACCTCTGGCCTCACGAACTGCAGCAGGTATGCTTGCATGGGTCGTAAAGCAAGGCAAGAAAATGAGGGACTTCACACTCCCTGCCAACAACAAAAATAACAAGGTCAGCAGGGTGAACCTCTCCATACAAGTTATTGACAAACACTACACACATCAAAGGTGTGAGAGAGAGGGCTGAACCTCTCCAAACAAAGGGTGTAACAGTTCAAATTTTAGGGTCAGTTTGGTATGTGTGTAAAAACGGGAGGAGAAAATTTCATAGACGAGTTTTCAATACAATTTTACTAACAAAACTCATCCATTAATTTTTCACCTCCTTTTTTAACCCCACGGATCCATGTGTGTTGGAGTGGGGACTCATGCACCCACTCAAAATGTAGATTTTTTTTTATTTTATATATATATATATATATTATTTTTTTATATATATATAAAAATAACATACATACCAAACATACCATTAAATGAGAAATATTTGTACTTAATATTCATGAACCTAGAAGGTGGGGATACCCTTTGATCTACGGCTATGTTTGGACCTCTTGTGGGCATAAGTATTTGAACCTCCTTTCCCCCTCTTTTTTTTTTTTTAATTTCTTTACCTCTTTGATTAATTTCATGTCATAAAGATTCGACAACGGCTTTTGTTGTTGTTGTTGTGTGACTAATTTTCAATATCAAGAAATTAAAAATCCCCATGCAATAATATTATTCTCATATTTAATATCTTTTGGTTATTTATCTAACTAAAGTCATATAGTTTCAATCAATCCATGCAACAAAATTGTACAGTTACAGCATCGAGCCTTTCACTAGAAAAAGCAATTCAAATAATGTTAAAAAAAATATTTGTTTTGATTAATATTAATCAAATTTAAATGTTTGCCATTCCATTTTTAGAGCCCTGGCTCTGCCATTGGTGCCACTCTTTATTACCAACAAATGCATAGGACATGGTATTTGCGATATAAAAGAGAGGAGAGAAAACTAATGTATTCATATATTAGAGTGGTTTAAATAGAAGGCAAAAGGCCTATTTTAGAGAATTGTCAAATCTTACAATCTGTATTGTCATTAACAGTGATATCCTGGAGAGCCTATCAGATATAATTATATTTTTTATTATTACCAGTTGAAAACTCCTTTATTAGAGCATTGGGTGGAAGAATTATTACCAAAACTGACAGTTATGCTGAAGTACTTGGTAGTTTCAACAATATGCTTTGAGAGTGCCAGTGAACCTGTTAAAAAGCTAAGCACATATCCTGCACCCTTTGCCTGCAAGAAGGGACCATATGAATATAATAATAATCAATCCCCGGCATAGTAGCAACAATCATAAATTTCACTTTATCTAACATACCTGAGAATAGTGTAAATCATGTCTAGGATGACCAGGCAGACCAGCATAGTTTACTTTCTTCACTCGAGGATGGGAGGCAAGGAACTCAGCAATCTTCTGTGCATTATCCTGCACGAGATTAAAAGGTTAAATTTTTTTTTTTTAAAAAAAATGGTCATCATCAAAGATAATTGCATGACTATTGGATCTAGAACCTGAAAATGGAACATCAAATATTCTGCATAAATCAGATTTGGTAGCTGAGTGGATGACAATATTTGCAGGAAAAAAGTACCAATCGACTTTGGGTATAACTTGGCACGTTAAGGTGTTCTTAATAAATTCCTTTATACATAATAAAATAAAATAAAGAGTGAAAAATGGAGTTCACATTTCATCTTACCCTGTACAAATATTTCTAAAATGAAAATAGAGTAAATATTGGAGTGAAAATATAGTGCTAAGTGACCAAACAAAATGTATACATGATTTTGCCACCCTTATGTTTTGCTAATAGACGCACATACACAAGACTAGTAACAACAATAGAGTATATTGCATCACTTTTTTTCACTCTTAGTAACTGAGGGATTGAAAATGGTTTTCAATGCTTCACTCATCTCAAATTCCACCCTCATTTTTTATTCCTCCCAATTTTCAGTCCATGTTAGCAACCATATTTTTAAGAAGTGAGTAAATCTGTTTATACTCCATTGGTTTACAATGCTTATACCTGCTCCAAGTTCCAATGGCTGGGACAACACAGGTGACATCATACTATTGTCCACCAACAGAAGAGCACCATGTGCGTGAGCCATCTCTGCTATTTTCTGAACATGAATTAAGAAAGGGGAAAAAAAGAAAATTTACAATATTGAGTGTAGAACCATTTAAGAGTATTCCATATCAAAAGTTCATATGATGATTACAAAATGAGGACCTGATATATGTTTGTTTTATGTATATTAGATATCTGCAAATAACTTACTGCTGGTAATACGCAAGTGACGATACAATGACAAACTACCGCAGATAACAGTAATTCAGGAAAGAAACTATAAATTTATGACGGACTAGTGTCTAAACTAAACTGAAATTGTGAGTTATCACCAAGAAGGAAAACTTGATTTTTAATTAATAAGTTAAATATACTGCGTCTCCCTCTTTATAGTAAGAACAATAAAATGTGCAAAGTCTGCAAGTTTCAATATAGCAGGGACCTCATATCTAGGTAGGAAGAAAAAAAAAGATGGTATTATACTCATTGCTGGGAGTCAAGATTAGATATACAACCCGATAGGAATTCAAGTCAGTGCCTAGATGTTGGATGGTGTGATTATCCATAATTGTAACACTTCAAACATCAAAGTAAAAGCAGCCTGTTTCCTGAAGTAACATAAACCTTTTTCTTTTCATATTATTTTTTGAAATGGGAGGGGGTAAGCAGGGTGGGATGTTGCATTATTGAAAGATGTAAACTTCCTGAATACTAAGACACAAGCATTCCCTTGCACCTGAAATTTCAAATTCGGATACCAATGACAGAAACGTCCTCTCAGTTTAAGAAGGACACAAGCTGATGGTGCATGCAGTTAGCAACTAACACATAATCAGAGTCCCACATTGGAAGTATTTAGCAAAATAGAAGAATTTATATAACTAAACTGTGAAGGAGCAGGGCACGACCTTACTTGAACAGGATCTGTTCTATAGGCTCGTACCACTGTATCCTTGAGTTCTAAGGAGACAGGAACCATAGTCTGGTTGATGAACCACGACCGTGTGATCAGAGCGTGATTAATGGCCCAATGATTCCTCAAATGGGGTATCATCCGGGCAGTAGAGGATCGTTCTCAACCAGATCTATCTGGCTGGGATGGTCACACGGTTGTCTGACAGACTACAATTTTGCAAATTTATTTGAAACCAAACCAAAGAAAAAAGGAGGAACAAAACACAAGTAGATTTTGGAGAAAGGAGTGACACTGATTACCTTGGTTCCCAAAATAGGCAATGTTTTTTTTTTCTGGGTGATGATCTGGACTCCAAAGGACTCAGTCAGGACAATGGTGTAACGTAAAATCCATGGCAATGCTATGAAGTTTTAGCACTTAGCATATTTGTTTGCATGTCCCACTTAGAAGCTTGTTTGTGCTTTATGGTGAACGTGTGATTTGTAGAGCTAGAGCATGTACAAGTGGAAACAATAAGCCAGTGAGGGAGTGTCCCTCGCTGGGTTTCCTTCTTCAAAATAGTACAAAGAAGGAGATTTATGCTCCATAGCATACATGCAAGTCATATTGGCAGTGGGGAGGGAAAACGAAATCAAGACAAAATGTTTTGGCTTTTGAGCAGAGAAGGTGATCCATAGCGCTATTTGAGGTAGGAGAGTTGCCACATTCAAAGGGTAGCAGCATAATTTCTCATTGTTCAATGGGGCAGGGGGCATGTTTTTGGGCTTTCAACGTTCCCTTGCATATTCAGCAACGATATATAAGACTAAGCCCAGGCCAGGTGGGATGTGTTGGTCTTTCAACATGACTTTACATTGCAAGGAACTTCTTGTATTGAAAAATAACTTAAAATCAACATCGTTTATAAATTATAATTCATAACTTTTTGTGTTCAAAATGACCTTTCGGAAAAAAATATTATTTCTCTTAAAATAATCAAAATCAAACATGCTCAAACTTAAATAATAAGGCAAACTAATTTATTTCATGCAAAAGCCAAACCAAGTACCTAATCATCTTAATGTAAGCCAGAGCTGCTAGCATTTAGTATTAGAGGTGCTAATTGTGGAAGATTCACAGCGATGCTATCATTTGGTCAGACCCATTGGAATTTAAGCCAGAGAGGTTTTACTACTCACAAAGATTCACAGCGATGCTATCAATTGCTCAAATTTCGTTCTTCTACTTTTTAAATTCTCTGATTTTGTTATTAATAGTGAAATTGCAACAATAAAATTACAAGAAATATGGATATTGTAACTTGCACATGATCTGGAAACACATCAAAGTTTCCAGCTTCAAGGCTCCAAATATAGGATAACCATTCTTTCAAATCCTCAACACGCTTAATCACAACAAACATACAGTTAAACCAACTTCTTAAGATTGGATATTTTTTCATAATAAATTACAGTGGCCCAGTTTTAAGTGCATTGTCTAGATCAGCAATCAGATCATTAACATCCTCAATCCCCACAGATATACGTACAAGATCTTCGGTTAAACCTCTGGCCTCACGAACTGCAGCAGGTATGCTTGCATGGGTCATAAAGCAAGGCATGCAAATGAGGGACTTCACACTCCCTGCCAACAACGAAAATAACAAGGTCAGCAGGGTGAACCTCTCCATACAAGTTATTGATAAACACTACACACATCAAAGGTGTGAGAGAGAGGGCTGAACCTCTGCAAAGAAAGGGTGTAACAGTTCAAATTTTAGGGTCAGTTTGGTATGGGTGTAAAAATGGGGGGTGAAAATTTCATGGAAGAGTTTTCAATACAATTTTACTAACAAAACTCATCCATTAATTTTTCATCTCCATTTTTAACCCCATACCATTAAATGAGAAAGACTTGTGCTTAATATTCAAGAACCTAGAAGGTGGGGATACCCTTTGATCAACGGCTATGTTTGGACCTCTTGTGGGCATATGTATTTGAACCTCCTTTCCCCCTCATATATTTTTTTTTTTTAAATTTCTTTACCTCTTTGATTAATTTCATGTCATAAAGATTTGACAAAAGCTTTTATTGTTGTTGTTGTGTGATTAATTTTCAATATCAAGAAATTAAAAATTTCCATGCAATAATATTATTCTCATATTTAATATCTTTTGGTTATTTATCTAAACTAAAGTCATATAGTTTCAATCAATCAATGCAACAAAATTGTACAGTTGCAGCATAGAGCTTTTCACCAGAAAAAGCAAGTCAAATAATGTTAAAAAAATATTTGTTTTGATTAATATTAATCAAATTTAAATGTTTGCCATTCCATTTTTAGAGCCCTGGCTCTGCCATTGGTGCCACTCTTTATTACCAACAAATGCATAGGACATGGTATTTGCAAAATAAAAGAGAGGAGAGAAAACTAATGTGTTCATTTATTAAAGTGGTTTGAATTGAAGAGAAAAGTCCTATTTTAGAGAATTGTTAAATCATACAATCTGTATTGTCATTAACAGTGATATCCTGTAGAGCCTATCCGATATAATTATATTTTTTATTATTACCAGTTGAAAACTCCTTTATTAGAGCATTGGGTGGAAGAATTATTACCAAAACTGACAGTTATGCTGAAGTACTTGGTAGTTTCAACAATATGCTTTGAGAGTGCCAGTGAACCTGTTAAAATGCTAAGCACAGATCCTGCACCCTTTGCCTGCAAGAAGGGACCATATGAACATAATAATAATCAATCCCCGGCATAGCAGCAACAATCATAAATTTCAATTTATCTACCATACCTGAGAATAGTGTAAATCATGTCCAGGATGACCAGGCAGACCAGCATAGTTTACTTTCTTCACTCGAGGATGGGAGGCAAGGAACTCAGCAATCTTCTGTGCATTATCCTGCACGAGAATAAAAGGTTAAAAAAAATGGTCACCATCAAAGATAATTGCATGACTATTGGATCTAGAACCTAAAAATGGAACATCTCATATTCTGCATAAATCAGATTTGGCAGACCGTCAAAATTTGACGTCAAGTCTCCAGAACAATTGAACTTCATAGACAAGAAGAACAATGTGCTTCTTTAGATCTATAATATAACAGCAAGATTAAAAATCCAATTTTATACTCCAAAGGCTGAATTAGAGAAACTGTGACATTTTAATGGATCAATGAGGAAAGTACAGGAATCAAAGAGGATGTAAGACATTAGACCATAAATCAAAATTACAATTAGTTCATGCATGTCCCATCACCACACCATTCAAGCAAATAATAATACTGCAAGGATATAGAAGGCTTGACTTTCTATATGACAGACTGTTAAAATGGAGCTGTTCTGCTTCTAAATTAGAAGTACAAAGCCAGTCAAAGTCTCAAAGAAGAGATTATGGAAAAACATTCAGAATATTTATCAGTCCCTTAAATTTTTCTTCATTTTCTTTGACTAGTGTGATGTAGAACCCAACTAACCAAGAACACAAGCAATTCTGAAAATTCTTCATTGTCAATATTCAAGCAAAAGGTTCTCAAGTTTTGAAAAGAGGGATATTGATAGCCCTAATCTCTAAATGAAAAAATTAAAAATCTGAAAATTTAAAACCCTAATTCCCAAATTGAAGCCCTACTTAAAATTATTTTTATCCGGCATCACAGTGTCTCTGAATTTTGTGATAAGTGAAAGTGAGTCTCTAAACTATTCTTACCAATATATTACATGAACTACAATAAATTGAGTTTTTGGTCATAAGATATTTCAGTCAATAGTATTCAGTTGTTCACTGTACCATCATTAAAAAACCTTTAAACTATTGTAAAAAGTAATATAGAGAGAAACAATAAATGACTAATGTCATTAGATAAATAGCAGAAGCATTCAAGTTCAAAGAATATTTCAAGTAGCACCTGCTGCTTCTCAACTCGCAGGGCCATTGTCTTGATTCCTCGCAAACAGAGCCAACAGTCAAATGGAGCTAAGCCAGTACCGACTGCCTTTTGTAAGAAATACAATTCTTTCCCAACCTTAAGAGGATGATGAAAGGAGGTAAAACATTTGGGAGGGGAGGCAGAGTGAATAGTGAGTACTAATCCACAGTAATTCAATCGAATAAACATAAAAATGGAAATAGAAAACAATAAAATTGATTTAGAAGTGCAACAGTAATTCAAAAGAGTAGATATAAAAATGAAAACTCTACTAGAAGTACAATTGCAAGTAGTTTTTGAAAGAATAACATCTTCATCACCTCAACTGAGGCTTAAATGAGGCAAACAAAATACCAAAAAAAAAAAAGTGAAAGAAAGAGCAACAACAATACCAATTAGTAATTTTGAAGGAACATGATGGCATTGGGCCTGCTGTAAATAGAGTTTATGTCAGAAGACATAAGCCGAAACCCAGTGAGACCTAACTAACTTCTGGTTAGTTAGTTAGTTAGTTAGAGTTAGTGGGGGAAGGGGAATAAGGATATAAATAGAGGAAACTGTATGAGGGAGGGCATCTCATCATTTTGGGTAAAGGAAGGGAAGCCACATTGGCTTAGAAGGAGGTTACACAGACCTCGAATCTGTGTTAGGAGAGATTTCTGGTACTTGTATACAGTTTCTTGGGAATTCTGTCCCAATTCTTGAAATAATATCAGTAATTTTACCAATTCCATCAACAGGTATCAAAGCTCTAGTACCTTGGGAAGAAGAGACACATGGTAAGCACGAGAATGGAGACAAGAACTGAAGCTTTGGAGCGCAGGTGTGAGGATTTCGCGAAATAGAGGCAAATGAGTGATGTTCGTATGAGTTCCATGGACAACAACATCCAAGAAATCTTGCGCAAGCTGGATTCAGCTATTCGTGGGAATGGAGGGCCTAGGGTGGAGGTCCATTGCGATTCCAAAGGTGAGAACAATCTCGGAGACGCACGAATCCATGGGGGTGAGGAACGGTGGCGCAAGATAGAGCTTCCCCTGTTCGAAGGGGAAGAAACAGAGGAAGATGCGTGTAATTGGGAGCGTAAACTGGAAAGATTCTTTGAAATTAGAGGGGTTCATGAGGGAGAAAAGCTTAAGGTGGCTTCTATGGCATTGGAAGGGTAGGCACTGTCATGGTTTCATTGGTGAGAAGGAGGGGATGGGGAGGTTTCTTGGCCCTGTTTCAGAGAAGCCATTATTCAAAGGTTTCGTCCTTCTGCTGCCCAGAATCCGTATGAATTGCTAATGGCATTGAAGCAAGGGGATGGGTCAGTGAGGGGGTACAGAAAGCAGTTTGAAATATATGCTAGGTCCTTGATAATTTAAGACCACCAATTCTTGAGGAGCATTTTCTTGAATGGGTTGAGGGAAGGGATAAGGAGGGAACTGAGAGTACACAAGGTGAATTCTTTGAGGGATATCATGGAGTTGGCTCAGCTTATTGATGAGAGAGAAAAATGAAGAAATCATCAAGGAGCTGATGGAAAGAGGGTGGAAGGACATTTCTAATGCAAGAACAATGATCAACAATAGGATAGGGACCCAACGCACTGTTGTGTCATATAATAGTGGAGGCTGGAAGGGGTCAAACACAGGCAACAATTCTGGTTTGGAAGGGGGTAAATTCTGGGAGCATGGTGAGGTCTTCTTCAACAGGGGCAAATGATAAACCCCTGCCCAAAACCCAAGAGTCAACAAATTTTAGTAGGAGATGGAGGAATTTCAGAGAATTGCCTGATGCAGAGGATTATGACAGGATGAAGAAAGGATTATGTTTTAGATGTGATAAGAAGTATTCAATTGGCCATGTATGTAAAAATAAATAGCTGCGACTGTTATTGGTGGAAGATGAAAATGAGGAGGAAAGCCCAAAGGCTGAAATTGCAGTAGAACAGGAGGTTAGATGGGAGGACAGAGGAATTGTGTTGGGATATAATAGTTTGATGGGGTTAACAAGAGGGAGGTCTTTCAAATTAAAGGGGAGGGTGCAGGGGGTTGAAGTAATAGTGCTAATTGATTGTGGAGCTCCTCACAGTTTCATTGCTCAGAATCTAGTGGGGAAGGTGGGTTTGAAGATCACGTCCACCCCCTCTTTTATGGTGGAAATGGGAGATGGATATAAGGTGAAAAGTGAAGGATGTTGTAAAAAGTAAAAGTGCAGTTACAGAATTTAGATGTGCAGCATGATTTTTATGTGTTTGGGTTGAAGGGGCCTGAGCTAGTTTTGGGGTTGATCAAAAAGGAAGGAAGGATACATATCATAAAAGGAGACCCTTCATTGTGCAAGGCTGTAGCTTCACTAAAGTCACTAGTGAAGTCATTTAGGGATGAAGATGAGGGATTCTTGGTGGATGTCAAAAGAATTTCAGAGAAGCAGCCACAAGGGCAACAAGCCTTGAGTAGTGAGATTTCTGAATAGATTCAAGCTTTAATTCAGGAATTTGGGGAGCTTTTCCAACAACCCACAGGGCTGCCAGTCACCTTCAAGGAGATGTGACTATGCCATACTTCTGAAAACAGGAGCCAATATACCTAATATTCATCCTTACAGGTATCCCCACTACCAAAAATCTGATATTGATAAATTTGTTAATGAAATGTTAGAGACCAGTATGATTAGGCCAAGCACTAGCCCTTATGCTAGCCCTATGATTTTAGTGAAGAAGAAAGAGTTGGAATTTTGTGAGATTTCGAGCTTTGAATAAGATGTAATCGGAAAAATTTTATTGGAATTTAGATGAAACGGGGCTAAAAATTTTCTAAATTGGACTTGAAATCGAGATATCATCAAACGCATAAGGGAAGAGGATATTGAGAAAACGTAACGGGAATTTAAGATTTTTGTGAAGGGCATTATGAGTATGTGGTAATGCCATTTGGTCTGATAAATGCTTTTGTTATTCCAAGGGTTGATGAATGAAGTGTTGAAACCAATGTAAGGAAGTTTGCTTTTTTTTTTTTTATGATTTTTTGATATATAGTAAAGATGGTGCATCATTTAGAGCCATTTGAGAAAGGTTTTCCAGTTCTTGTTATTCAATAAGCTGGTGGTGAACAAGAAGAAATGTTGTTTTAGAGGCCAATATGTGGAGTATTTGGGGCATATAGTCTTAGTCAAGGGGTATAAACTAATCCCAAGAAATTATGCGACCATGGTACTCGCCCATGCCTAAAGATGTAAAAGGTTTGAGGGGTTTTTGGGGGTTAACTAGCTATTACCGCAGGTTTGTCCAAAATTATGGCAAAATAGCTAAGCCTTCGATTGAGTTGTTGAAGAAAGACAGTTTTCAGTGGTCCGTAAAGGCTCAAAAAGCTTTTGAAACATTGAGAGAGGCCATGACAACATCGACCTTGGGGACTTGCATCATGGAATTTGTGGTAGAAACAGATGTTTCTAGCAGGGGCTTATTCTGCAACAAGAAAGACCAATGGCTTATCTCACACCAAGCATTGTCCGAAAGGGAGCAAAAGACATATTCTTAATCACGAGGAATTGATGGCAATTGTTTTTGCTATGCGATAAATGGCGTCATTACCTCCTTGGAAGACATTTTATCATTGCGACCAAAGATCCTTGAAAATGAGAATTTTAGAGAGCAGCATTTAGATGGACTTCCAAGCTAATGGGGTTTGATTTTAATATTCAATACAGACCAGGGAAAGACAATGCTGCTATTGATGCTTTATCTTGCCAAATGATGTATGCAGCTGTTTCTATAACTGTTCAAAGGATTGGGGGGAATTATGTGAGGAGATTCAGCAAGATCCCAGCTGAAGAAGATTGTACAGGAGTTGGTTGGCCAACCTCAAGCTTAGCGTGCTTATTCTATGCAAAATGGCCAACTATTTTATAAAGGGAGACTGGTCCTTCCTCGATCTTCACCTAGGATTCCTGATTTACTTCATGATTTCCATGCATCACCTTTTGGAGGTCACTCGGGATTTTTGAGAATATATAAAAGGCTGGCTAGAATTTTTTTTCTGGGAAGGCATGAAAAAGGATATTGTGGATCTTATTGCTTGTTGTGATGTATGTCAGAGGAATAAGGTTGATTATGTTGAGGTTATTATTGAACCCTTACCTACTCCAACTCAGGTTTGGAGTGAAGTCACTATGGACTTTATTACTGGTTTGCCTAGATCTAAAGGCAAAGACACTATCATGGTGGTCGTGGATCGTTTCACCAAATTTGTCAACTTCATGGCCCTTTCCCATCCTTTCACAGCACAAAAGGTAGCTCAAATATTCGTTGATAAGGTGGTAAGATAACAATAATGGGTTTGGACATCCATTATTTATGATAGAGGTGATGTTTTTGAGTAAATTCTAGTCCTGGGATTTCAAATCAGCGGGTACAAGGCTCAAAAATCGCATATTGGATCACAAACGAATCAAAGTATGGGCATACGGAGTTTTAGATGTCTAGAGACTTATTTGAGGTGCTTTATTGGGAGAAACCGAGCTCTTGGTTTCATTGGTTGAGTTTTCTGAATATTGATTTAAAAAACAACCAATCCATTAGGATGATACCTTTCGAGCTCTTTATGGACGTGACCCACTGTGTTGTTTAAAAGGACAACTTTCCCTTCAAAGGTGGAGGTTGTATATTAATCAGTTTGGAGGAATATATTTTCAATTTAGATAAGGCTCAACAATTTGAAAGTTTATGTTTCAGACAAGAAATGCAAAGATTTGGTCTTTAATATAGGACATTGGGTTTATTTAAAAGCTCAACCTTATAGACTGAAATTCATGGCTAAGAGAAGAAATGAAAAACTGAGTCCTCGTTATTATGGGCCATTTCAGGTGTTGGACAAGGTGGGGGTGGTGGCTTACAAATTACAACTTCCTCCCTATAGCAAAATCCATCCAATTTTTCATGTGAGCAGGTTGAAGACCTATTCCTAAGGACTAGCAGTCCCATCCTCTACCTCCTGAACTATCTGCAGATTGGATCTTGGAAACACAATCGGCAAAAGCTCTTGATCTGAGATATAATGAAACAGGAGCAGGAGAGCTCCGCATCCAATGGCAGGGAGCTCCTCCATGTGATAACTCCTGGGAGTCTGTGTCCTCTCTAAAGCTTCATTTTCCCTCTTTTCACCTTGAGGACAAGGTGAAAGCTTTAGGGGGGAGTATTGATGGCATTGGGCCTGTTGTAAATAGAGTTTATGTCAGAAGACATAAGCCCAAACCCAATGAGACCTAACTAACTTCTAGTTAGTTAGTTAGAGTTAGTTGGGGAAGGGGAATAAGGATATAAATAGAGGAAACTGTATGAGGGAGGGCATCTCATCATTTTGGGTAAAGGAAGGGAAGCCACATTGGCTTAGAGGGAGGTTACACAGACCTCGAATATGTGTTAGGAGAGATTTTTGGTACTTGTATATAGTTTCTTGGGAATTCTGTCCCAATTCTTGAAATAATATCAGTAATTTTATCAGTTCCATCAAAACACCAACACATAGAACTTAATAGAGAAAAGGGATCACTTCCTTCCCCCTTTGGTTTGTAATATGAAAGGAATTTATTTTTTAATCACAAAATCCAAATCATAATCTAGCATGTGATTTAAAACCAGGCTCATGGAATTTTTCACAAGAAATCTTATGAAAATAATTTACTTAAAAGCAATTTAAATATGCATCAGCCCATCGTGTAGAAGAGCTTGTCAAATTTTCCTGACCCATTTAATATATTAACATACAAAAGCATGCCATTGAACTCAGAAACAAAAATAAAATAAAATGACATCCAATTGAAATTTAAATCACAGCATAACTGTAAATGAAATACAGACTAACAAGTTCAAGTGACAAAAACAAATTAATATCTTTAATATCTGAAAGTCTGAGAAACAAAGAAAAAGAGTAACTACCTTTCACCTTTCACAGCAAGCACACCAGCCATAATATCACTATGTCCAGCAATAAATTTAGTAGCTGAGTGGATGACAATATCTGCAGGAAAAAAGTACCAATCGACTTTGGGTATAACTTGGCACGCTAAGGTGTTCTTAATAAATTCCTTTGTACATAATAAAATAAAATAGAGAGTGAAAAATGGAGTTTACATTTCATCTTACCCTGTACAAATATTTCTAAAATGAAAATGGAGTAAATATTGGAGTGAAAATATAGTGCTAAGTGACCAAACAAAATGTATACATGATTTTGCCACCCTTATGTTTTGCTAATAGACGCACCTACACAAGACTAGTAACAACAATAGAGTATATTGCATCTCTTCTTTTCACTCTTAGTAACTGAGGGATTGAAAATGGTTTTCATTGCTTCACTCATCTCAAATTCCACCCTCATTTTTTATTCCTCCCAATTTTCAGTCCATGTTAGCAACCATGTTTTTAAGAAGTGAGTAAATCTGTTTATACTCCATTGGTTTACAATGCTTATACCTGCTCCAAGTTCCAATGGCTGGGACAACACAGGTGTCATCATACTATTGTCCACCAACAGAAGAGCACCATGTGCATGAGCCATCTCTGCTATTTTCTGAACATGAATTAAGAAAGGGGGAAAAAATAAAATTTACAATATTGAGTGTAGAACCATTTAAGAGTATTCCATATCAAAAGTTCATATGATGATTACAAAATGAGGACCTGATATATGTTTGTTTTATGTATATTAGATATTTGCAAATAACTTACTGCTGGTAATACGCAAGCGACGATACAATGACAAACTACTGCATATAACAGTAATTCAGAAAAGAAACTATAAATTTATGAAGGACTAGTGTCTAAACTAAACTGAAATTGTGAGTTATCACCAAGAAGGAAAACTTGATTTTTAATTAATAAGTTAAATATACTGTGTCTCCCTCTTTATAGTAAGAACTATAAAATTGACAAAGTCTGCAAGTTTCAATATAGCAGGGACCTCAGAAATAGGTAGGAAGAAAAAAAAGATGGTATTATACTCATTGCTGGGAGTCAAGATTAGATATACAACCCGATAGGAATTCAAGTCAGTGCCTAGATGTTGCATGGTGTGATTATCCATAATTGTAACACTTCAAACATCAAAGTAAAAGCAGCCTGTTTCCTGAAGTAACATAAGCCTTTTTCTTTTCATATTATTTTTTGAAATGGGAGGGGGTAAGCAGGGTGGGATGTTGTATTATTGAAAGATGTAAACTTCCTGAATACTAAGACACAAGCATTCCCTTGCACCTGAAATTTCAAATTCAGATACCAATGACAGAAACTTCCTCTCAGTTTAAGAAGGACAACAACAACCACCACAGAAAAACGTAATCAACATCATTAACATTTCAGAAGTCAGAATTACAAAATACAACACCTTACTCGAATATCAGAAATTTGTAGCCGAGGATTGGTTGGACTCTCAAGCCACACAAGCTTGGTCCAGGGTCCAATAGCAGATGCAACCTCATTTAGATCACTTGTATTTACCCGTCTACACATGCAAGAATTAGAGTATGATTGCTAATGGACTTATGCTTCATGAAATCAACAAACTTGGCTGGTTTGTTTCAATAATTAATTACTCATCATAGAGAAAATAAATAAGCACAACTGATGAATCAGACTAACTTCACCACAACTCCAGTCTTTGGAATTACTTGGGACAGAAACCTATCTGCGCCACCATACAGATCATCTCCAGCAACAATTTCCTCACCTATATGCACATTATCAGCAATAAATAACAAGAAACAATCATGTTTGTATCAAAAATAAAAAAGAAAAACTCTCCTGTCAGAATAAACTGCTTGCAGCCCCACAGTGCATTAGTGAGTAAGTTTTCTCTGTTCTAGTTCAGTAATGAATCCAACACAGGAACAATAAAGGGAAAATAGCCGGAGTAATGAGACCACACAGATTGAAGCCCCGCAGTAGCCAAAAAAAATGTTACACTAGGTCACAAAAACGGTGTGTATGAGTGCAGAGCAAAGACTCCAAAGCTTAAAATATATAAGTTTCTTAGTCTGGTGCGTCTCTAGCATGTTTAATATTATTTTAGTAAAATTATATTCTAATCACAAATATTTAATAAAAATAATGTTAGACCTTATAAGTACTTGGTAGCTAATTTAATCAAAATTCGCATAACTAACAATAAAGAAAGATCAGATTTTATCACAATGAAGAAAGAAAAAGCACCAGTTCCAACAAGATGAGCAACAGTGCTCAAAGCAGCCATTCCACTGGTGAAGCATAGGGCTCTATCTGCCTTATCAAGTTTTGCCAGTAAACTGAGAACACAAAACATGCAAAGTAAAAGAGGATGGACAAAGAAACATAATATGAAACATCTGCAGTTGCAATACAAAACACAAACCAACAGGCCACATCAAACCTTTCTAAAACATCTCTAGTAGGATTTCCACTTTTGGTATAGACATAGGGACCATTTTCTACTGCAGAAGGCTGCATGAAGAAGATTATAACTAATTAAACATAAACTACAATGAAATTAAAAGAAAAATATTCAACAAAGATACTAAATACACAAAATACTCATGAGTTCAGGATGCACTGATCAAAGATACCAAAGTCACACAAATGGACAATCCCAGCAACGGGTCGGGGACTTGTCACGTAATGTACAAAATCAAAGCCTCACTTGCTTAAAAGTAGCAGTTTGGTATAGAGGGGTACTCGTTGCTCCATAAGGATCAAACTTATTCTCGAAATTCATCACCATTGTTGAAATACTAGGCTCCCCTATCTCCTCTTCTGCAATCAGAAAGAATAAGTATTACACATAAAACATAAACCTTATATATTTGGTGTCAGCCCAAAAAACACAGAACATACCACTTATGCACCCTGCAGCACCATTCACCAAAGATGATGTTGCCACATCCATCTCTCTATCAACCAAGCAATTCAGCTTGAACCCCTTTGCGTGGGTTTGTCCTGAAATTTGCTGACTTGTTAAACCCCAAGCTCTCCCAGGTATTTGCAGCGATTGTGCTCTAAAAGTAAAACACACCAGTACACCACACCAATGAAAGAATGAGAAGCATTATGCAAATGGGTGATCATCATTTGAGTGAAAAAATTGATTTTGAAGCATCTGTTTGAGCTCTTGAAATAAGAGGGGTCCTGAAATCAAGTTCTCAATTCTAATAGCCACAAGAATGCATTTTTTTGCAGCTCAGCCACGTGGCAGAGCTTTGCATTTGACCCCTTTTGGCCTAATAAGTTTAGAAAGTGTAAAAGTGTATTTTTCTTACACTACCTCAGGAAACAAACAGAAAATAAGGCACACTACGAATATATAACAAATAAGGAGTTTGGTCATTTTTCTCGGGAAACAGAAAATGAGTGTTACCTGAGCGTGGTGATCAAGGAGAAGTGAATGAAGGAAGGGCCTGAGAGAGATTGAAGAATAAAACATGATTGAAAATGAAGGGTTTGGAGTTGTCTATTACAGTACTACTATGTAGTTGTCATGCGCTTGTCTTGTCTTGTGTCATTGTTCAACTCGCAAATGCAACGCTGTCGTTGTATGGGGTCGCCATTTTGGCGGGTGGGGAAGTTCTTAGTTTCAAATCATTATCTCTTTTTTTCCCCCTTTGAATATAAGTATTTTTTTATTTGATAATAAAAAATCGTGAAATAATGTATTTATTTAAAAACTTCATAAAAATAAAAATTATCATTACTGTTTTAAAAAGTGATAATTTATTTTTTTATTTTCTTATTTTATTCTTATTTTGTTACAAAATAACAAAATAAAAACATTAAACTTAAGGAACTGTTTGGGATAATAGAAAGAGAGAAAATGATAAAGAATAAAATAATAAAAATTAATAAAAATGTGTTTGATAATTATTTTAAAAGAAAAAATAAATTTACAAAAAAAGGATAAGTCACTCAAAATTTCATATTTTTATCCTTTCAAATTAGGAGTTAAGGATGAAATAGTATGATTCTTAGTTAAAATTCCTTTCCTTTATTCATTAAACAACTAAATAAGAGAATGACATATATCATTTCATTTCATTTTTTCTCTTTCTATTACCATTCATTATTAATCCTTTCTTTATATTCTCTTTAAATCCTTTTAATACCCTAATTGGAGTGCACTTTTTTTCTTTTTTGTCATTCTTCATCACCATCACCACTAAACTTAAAGGCCGTTTCTTTTCACTAAATAAATAAAAAATTTTCTAACAAATATTCTTAAGACATTTATTAAAGAAATTAAAATATAAAGTTTTAGATAAAAACAAAATAAATAGTAATTTTTTTTAATTTCTAATATATTAAATGTCTTGTTTTCATTTAATTTTTTTTTATTTTAATTTCTTTAATAAGTGTCATTATGGCACTTATTAACAAAACCCAAAAAATAAATGGAATAGTTACAATGACTTCTATTAAGGTTAATTTTCATTACATCTAACACTCTTTTTTATTTGGAAAATTACACCTTCCATCCTTAATTTGTTATTTGTAAAGGGAAACGGTGTAGGAGTTATACTTAAAAGTAAAGAAGTAGATATAATTTATAAGACAAATAAAGGTGAGAATGTAAAAATAATATAGTTGTGCTATTTGCATATTTTATTTTGCACACTATTTACATACCTAGTAATTTAAGTGTAAATAATTGATGATTGAGGTGTATAATGTGACAAGTATAGACTTTAATTTACATGCAAATAACTAATAATTAACATGTATTATGTAGTGACTAGAGATATTAATATAACATAACTGTTATAAATAAAAGTTATCACATAATACAAGTCAATCATCAATTATTTATGTGTGAATTATCAACGTGAAAATGATGTGCGAAAAAAAGGTGTAAATAGTATCAAGTCAATAAATGAAGTGTCAAGTGTAAAAATCTTAATCTTGGAAGAGATTAGTAAAATTATACATAAATAAATACATATATTAAATGTATTTCTCATTTAATTATCATAGTTAAATACAAATTAATATATCGAAATAATAATTTTTCTTTTGGTTATATGTTACCCACTTCATTTCAAGTGATTATAATACTAGGTAATTTATTAGTTTAAAAATATGTAAAAGTTGTGATAAATAATAGAGTTTGGTTAATTTTAGTTGAAAATATAATCAATTTTAAGTGAAAATTTAATGAGAATAAAAATTTTCATTTTCTTTCACGGTGGAAAGGGGAGTACTTGTTTGTCACATTATGGGTAAGGGGACGCAAATGGTTACCATGCAAGGATTCAGGATCAACTAAACTGGCATGTCATCTTTCTGCGTTTTCAACGACTAAACTGCCATTAGAATTTAGAAGGCATACTTTAATTTACCCCCTCCTTAAGTTAGTTCTCATAACTAATGATACGCACTCAAATTTTGATATGGAAAAAAGTGAGAGTCACAGTAAGATGCCAGTTGAGAACTCACCAAACGCAGTAATAGTTGTTAGTTACCACCATTAGCATTAAGGTGGATCCTACTATGCGCCTTTATACCCACAATTAAAAGGAACACGTTTTTATATTGGTATTTGAAAAATAGCCCCAAAATTATAGCAATTTTCTGGTGTAAACCTTTATGATTGTTGTGAGGGAATGAGAAGCAAGTTTGAGAGCATTGATATTTTGATCCAAAAACATTTGTGGGTTGGGAAAATCTTTTGGGATATTCAATTTTGCAAAGATGGTTGATTTAAAAATATTTCACATTGGTTGAAGAAGATGAAGGTGACGCTTTGGCAGCGACGATGACTGCTGTTGTCGTCACCATTCATGACAGTAAAGATCGTTTAATATGGGCGTGATGACTTCATAATATCACATTTGCAATTTTAAAAAAACCTATCCTCTCAGTTACCAGTCATTTATTCCTGTCATTGATAATTTTTTAAGCTATATCAATGGCTACAAATCAATGAGCATGCTGCACCTTCTCATGAAAGGTGCATATTAGAAGCACCCATTAATCAATGTATGGAAAGTGAAAACAGATGTTTAGCGCGTACCATGACCTCCTAAGTTTCATTTTCCTTTATTAAGTTGGATACATTAAATCAATTATATCATTAATTATGATAAGTCATAGTAACTAATAATAAATTAAATGTTATAATTATATATTAATTAATAATATAATTGATAAAGAGTGTTCCAAATTTATATAACCAGTCAATGTACCAATAACCACGAATAATACCACACATCGAAATGACCAGTTTACGATTTCTTGTCAACCAAAAGTGCATCATATTGCACAGATTCATCTACTTGCATGAAGATACAAAGTAAATGAATCATAAATGATTTAGACATATAATAATATGCAGTAAAACTGCTAATTCGCTCAGATCTTGTCCGAAGTAAATGAATAATATTAAGTTACCTGTTTGTATTACAAAAGTATACTCAAGTTTTTTTATGTTTTTATTATCATTAATTTATCAAATAGCAAAACTTTTTTTCCCCAAAAATTAAGTATAAATATTAGAGAGATAACTAATAATTCAAAAATGTATTTCGACCTCTTAGGATGAAGACGCGAGTTCAAATATCAGAGAAACAATTACTGTGGTGAGAACGTATAATTCTTGTATTCTCATAGTCGAATAGGAATTAGTCTCATTAATGATTCAAATAGACCGAACATATGAGATACCTCATGATATTAAAAAAAAACAATAACTAATAACATATAGAACAAATTATTGACATTCACATACAGCTATAACTAACCAACTGTATAACTACTTACATCATTACATTGAATAAAAAATTAATCAACAGTTGATCCATAGACTTTTGCATGCTATAAGAACCAAATAAGTGTTAAGATCAGAATAGTCCAAAACACTGAGGAGATCTACTTCTAATGAATTAAGCAAAGAACCACATAAGTGAACTTGACACCACATCTTAACCCAAAATCTTAAAGCATTAGGTCTATGTGTCTTTTTTACTTACATAACATTTAATTTGCTCATTCATTTCTAATATGAGACTTCTTCTCCTACATCTAACTCTCACTTACATTCTCAACAATCTTTTTTTCAAGTGTAAGTCATTCACACATGATCATTCCCCTTCGTGCGGAAGCCTTTCGAGTATTTGATAGTGTCACCAAAAGCCTAACCAACATCCAACAACCTCATCTCCAATGGGCCACACATACTATTCTTCATACTTGTATTATTGTTGTCTATCATTTAGAACGGAACACGTCGCCTAGCCTCTACATTGTTAGGAAGACTTTCGACACAAGGGACCCTAGATCTACCAACCACCATCATCAACGCCAATTATCATCTCAGCTAAACCATCAGCTCTGATACCATTTGTTAGGATCGGGAGAGCCTAAAACACTGAGGAAATCTACTTCTAATAGACTAAGTAAAGAACCACATAAGTGAACTTGACACCACATCTTGACAAAAAATCTTAAGGCATTAGGTCTATGGATCTTTTCTACTTATATAATATTCAACTTGGTCATCCATTTCTAATGTGAAACTTCTTCTTCTACATTTAACTCACACTTGCGTTTCCAACAATAAATAGACAATTATCAAACTTTACCATTATTAAACTTAGAAGTACGAATATTGATATAAAATACAAATATAACATAATATCGATATGTATATACAATAAATTTTAAAAATTATAACATACAATACAATTAAAATATAATATGTAAAATTAATATAATATTAATAGGAAAACATAACTCTTAAAATAAAATAAAAACATCAATATTTCATAAATTAATTTTAGTTAATATAAGCATAATAAAATGTTATCATTTTTATTAATATAAAAATTCAAAAATTAATAAAAAAACTTAAAATATAAAATATTTAAAATTATTTCACACAATATGTATTAAATATTAACACAACAATTATTTTAAAATATAATGGTTTCCTAAGCTTTCACTATGCTATATTATGAGCCATGAGCCCATGATGTCCTGTCCATCTACTGTTTATTGATGTTTGTCCTCCTTACAGAACATGACCTGTCTATTTATTGTTTTACTACTGTGCTGTTCTTTTGTTTCGTACTTCACTGAAAAAGTGTTAAATGCACTGCATCAGCAATAGATATATATTTTTAAAAAATATTTATTATTAACTTAAAATATATTCACATAAATTTTAAGAAAATAATAATTTAAATTAATAGTATAAATCTTCTTAAAACAACATGTCTTTATTATATTACGGTAAGAATATGGTATAATTTATCCGTTTCACTTCTGATGTCAAAAGGTTAGAATGCAGGGAATGTTTCATCTATGTAACGGAACAGTTCAGTAGCGTGAAACATAAAATATTATTAATTTGACACGCAATTTTCAACGGGGCTTTTATAGTTTCCAAGGTTGTTGAAACAATGGCAAATGAATTGAAATTCCACTACTCCCTTTCATTCTTCTTCCAATTCCAATCCACCCCTTTACCCTTCTGAGAAATCCACCACTTTTCTTGTTTGGCTTTCCATCAATCCCTTCACCAATCTCCACTTCTTCCTTGAAAATCAGCCATAGCCTGAGAGCTCAAGCAACCATGGGAATGGCAGTGGACTTGGCCCTTTGGATTGTAAAGATGGTGTGGATAGCTCTCAATGGCTGGATTTCTTCGTGCCTGACTGTTGCTGATGAAATTGCCACTTCTCTCCGTTCTGGTGATATTGGTCCCTTCCATGTCGGTTGATCCAATTTGTCTCATTCCCAATGCTTCTGGTACCCTTCATGAACCTTTTTTGCATACTTTTTCCAAGATGTGTACTGAGTGTGCATCAAGTTTTGTAATTTACAGCTGCTCTTGATAGTAGAGTTGTTTTGATGTATTGGGTATATTATATATGACAATGTTTTCTAAGTTTGTAGTTTATGTGTTTAAGGTAGAATGGATGTCTTGGATTGTGTTTTTAGAAAGGAATATGTGTTTCTTATATGGGTTTCCTTAAATTGAGGAATTAGTTAGTAGGGTACTGATAACTTGTTTAAGGTTATTTGTTATATCTTGTTGCTTGCTTGCTAGCATATTTTGTTATGGGTTTATACGGGAATTTGAATACTAACACAATCAATCGGTTCTCAGTTCTTATTTGATTAGCTGATAGAGTTATATCAATCAAGTTGGCAATTTAGATTCATCCATTGTTACCATTAGAGTGGTGATTTATAAAGTTTCATTCATTTTTATGGCAGGGTTTCGCTTATAAGCAATTTGTTAAATATGACAACCATTGTGCATCTGGATACGGGTTGATTCTTTGGCCAAAGGAACAAAGGATATGAGAGCCTTATAGAAATTTTGGGGTTGGGGGGGGGGGGGGTGTTCACCTTTTTTTTTTTCAGTATGTTGTGGTTTTCTTTTCTGGGTTTATAAAGGATTGAATCTATGAGTCTGTGATCTTTACACTAAGTCCCTAACCCTACCCTACCCTACCCCATCTTTACCCCCAAGTGGGGCAGTGTTTGAGATTGAATAAATACTGCAAATTATTGACCAATTAGATCATGATATGAATGTTGTGGTGTGGCAGCTGCATTAAGTTAGACCACAAGCTATCATAAAAATGGTTCACTGTAAATTATATTGAGTTTTGACCTTTGAGGCTAAGTGGTCTGCAGGTTAACTGACCATGTAAAAGGAAAAACATAAAGTGAGAAAATTGAAATTTGAAGGGTGCTACTTTTGATCATATGTTAAGGTATGTCAACACATGGAATTCTGATATTATTTTGATTTAGTTGATGCTTAGAACATTCCAGGTATAATTGTCCTTCTACATATTTTAATGCTACATCTGCAATTTTCTTAATCACCATAAGGCTACATCAATTGTTTACTGGTTTATCAAATTGTTATTTGCTGGACTCCGTATACCCTCTTCTGTCATCGAGCTGGAACTTTTAGTTTTATATTGTCAACTCGGCCTTCATATTTTGCATTATCTATGTGAGGAATGAGTTTTAGTAGATACATGGTTTTAAATACTTTAAATTAACAAGTGATTTTCTTTCATAGTTAAAACTTTAATTTGCTAATAAAATAAATCGCCCCTCTTAAATGATAAAACTCATCTTAAAGCTTTAAAGCTAATAGATGAAAGACTGGGAAATGAAGATGGCATTTAAATTCTATGCTTTTGGTGCTTAAGGAATTGGATTATGTTTGGCTTACATTGTTGTGTATTCATTTTTTTTTTCCCTTTGAATATCATGTTTGAATGAATTGCTTACTGACCAAAATGCTGAAAAATCTCATAAACTATTTGTCGCTTTGAAGTTTGATCATGCTGTCCATATTGTTGGATTCATTCATAAATTATCATCAAACTACTAGAATCTATGGGACTGTTTTGGTTATGTTTATGCTCCAATCACTACTATCTGTAGTGCTAGTTTCAAAAGCCCGCATAACTTCTTGGTTTAAGGGAACTCTCAAAAATTATTTAAATCACTAGGCGTGAGTTTAACTGGATGTAACAGCCTCTTACAAATCATAAAATAGAAACAACTTGTGTGTTGAAATGAATCATTGCAAAATAAGAGATTTCATTTATGAATACAAATAGAAACTTTTCAAAGTTAAAAAATCACAATTTCGAAGTGATAAAATGTATTGCGATGAATTAAAGAAGAATTCCTTTCAGCAAAAATTGGAGAGAAAGGAAAAAGTTAAAAAGATGAGTTGTGTTTGTGCATTTGTGTTTCATTTGTTTTTCAGATATTGTCGCGGCCTCTTGGGTCTGGTCATGTCACTCTCCTCTTGGAGTCAAGCAGTATTTTGCCATAATATCATTTTATACTGTATTTTTAGAGTAATTATAGCTACATATACTTCCATTTACATTAGCTCACATCTTTAGAGTTTTCACCATCTGACCAAATTTAATCCCATCGTGTTTTCTGCACACCTCCATTCTGACTCTAACACATAAGCAGCAGTGATGTGTATCTAACTTTTTTCGTATTTTTATAGTTATTGATTTATTGTATGTTAGAATTAGTTGTGAAAAAAGCTCATGTATAGTTGATTATAAAAAAATGTTTATATTTAGATTTTCTTTTTAATAAATTGTTTATGCAATTCTGAGCTAGATGTGGTAGTTAAGTAAAATCCTGTCCAAAGTAGCGACTCCAGAATGAACCTTGACATTGGAGGTAAAGTTTGTTTGAAGTCGCAGTTTATTTCCATTACGACCAACCATTATTGGGTTGGTACATTTTTCTATTATTTTGCTCATGAAATGAATATACTCATAAAATGTTGAATGTAGGTAATGAAATGCTCTATTGGCAGGATTAAGCAGCATGATGCACAGATACACGTCTTCATTGTGGAGCAATCTATATTCTATCCACTCTCTATATATATTTTTTCAATAGAAAAGTGTTGAATGTAATCTTTACAAATTTAAAGGATAGCCATGCTCCTTCCTTCACATTTCGCAGTGCAGTTACATCAAAATCTTCGAAATGGAGTATCCATTTAAATTTGAGTTTTTGCAGGTTTTCGCATAATTAAAAATTGTTATAAATACTATTTTTAGTTATTAATTTTCTGAGCACCTTGAGAAAAAGGACACCACCTATGCTATTTTTTAGAGGTATCAAAACGAGTTGGTCCATTTGAGTCTGATCATTTTTGTGTCGATTCATTCAGGTTATATAAGTTTCAAGTTGGTATTTTGTTCAAATTTCACCATTTAAATTTAGCGCTTATATAGTATTAAAAGAGTGGGCTGATCCAGTCTATTCGGGCCATGTAAGTTTCGAGCTGGCATTTTGTTAGTCCAGTTCATCTATTTTGTCGGATTATTTGGGTCGGTTCATCGAGCTTGGCTCATTTTGACACTCTTACTATTTTTTGTGTTGGATTACCTTGACAGCACATTTCAGCCAAGTGTTAAAGACCAATGTAAATCAAAGAGAAAATAAATACATAATTGTATAATTTCAACCAGAAGTTGACTTTATCGTAAAATTTGGTCAATGAATCAGCAGTCTGACTGCGGATTAAGTAATTGAACTAAAAAATTTAGATAAATAATAAATATTTTTTTAAAAGATATTATATGAAAAAAGTATTTTATATAAAAAAATATTATATGAAAAAGATATTAATGATATAATCAAATTAATAATAATAATTATTTACCTTTAATTTTTAAAATTGAATTTGTTAAATAATAATATAGATTAAAAAATTGAGAATATTATTTAGCAAGAGCATATAATCTAATGATAAAATATATTTTATCAAAATGATTTTCAAAATGCTATGTTAAAATCTTAAAAGTTGTCTTTTTGAATCAATTTTTTTTTAAACAAAAATAGAAACCCAAGTCACCAAGTTGTCAAAATTTTGTAATGACCAAGAATTGGACTGGCCCAGAAACATTTGGAAAAATTATGGAGTTGGACCGACCGCTTCAGTTCATACAAACTATGAAGAAATGTGACCAAAATTACTCAAAAGTGCTTTATAAGTAGTGTTAGTCTGTTTGTATTCTTGCTGCTCGGTATCTTGTATTCTTGCTGTTCACCAGCTATTTTATATTATTTTTTTCTGAGACATTTGCTATTTTATTCATATAACAGGACCGTTGTCAGTAGTATCATGCCACAAGGCCAAGGTTGCATGTATTGTTAGTCTGTTTTTCTCTTCTAATTTGGTAGAAAACACTTCATTTCTCGGGTGTACGTACAACGAACAAAAACACATGTTGCTATAATTCTTTCACGTACAAGCTTCTGTTGCTTTATGGGAGTGTTTTTTTTTTTTTTTAGGTAGAAAAAGGGGATTGAAAGTTGACCCATCCTAACGAAAGGACATGACACCAAACTCAACCATGGCTTACAATAATTCAGATGAGACGTCCTTCCAAAATTGAACCATTAATTTACGCGTTGAGTTTTACCATGCATGGAGTTAGTTCATGAATTAATCCAACCGACAAGAGAGTTGGCAACAAAATCGGGTACTGGTACACTTGCCGTACGAAATTGGCCTAAGAATTATGTTTCTATTAGCAAGTGGAGTCTAAAAATTCCTACTAGTTTTACCAAAGAGTCAACCACTGCTGATTATTCCTTAACAAAAAAATTTTATGCAGTAATTACAAGAAAATCAACAAAACTCAGTAATACAATTCTATTATCAATACAATGTAGAATAATAAAATCACTCTATGCAAACAAATGTACCAAAACGCCCAAAGGATGGAAAACCAAAAACACAAGGAAACAAGAAAAGATCCGTTATTTATTTGCACCATGCTTTTCCCTTCCATGCAAGCATTCCAAATTTCATTTCCCATCACTACAGAATGAGGTGAGTGAACTTTTTACACACCAATGCATATGTTCACCCAAGAGTTAAAATTTCAAAACCTCTAAATTTTTATGTACAACAATATCATTCTAAGGATTCTGTTCAACCTGCAGGCAAGATAAACAATTATCAGGTGTATAACTAAAACGGTTATTTATTATGAAACTATGTACGTATGAAATAAAAATTAAAAAGCATAGCAGAGGTTAGAAGGTTTTTTTTTTTTTAACCCTTTATAACAGCTTGATTTAATTGCATTTTATGGAAGTTTCTGCATAACTTTATCCCTAACAATAGAAGTAAGGAGCATACCTCAAAGTAGCTGATGTATATTGAGTATCAACTATTCACTCCCAAAGTCTTCATAACTCAATCCTTCTGATATGGAGTCCAGCCTATTATTGTCTACTTTAACACCAAGACAACAGTAGTGTCAGCATCGCCGCACAAAGCAACAGATAATGGGGAAGGGTGATTGTTTCTTACCTTGTTCTCCTCTTTCAAGGAAGTTCTCATTGTCAGTAGCTAGGAAGGGTGACCTAGAATAGCTCTCCAATATATCTGACAAATAAGAAACTGAACTATTAGTGCTAATGATTAATCCAATCTAAGCTTTGTTAATTGAGGATACAGTTGCACATAATAGCCAAGAAACGGAGTTGAAACTTTAAACAATCAACATGAAGCAAAACTTGACTGGCATATTACTCAACACCATCAGGAAACATGCACTGTCACTGACAAGTAGTAGTAAGCATGCATGCAGACGCACACATGGACCCACACAAACACAAGAGAGAGGACACACCAGAACTCTGAGAAAAATCAGCAGTCAGATCTGAAAGGCTAAAATTTCTAGGAATCTGCCCCAAAAATCCAAATGAAGAAGTGTCTGGATCCAGGACTGCCTCATTCAGAGAATGTGAGTTGGACTCCACATTAGTGAATGATGTAACCGAAGCATCAGCAATAGTTGGGCGTGCCTCCAGGACATTTCCTTCAGTACCAAACATGTAAGGAGAACAACCTGAATATCCAGGTTCTGATTTGATCATTCCCCCATTAATTCCTTGTATCAGACCCATGTTTGAGTTTTGAGCTGAAAGCATGTTCGGAGGGCCATTAATCCTATTGCCATGAGCAGACATGTCAACTACAGCATGCATACTTGTACGGAGTGATGACCCACCATTATTAAACACATTAGATAAACTGGAATCAACAGGATGTTGCATATTTTCTGGCTTCAAACCTGCTCGGGTTCGCTCAGCAGCGTAGCATGCTGGATTCTGAGGTACTGTAAAATAAAGTGATATTTGTCGCCAAATTACAAAAATGGTTGGAATCAAACATTCAATAACAAGGCCAATAATAAAGCAGGTAACTTTTGTCCTTTCATCTGTTTATATCCTCAATCAATCTACACTTCTTATTATATATCTCTGGAACAGCACAATCTATATTTTGAATTTTTAGAATGACAAAAGTTACAAAGAATATAGGAAGAGCAAGTCATAAAATTATTTGATGATAGTCTTTTTCATCTTCCAGGAAATTCATTTTCTTCTTTAAAAAATCAGACAAATTTTTTCTACGACCAAACTCCACCCATTTTGCTTTCTAAAATATTACAACCAAATATCAAGGCAGTTAAAACAAAATATACTTTTATGGGACTTCAATCTACCTCACCATGTTCAAGGTAAGCAATCACACCAATTTATTTTGGCCAGTCAGAAATCACATATATTACAGGCTTCACTTTCAGAATAAACTTAAGAAGACCCTCAAAGTTGTAATCTTTTATTTTATATCCATCCAACATCAAATTATTGTCTGTCACTTTGCCCTATGTAAGACAATGTCTTGTCCTTAAACCATGTGGCATTATATCAGAGCTAGCATCATTAACAAACTTACCATTATCTTATAATCAAAATAACCACTTGCATAAGATGATAAGAAAATAAGTGGAAAGATTAAAAAAGTCACGAAACCTAATTACTTAATATCCATCATCAAAAGGTATACAGGCGAACAAAGGCATGGAAGAATTAGTCAAAACAGAATTTTAATAAAATTTAATTAAAAAATTATTCAATATGCTGACTTATCAGAACAAAAAAAAAATCTTTGGATAGATTAAAATGTATTGATAAGCAATGTATGTCAGGGCAATTAATCTGGAGTACATTTAGATAACTAATAAAATCAGAATTTAACCAAGTTAATATCAGCAATAAAAACTTAAAACCATCTCAAATTTTCCTTTTACTTGAGACTCCCTGGCTCTAGCTAAATGTTTTATATTTCCCCAAGAATATCTTTGTCTTCTTAAGCTGTGTTCAGATGCAAGATGAAATGAGAGGAATGAAAATGAGAAGATACAATAAGAAAAAAAGTTCTAACATTTTCACCTCATATTTTGATGGAGTAAATATATGAAGAAAGAAAAAGGAATGAAATAAAAAGTTGAAATTGTAAAATTATTATACAACCTTACAATTTATACAAAGTAATCATCAAAAATACATTTAAACGGGCAAAAACGAAAAGTTGAATTTTATTCTATTGTTTCCCTCCATTTTTTACCCCATTTGTGGAGAGAATGCCACATCTTCATATTGTCTTTCCCTTTTGTTTTTCATCTCCCCAAACAAGAGAAAATCCAAATATTTTTAATTTTCTTTTCCCTTTGTTAAACATATCAATTTGATAAAAACAATTAATCAACACTGCCACTTCAAAATCTACCATTGTATAACACAGAAAGATAAGCAGACAGTTTGAAAAGAGAGTAAAGACTTAGAGAATTTAGGAGGGAAGATTTCTGAATTGCTTAAGTGATGAGCACTCAGCCAGAATTATATATATATATATATACTGTGAAATAAATACAACTTTACATTTTCAAGAACATTATTCCCTATGTACATGAATCACTTTTCCTATGTACATGAAACTAATGAATCATCATTAACTACTTCTTTTCCTATAACGTTATTTCCAACACTCTCCCTCAAGTTGGAGCATATAATTCAAATGCTCCAAGCTTGCAACAAACACAATGGCTTCGAGGTCCTCTAAGGGGTTTTGTAAAGATATTTGCTAGTTGATCATTTGAACTAACAGATTCAGTAATAATTTCCTTAGAAAGAACATTCTCTCGAACAAAGTGACAATCAATTGCAATATGTCTAGTTCTTTCATGAAACACAAGATTAGAGGCTATGTGAAGAGCTGCTTGATTATCACAACATAGTTTCATTTGTTGAACATCTCCAAACTTCAATTCCTGAAGAAGTTGTTTAATCCAAATAAGCTCACAAGTTGTTGTAGCCATAGCTCAGTATTCAGCTTCTGCACTAGACCGTGCAACAACATTTTGCTTTTTACTTTTCCATGAAACAAGATTTCCACCAACAAGAACACAATATCGTGATGTGGAACGTCTATCAATAGGAGAACCTGCCTAATCTGCATCACAGTATCCAATTATTTGAGTGTTCCCTTTATCTTCAAAGAGTAATCCTTGTCTAGGAGGCTTCTTGATGTATCTCAGAATTCTTATCACTACATCCCAATGATCTGTGTGTGGAGTTTGCATGAATTGACTCACTACCCCAACTGCAAAAGAGACATCTGGTTTTGTTATAGTGAGATAGATAAGTTTTCCAACCAATCTCTGATACCTTTCAGGATTAGAATAGAGCTCCCCCTGATTCGGTAACAATTTATATTTTGGATCCATGAGACTGTCAACAGGTCTACAATCCAACATGCCAGTTTCCTTGAGAATATCCAATGCATACTTCCTTTGTGAGATAGCTATGCCATTCCTTGATTGGGTAACTTCAATACCCAGGAAATATTTTAACTTTCCTAAATCCTTAGTTTGAAAATGATTGAACAAATGTTTCTTCAACTAAGAAATTTTCTCGTAATCATTTCCTGCGATGACTATATCATCTACATACACCACCAAGTAAACACAAGTGTCTGGAGAAGTATGGCAACAGAAGACTGAATGCTCTACTTCACTGCGTTTCAGTCCAAATTCTTGAATAACAGAACCAAATTTTCCAAATCATGCTCGTGGAGACTATTTGAGCCCATAGAGAGAACGTTGTAGTTTGCAAACTAATCCAGACTCCCCCTAAGCAACAAAGCCTGGTGCTTGCTCCATATAAATTTCCTCTTCTAGCTCTCCATGAAGAAATGCATTTTTAATGTCTAACTGATATAGTGGCTAATGACGAATGGCTGCCATGGCAAGAAGGAGACGGATTGAAGTGATTTTTGCAACAGGAGAAAAGGTATTCCCATAGTCAAGGCCATAAATTTGTGGATAACCTTTGACCACTAAACGAGATTTAAGTCGATCAATCTGGCCATCTGAACCAACTCTGATAGTATACACCCACCTGCATCCAACAGTTGTTTTGCCTGGAGGAAGGGAAACTAGCTCCCAGGTACCATTTTGTTCAAGGGCTTGCATTTCATCAATCATGGCTTGTCACCATCCTAGATGATCAAGTGCCTCACGAATATTTTTTGGAATTGAAACAGAGGACAAGGAAGATACAAAAGAAGAATAGGAAGGAGATAAATGATGATAGCTTAAGAAATTATAAATGCGATGAGGATTCCAGGTGAATCGAGTACCTTTTCTAAGGGCAATTGGCAGATCAGCATTGGGTTCAAAAAGGTCCGTAGTAGAGATGGCTGGTGGAGTAAGACATGATTCTTTTGGGTCTTCAACTCCCTGTGATGTTGGATCAGGAATACGTAGGCGACGCTAATACGTGATAAGAGGAGGTTAAGATGACTCAGTGGTTGCATGAGGAACTTCTTGTTCATTGGGGGCTTCAGGAGAAACTTGTTCCTCCAAAGGAGAAAGAGATGGACCAAAATAGGGAACAAGTAAAACATCAAGGATAATGTTAGACTTAGAAGAAGAAAAGTATGGAGTTTCTTCAAAGAAGGTGATATCTACAGACATGTAATAACAATTATTGGCCGGAGAAAAACAACGGTATCCTTTCTGCAGTCTAGAATACCCAAGAAAAACACATTTAATTGCTCGAGCCGATAGTTTATCCAAACCTGGAGAGAGATCATGAACAAAACAAGTACAACCAAAAACACGAGGAGCAACATGAAATAATGATTCTTCAGGAAATAAAATGGAATGTGGAACTTTATTACCAAGACAAGAAGAAGGCATTTGATTTATTAAAAAACATGCAGTTAGAACTGCATCACCCCAATAGCAAACAGACATTTTTGCATGAAGTAACAATGTCCGAGTAGTTTCAACTAAATGTCTATTTTTCCTTTCTGCTATTCCATTTGGTTGGGGTGTATGAGGACAACTTGACTGGTGTAAAATCCCTTTTGAAGTCAGAAAAGAAGAGAAAGCAGCAGAAAAATATTCTCTTGCATTGTCACTTCGAAGAACTTTAATTTTCTTATCAAATTGGGTTTCAACAACAACAACAACAACAACAACCAAGCCTTTTTCATAGGTGGGGGCAATCAAGGCACATGGATCGACGGCCATTGTGTCTATCATGAACGAAGTATTGAGAAAAGCCATTCAAATCTAGATCTTTTAGAGTCTTCCTCAACCTCTAGCTATTGGTATTCTCCATCCGATCTACTCTTCTTACAGGGCCTAAGGGTCTTCTCCTTACGTGTCAAACCACCTAAGGCGAGATTCTCCCATCTTTTCCACGATAGGTCTTCTTCACTACTTTCTCTCAATGCATTCATTCCTAATCCTATCTTTCTAAGTATGGCCACACATCCAACGCAACATCCTCATCTCGCGCGATCTTGTGCTCTTGTTGGCTTTTTACCGCCCAACATTCGATATCATACAACATTGCGGGCCTTATAGGCTAATGCGGTAAAATTTACCCTTAAGCTTGAGAAGACTTTCCTATCACAAATCACTCTGAAGCACACCTCCATTTCATCCATCCAGAACTTGAATCCATGGTTTACATCTCCTATCTCTCCATCATTTTGTATGATGGATCAAGATACTTAAAGCTTGTGTAACTTGTGGTATGGTATGATCTCCAATTTTGCTAAGCTAGCATTAGATGTTTCTTCTTGAACTTACATTATATCTCCGTCTTACTCCCGCTTAGACGAAAGCCATGTTCTTCCAAAGCCGTCTCCATAACTCTAGCTTCCTGTTTTTTTCCTTCTCGACTCTCCAACTAAGACTATATCAATTGTGGCGGCTCTTGGATATCTTGTGATCAAGCACATCCAAGACCAAGGTAAAAACATAAGGACTCAAAGTGACCCTTGGTGCAGTCTACATAGTTATAGGGAACTCTCCTGTGACCCCACTCGGTGTTCTCACACCTGGTTTAACCTCATCATACATATCTTGGATTGCTCGAATATAGGCAATACGAACTCTTTTCTTCTCCGAGCCTTCCACAAGACTTCTCTCGACCTATCGTAGGCTTTTCCGGATCAATGAAAATCATGTGTAGGTCTTTTTGCTTCTCCGATACATAGCTCGTCAATCTTCGTAGAAGATAGATTGCTTTAATGGTTGACCTCGAGGCATAAAACCAAATTGATTCTCCGAAATATGAGTCTCTTGTCTTAGTCTCCTTTCAATGACTCTTTCATAAGCTTCATAGTATGACTCATAGCTTAATCAATCGTAAATTTGAGATTTGTATATCTCCTTATTCTTATAAATAGGGATTAAAGTCTTCTCCTCCATTCAAGCATCTTCTTAGACCTCGATATCTCGTTAAACGAACTTTGTAAGAAGAACTTTATACCTTTATCTCTGCAACTTCCATATCTCAATAGGTATATTATCTGGTCAACCGCTTTTCCATTATCCATCCTCTTCAATCTTCTTTTACCTCAAACTCCCGAATTCTACGATAAAATGTTTTATTTTGGTCTTTCCTCTCTAGTGTTTAGAATGTCCGAGAAGTGTTCCTCATTAAATAACTTGTGAAAATAACCCTTCCATCGATCTTTGATGTCTTGTTAAAGTAACCAAGACTTTACCCTCTTCATCCTTAATGCATTTCACTTGATCCAACTCTTGTCTTCCTTTCCTACTTTTAGCAAGCTTGTAGATATACCTTTCTCCGTCTTTGGTTCCCAACAATTGATATAACCCATTAAACGCTTTAGCTTTCGTCTCGCTCACCGCCTTCTTAGTATCTTTTTAGCTGCCTTATAAAATTTTCATCATTTTTAAACGCGTGTCAAGCTTTATAACATTCCTTTTAACCTTAACCTTATCTTGTACACTTGTGTCCCACCACCAAGATTCTTTATCCTTGGGTCCAAAGCACTTGATTCACCGAGTGTCTCTTTTGCTTTACCTTCCTAATCCACTTTGCCAAGTTCCACATATCAATGCACTCCTTGTACTTCCCAAATCTCTTCCTCCATAATCCTCCTCTGAAAGAATTTGTTTTCCGCCCTTTAGTTGCCACCATTTGATCCTTGGCTCTCTGTCTCGACAATTTCTCCTTACTCTCATCTTAACTCGTACATCCATAACCAAAACCCTGTGTTGGGTAGTCAAGCTTCTGGATGACTTTGCAATCCATGCAAATCTTTCTATCAGATTTTCTTAATAGAAAGAAATCAATTTGAGAGAAAGAACCCCGCTTACATATGTGATAAGATCTTTCTTCCCATTTCCTAAAACAAGTGTTAGTATTGTAAGATCACTTATTTTGTAAAATCTAGAATCGCTTCGCCCTCTGCATTAACTACTCCTAGACCATAACCCCATGCAAACCCTCATACCCCCCAGATTCGCTCCCCACATGACCATTTAGGTCCCCACTAGAAAAATCTTAGATGGTATTCTACGCACTAAACCTTCTAAATCCTCCCAAAATTTAATCTTGTAGTCTTCGTCTAACCTCTTGGGGTACGCATCTGTTGATAATATTAAAAGTCTCTTGTTCCACAACAAACTTCAAAGCTATAATCCTATCTCCAAGTCTTGTCGCATCCTGACATTATTCTTCCAATTCTTATCTACTTATTATCTACCCTGGTTTAGATTTTATCTTGAGGTGTACCAAAGCTTAAAACCCAAAGTGTCGAGTTCCTTTGCCTTTTCTCCAACCCACTTAGTTTCTTGTAGGCACATAAAATTAATCCTCCTCCTAATCATGGTGTCAACTATTTCCATTAATTTACCTGTAAGTGTGCTTATATTCCAAGTTCCAAAACGCAACTCTTGTAAACTAACTTCTTTACCCACACCCGTTCACGAAAATGTGGGAACCCTTGCTTATTTTTCACTACACCCAGCGGACGTCTGCGACTCTTGCTCATTTGACATCTTTGTACTCGAAAGCCATCAATTGGCGTTGAGGGGCAACGACCTAGCATTAACACAATTACTTCTTTGATCCATGTCATAAAGATTCGACAAAGTTTTACGTTGGCTGTCGACTGCCTAACACAACCCTCCTCTTTCAACCTCTGTATAAAAAGGGGTAAAAATAGAAAATATTTCAGTACCTTCTTTCATTAAGAATACCCAAGTACATCTTGAAAATTCGTCAATGAAAATAACAGTATTTAAAACCCAAATATGTAGTTACACGACTTGGACCCCAAATGTCTGAATGAATAACAGAAAAAGGAAAATTTATTCAACTTTCAACCTGACTTGGAAAAGAAGATCGAACATGTTTTCCGAGTTGACATGACTCACAGTTAAGAGTTTTTATTTTCTCAAGATTTGAAACCAATTTCTTGTATTTTTGACAAACTTGGATGACCTAGACGTTCATGAAGAAGATTGACAGACGCAGCTGCAACACAAGTTTCGGAAGGAGCTGACTGGAGGTAGTAAAGACCCCGAGATTCATGTCCTACGCCAATCATCCGACCCATACCATGTTCCTGTATGACAAATGAATCGACATCAAATGTTACAGAACAATTAAGAGAGCAAGTAAGTTGGCTAAGAGAGATCAAATTAAAAGGACAGTCAGGTATAAATAAAACAGATTTTAAAGACATAGAAGAAGTAGGTGAAGCATGACCTATTCCTTTGGCAACAACTTTGGAACCATCTGCTAAAGTAATGAAATGCGGAAATTTAGGTAGAGAAATGGTGGAGAATAAACTACTATTACCAACAATGTGAACAGAGGCACCTGAATCAATAATCCATGGACTTTGATAATTACCAGACTGAGAAATGCAAGTTTTAGAATGATAGGCACCTGTGGCAGTGGAGGACTGAGATTGGTTGGCAGCCCTCAATTGAAGATATTCTTGATATTCATTCTCTGTGAAATTTCCTTCAGTCTTAGAGACATTCACAAATTTTTCTGGAAATTCACAAAGTGAGTAACATGTATCTTGTGTATGACCCATTCTTTTGCAATATGAACATTGAGGACGACCACCTCTTCCTCCTTGTTCTCCACGATTTCCACAACCTCCTTGTCCTCCAGGATTAGATACCATTGCAGAAATTTCAATTGAATCAATAGAATTACCTCCCACTTTTGGTGAAGGGACTCAAAGAAGTCTAGTAATCAAATTCTCCATTGAAGGGACCTCTTGACCAGTTAAAATTTGGTCAAGTACATGATCAAAATCTGAATTCATCCCGCGAAGGATCAACACCATATATAGATTGTCAAGTTTTGTCTTTATACTTGCAAGGGTGTCAGCTTCCAAGAACATTTTTAACTCCTTAACTGCATATTGAGCTTTTGAAACGTAGGAAACCATGTCATGGTCTGATTGTTTGAGAGTGACCAACTTTTGCACTGAGTCATATAGCCTCTGTATATCGTTAGCAAAAACGCTTTGAGCCTTCTTCAGAACGTATGTCAGGTTTTAAAGGTTCTAAAGTTTGCCAAAAAGGTTGGTTTGACGGATTGCCACAACAAGGCACAAAGCTAATAATCAAGTTTCTCTTATTGACTACGATTTTCTTCTGGAATATGATCAGAGGACTTTTCCAAATGATCATAGAATCCTTCACCAAGAAACCAAAGCTCTACAAATGCTCACCAAGCCAAATAATTTTTTCCATTTAGCTTTTCAGAAGTTATTGTTGGGGTTCCAGAAATAGATAAGAAAGGGTTGTATGTAGGTATCTGACTTGGTTGAGATTTTGTGGGTATCTGGCCTGGTTGGGGATTTTGAGAGGTTTGAGAGGGAGCTCTGGATTCCATCTTGGTTTTTTATAAAGGCAGCAAAGAGGCACAAGGTGGTTTGTGACCTGGTTTGGGATTCTGACCTGGTTTGTGATGGCAGGAATGGAAAGAAGAAGAGACGGTGGTTCAGATGGCACTGGTGCGACGGTGGTTACACTCCGAGAAGGTGGCGTGTGAAGCTCATGCGCCCACAGGTAGAGGCGCATGTGGTGCGTCTCCGGTGGTGGACGGTTGGGATAGTGGCTGAGTGTGGGGCTGCTAACTAGAGATGGACAAAAGGACAACTCTTGTGACAGAAACGAAACACACGGGTGACAAATGATTTGTTAAGGAATTTTTTGTCGGACTAGATGGCAGAGATTCTAAGACGGTAACCAGAGGCGGGATCGATCCTGCTCTGATACCAAGTTGAAAACAGACTAAAGACTTAGAGAATTTAGGAGGGAAAATTTCTGAACTGCTTGAGTGATGAGCACTCAGCCAGAATGATATATATATACTGTGAAATAAATAAAACTTTACATTTTCAAGAACATTATTCCCTATGTACATGAATCACTTTTCCTATGTACATGAAACTAATGAATCATCATTAACTATTATTTCCTATAACATTATTTCCAACACAAACAATAACGCCACAGTGGACATGCGATTACCTTCTCTTGGACAAGATCTGAACAGTTAAATGAACACATCATATCATGTGTCAAACACCTCGAGGTTGCTTTTAATTAAACACTTCATCAACATCATATCTACTGTACTGCTCACCTTCTCTTGAGATTTCTTTCAATTAAACACTTCATCAACATCTTATCCACTGCACTGCTCAAGGCAATACTCATTGAAGATAACGTCAAAGATGAATGTTGGACAGCCTAAAATCATCTTTCTTCCCACAGAACGTCCAAAATAAAGCCTTAGATGAATCTTTAGTTACCTTGACTATTTCATAAAATGCTTTCCCCAATACATTATACAACTTTCAACCCTTAGACTATGTTTGGATTGGTGGGATTGAGTGGAATGGAAGAGAATGAAATGGAATAAAGATAGGTTCTATTGTTTGGTTGTGTTAAAAAAGGATAGAATGAGATGAGAGTAGGTCGGATCCCACCAAAAATCATCAATTTTCTTCTTCCCCCCCCCCCAATTTGGGGGGTATGAGATGGAATCATCTTTTTTATTATGAATTTCATCTCATCCCACCAAAAATCATCAACTTCCCAAACAATGGAATGGTAACTTTACTCCATTTTATCTAAAATATCCAAACAATGGAATGGTATTTTTATCCCATTCCATCACATCCTATCCCATCTCATTCAATTCAATCAATTACTAAATATCCAAACATAGCCTTAGAGTGTTTGATTTGGTTTTTGTTTTCATTTCTAGTTGATATGTTTTCAATAATAGAGTAAACCCCAATTTGGTCCCTGTGAAAAACAACACCCCCAAAATTAGCCCCCAAGGAAGAAGAAAAAAAAAAACTCTCCTTTTAATCCCTAAGAATGACAATTGTGAGACACGTTAGTCCCTCAGTTATCTCTATTAAACTTAATAGAGCTTCACACATGGCACGTTAACTCTCTTACGTGGCTCAATATTTTCCAACTTGGCATTTTATTTTTCAAGTGGGTTTGAAATAGATTCCCCCCTTGATGAAACGACGTCATTTGGTGGAAGACCCTGAAAAAACCCTCAAATCCTCAATTCTTCATCTTCTTCCTTATTCTTTTCTTCCCTGCAATCAAACCACCTAAAGCTCCTACCCCAACCCCTTCTCCACCAAAAGCTCCTACTCCATTCCCTGCTCCACCTAAAGCTTCCACTCCTGCACCAATTCCTTCTCCACCTAAAGCTCCCACCCCATTCCCTACACCACCCAAAGCTCCTATTCCAACACCAAACTATTGTCCACCAGAAGCTCCTACCCCTATATCAATCCCTGCATGAGAATTACTGCCAAATACATCTCGATTATCCATTGAACAAGAAACTTAAATAAATAATTACTCCCATCCAAATCCACCTTACCTACTTCCATTCAGGAGGCAGAGTCATCCAAGGTGGACTGCTTTGAACTCGCCAAGAAGGTGCAACTCCTCTGCGACAACCTCCGCTTCACCATTTGTGTCACCTTTGCCACCCCGTCCCTCAACGAGTAACCCATGCGCTGCATTGTGGGTTGAAGCTTGTTCCGAAGATGAGACCCTGTGTTCAGAACCCAAATTGACTTGGTTTCCAGCGAGTCGTTGTACGTTGGTGGAAATGCAAATGCAAATGCAACTCTCGAGTTTAGAAAACCCAAGAAGGTGAACAAGAAGAAGGGTAGCACCAGTAGTTTCAGCTTGAAGAGAGATGAAGGGGTCTCCAAGGTGAAGTTGAAAAGATCTTTGAAGAATGATGGTAGGAAGGTTCAGGTGGATGAGGGTTTGGAGATGAGGAGGTTGAGTTTGGATTCTTCTAGAAGGGTGTGGGATCATAGCCCTGTGGCTAAAGTACTTTGGGAACTCCTAGTTCGAGATTCAAGTTGAAATCTACCTCAACTTCACCTAATGTGTTCCCTTTTCTGCATCTTTTTTCTTCTGCTGTATAATGGACAAAGCTTTTGCCTTTTCACCACCCTTTTTCTTTTCTTTCAACCAATGCTACAGTAACTTGCAGGAAACATGGTAATATCCAAAAGCCCAGCACCAACCCCAACACCCCCAACATCTCCCACGCCAATCCTAGCACCACCCAAAGCTCCAACACCAATACCAGTACCCCTGTTAGTGGAAGAAGAATTAGAGAAAGAGGAAGAGGAAGAACGGCGAAAGAGAAGAACATGGGGAGTTTTTTAACTCCTTACTTCCAAACGACATCGTTTTCTACAGGGTTAAATTCATTCCGAGATTAAAATTCTAGATGGGAAAAGAGTGAGTGCCACATAAGAGAGTTAACATGACACGTGAAGCTCTATTAAGTTTAACAGAGATAACTTAACCAAAGGACTAACGCGTCTCACGATTGTCAATTCATTCTCAGGGACCTAAAGGAGAGGTTTTTTTTTCTTAGGGATTAATTTGAGCGGCGTTGTTTTTCTCAGGGACCATATTGGGGGTTTACTCTAATTACAAATATGCACATCGTTTTCATTATGTTTTCTGCTTTTTAAGATTTTGTGTTGTTTTCACCATTTCCTTCACAATATGTTGAAAACATAAAACAAAATGAAAACAAGGTGGCATTTTTTTAAATTTGTAACTATTAGTAAAAACATATCAACTAAAAATGAAAACAAAAACAAATCAAACACCATCTTAGCTTTTTAGCAATCACTCCAAAAACATGATTTCCTCTAACCTTCCTCAATGCCCATTGTTCGAAAATTAGAGAGAGAAACCAAAGGGTTAGGAAGAGTGAGAAAGAGGCGGAGAAAAAATAGAAAAGGCTATAGGTTAAGCCCAAAGTGAATGAATCACCCCAGCCTAAGCCTCAATTTATATATTACAAATTTACACGCATATTCTATCAATCAATCATCCCTCACAATCAGGGTCTAATCAATCACATAGAATCACTCCCTAATAATCACCCTTGATTTTAGGGTCAGAATGGAGAGGCATGTTGATTTAAGATAATTATGTTATTTAGGGATTATTATGTTATTTTTGGTAATGTAAGAATCTTCCCTTATTTTAGGTGTCTATTCTTATTTTTAGGGATTTTGTCTTTAATAAGTTATTTATCTTTAGAAAACTAGTATTTGATTAGGATTTGGTATTTTAGGAAATTAATATTTGATTAGGATTTGACTACGGTTCTGATTACTTTGGTTATAAATACCCATTTAGGTGCCTTATGTTATTCAGTTTTTTATATTGATAATAGGATTATTGTGTTTTAAATCTTTATTTAGTGTTTTGGAATATGAGAATTCCCGGTTTAGCCAAAAAAAAAAACAATATATTTGTTCCTTTGTTATTTCAGCCAATTCATTTGAAGCCATAATTCATAATTTTGCACTATACCAACGCAAATTATTCATTTTGAAATTTTGATTTTTAACTTTGCATTTAGGGTAGTTTATGATTTTTGCTACTTTGCATGTAGTTTATCGGCTTCATTTATCATTTTTCATGCCTCATATGACCATCACAAAGATCCTGCATATCCATGATCGCTTTATCCAAAAGCATGACCAATTCTAGATGTGATTTAGATACTAAAATTGAATTGAGAGACATTATTAAGGACCATAGAGAAGACATAAGGGATGTTTTTAGAGCTTAATAACCGTATCAATCCACATTGAAGATGATATTAGGAAATAAATTGTTCAATTCCCTACTAATTTTGATGCATGAAAAACCTATACTAAATGTAAAGGTTAAAATTGTACATTATCATAGATAGCGGTAGCAAATTAAAATGATTTCTACAAAAGGAGTGTCTAGTTATGGTCTCAAGTTGGAAACCCACCCTCAACTTTTAATGATAGCTTGGGTGAATAGTACTTGTCTAGAAGTTACCCAGAGATGCAAAGTACCACTTTGGTTTCTATAAAGAGGATGCCTATTGTTATGTGTTACCTATGGGTGTTACTCACATTTTGCTAGGTCAACCTATGATCATGATGCGATTCACCAAGGTAGGGAAAATACATATTCCTTTAAATTTAAAGGTATACAAATTATTTTGCAACCTGTCCCAATAAAGAATGTCAGAAACTTAAGGTTAGGGATTCCAAAGATATAACCATTATCTATGATCCTAATGTTGAGAAAGAAAATATAGAGCCTAAAATTAAGATTTATCTCCCTAGTTCCCTTACTAGTGAAACTCCCTGTGAGGGTAATAACTTTTTAGAGTCCACAAATAAGAGTCATATTGAGATTGTTCGTGGGTTGTCTTTTTACAAGCTTATTGATCTTATGCCCAAACTGCCTGACTCTAAATTTTCTGATTATGGGTTCTTTCCTTACAAGCCCATTATCTTGTGCCCAACACACCTGATTTAAATCTTCTGATTCAGAAAAGACAAAGTATTCATAAATTGCGTATCGACATTAGACGCAAGTTTGCACAGAGTAGTAAAAATCATGAATTTGCTTCTAATATGCATTGTAGGGATCATGATTTTAATGTGGATGATTATATTTTGCTGCATATTAAACATGAAAGAGACCTCATAGATTCCTTCACAAAATTGCATGCTAAGCCTATAGGCATATTTCATATCTTGCGAAACCTTGGACTAATACATATTTACTTGACTTGCTGAATGATATGATTATTAGCCTTGTTTTTTATCCCAAAAATTTTAAAAAAAAAAATTATTAGCCCTATTTTCAATGTTGGGGATTTGTTCTCTTAAAAAGATACTTTTGAACCTCCTAAAGATACTTTTGAACCTCCTATGTTGTCTTTGGTTTCTACAGGTCCCACTATTGCCTATATATGCCTAAGAACCCACTCTCCCCGAGTTTTTAGACCCACTTGATACATTAGTTATTGAAGAATACCTTGGATCTTCAACTACTCCTTTTCATCGCTATCTTGTAAAGAACGCAGCTCGACCTGATTTTGATATTATCATTGATTTTTCCTACTATATTGATCCCGGATGATGATACGAAATGATGCATAATAGAGAAGCAAGTTGATTTAGGATAATTATGTTATTTTTGTTAATTTAAGAAATTTCCCTTATTTTAGGGATGTTTTCTTATTTTTAGTGATTTTATCTAATAAGTTATTTATTTTTAAGAAACTAACATTTGATTAGGATTTGACTATGGTTTTAAGTACTTTGGTTATAAATACCCCTATACCCCTTTAGGTGAGCCATGTTATTCAGCTTTTGATATTGATAATAAGACTATTGACTTTTGAACCCTGAGGATTTAATGTTTTGGAATTCTGAGAATTCTTGGTTACTGGAACCCCGAGGGTTCCTGGTTCTTTCTTAGTTCCTGGTTCTTTCTTAGTTCGTTCTACATAAGGTCAACACTTCATTCCTTAAACTTTCCTTAATAGCTTTCTATAATATTAACACCTAGAAAAAAGAACTATTACCATTAAACCAATTTCTTATATTGCAATATAAATGAATGGAAATGCTAAGTTTGAGACAAGAAAAACTAGAATGTATTTGACTAGAGGACTTTCAAAGCATATAGTATAAGCAGTGTAAATAAAACCTTTTACGTCTCTAAGTTTGAGATAATTGGTAAACGATGAAATCCAACCAACTTTCTCAAATTCAAAATTCAACACAATATTTATCATGCCTTAAAACAGCCAGGGCATCATGCATTGGGGAAAATTGAGTGGGGTGTATCCAAGTGTGAGAAAGGGACCTAATCAGCCATTAAGTGCCCATGATATGAAAAAAAACTTCAATAGACTGTATACCGCTTAAAAAAGTCTAGCCCAAAAGGGATGGTAACAATATTCATGGAGGCAATAGACTTACCTGCAGGGATATGTGACCCATTAGAGTTGGTTAGTGATGAAACTGCAGGGATATGTGACCCATTAGAGGTGGGTAGTGATGAAACTGTAGAGATATGTGACCCATTCGAGGTAGGTAGTGATGAAACTGCAGTTGGGTGTAGATGCATTAATTGCACTTGTTGCTCTAGCAACCTGTTGAACTCCAATATTTGCTGCTTCACCATCAATCTTAAATAATAAGCCTTGAAGAACTCTTGATTTTCTTCTTCAAGCTTTTGCCAAACTGAAAAAACAAATAAAAAAAAAATTAAACATAGAAAGAGAGAACACTAAATGCTGGGTGCAAGTTGACTGTTGGTTTTTGACTCCAATGCCCAATCCGCAAGACTAAATAGCAATTTCAACAGCAAGGATCAGTGACCAAATCTTATTCTTACCCTATGTCCAGCACTTTGTAAGTATCAAATCTTCTGTGGCTTTTATAAACAGAAGGAAAAAGCACCGTGCTGTGTAAACTAAGGCAATCTACCGTAGTACAGTGTCCATGCATGAAATTACTAATTTCAGCAGTAGCTAATAAGTAATCACAAGTAGTTACATATCACAAAGCTTCCAAGTTTCAGCATATTTTATTAATAAGTTAATTATCTTCCTTATATGGGAAGTCCACATATTAAGCCATGGTAATTATAAACTAATAACCTAAGTACATCAAGAATAAATGAGCCAACCATGTCAAAGACAAGAATAGGAGTGTGATAATAAGTAAACATGAATTGAAAAATTTATATGGTGATAGTTCAGGACTCCAGGTGTCTTAGCCAGGCATGCTTTTTTAGCTCATTGATCTAATTCACTAGATAAAGCAAACTAGCTAATTTCTATTTTCTTTCAGTATACTATAGGCATTCAAAAGTTCAGCATTTTTTTCAGTTCAATTAAAACCGCCAGCAATTTGTAGAGGCTTCTTCCATTTCTATAATTGTAAGCATTAAGAATAAATAAAACTGTTCGCTCTCTACCAGATTGGTTCTCCACAAGACAATCAGATAACAGATAGAATGTAGATCACCGATATAACTGCCATGCTAAGGGGGCTTTGTCATTAACTCAATCAAGGAAGCTCAGATAACTAAAAATTAGTTCCTTAAATACTATACTTGGACAAAGAACATGACGTAGACTGTTACAAATATGCAACTTTTGCGTTTTGGAGATACTCAATGTAGTTCGTACAAACACTAACCTAGCCACCAAATTCAAAGGTTAGCTAGTGGCTACCCTACAAGTATGTGACTAATAATAATCAAAATGCAGTCAACTGATGGACCTTTCCATCACAAACTGCTATTTTTTTGGGTAAGGAAGAGGGCAGCAACTGGATTGCTCAAGAGAGAAGCAAAAGAATTTTTGAAGAGGATGCCACAGAATTTTTTTTCCTTTTTATGATAAAAGATAATATATTAAGACAGAAGAAGAGTACACAGCTGGATGATCAGGAATCCTCCTAACAGCAAAAGAAACAAGAAAAACTAGAAATAAAAAAATCAGCTCAAAAGAGCTCCCCAATCATTCTGCAACTCTGACAACAAGGTAACTTGAAAAAGCATGTACATTATACACAAACCCACATAGAAGGCAGGAAAACTACCCTATCCCAATCAAGATTAACCGACAGAAACCATAGACTAAATTCTCACATTTGATCTAACCAAAAGCACCACAAGCCCACAAAAAGAGCACAATTGCAGAACACCTTAGCCTCTTTCCTTCTCCCAAAACCCCAAAAACAGGTGAAGAAAGTGGGAGGACAAAGCCACTACTCAACAAAAACCCCAAAAAACTATCAAGCAAACTCTTCTAACACACAACAAAAAACATCTGAAGACAAGGTGTTATGTGGTTCACGCAATTGCAGCAGGTCATTAGTATTCATCATATTAAGTATGGCTGTCCAAAAAGAACTGTAAGGGCAGTGTGGAGTGGAAGGATTCCGGATTAAATATTACGAAATGGAATAAAAATAAGATTTACAAATGTGAAATTTGGAAGAATATAAGGCCCACATCCTCAAATTAGGGAACTAAGAAAGTGAAAATAATCTAGAGTACCAGGCATAGAGATTACATTAGAAGCTTCTTGATCATTAAGGTTCCTTAAGTGAGAAAATTTCACAAAAACTGAGAGTCTGAAGCATTAAAAAAAAAGAAAAGAAACAGAAGCATTATGCAAGCTATAAAGTTAGTACATGGGTGGAAAGAACCACAAATGGATGACTTTCTGTCCTTAAATCCTCCCAAAACTTAATACAGGAACCATCCTCCGCTCCCAGATAACATGAAGTTAAAAAAGAGGGGTATACCTGAAATATGAACTTCCAGGGACTTCCGTGAGCGGCACAGATGTAAATCTTGGCATCCCAACCATTTTGATTAAGGAATGCCATAGGGAGGAGTCCAGTGGAAAACACCACAACCATTTAAAGACTGTTTGTTTTAGTGTTAGCGTTGAAAACAATTGGGTCAGCACACATCCCAAGGGCTTTTGAAAGAAGGAGATGTATTCCTTCTTCTTCCCAACGACTCTTGGTGTTGGGTAAATGTGAAACAAACAGGCAGTTAGTCACAAGGACAACGTTTTCACTCCCTAAGTAACCCAAGGCCCCTTTCATCACTTGGTTTACAGCAAACCTCCATGCTAACCTAATGGTCCCATTTAGATTCGCTAACACCTGACCATAAGAATTTCTCATAGTTTTATCATTCTTCTCTTCCACTGCTACAGAAATCTTAAACAACATAAATAGAATGGGAATACTGAACAAGCAATCATGAACAAGAGTGACACGACCCCTAAAAAAAAAGGCCCCTTCAACTATGAAATCTTTTTAACATTTTTTGCATGACAGGATCCCATAAAATAGTGGTTGGAGGACTGTGGCCCAAAGGCAGCTCAAGATACATCAACAAACGACGTAAAATCTCAAGACCTGCCAGTGTAACCAAATGAGCCAGAACACTGGCATCAAAACTTATACCTGTCAAACCACTCCTAGCCAAATTAATGCTCAACCAAGAAATTGCCTCATAAATAGTGATAGCACATAGCACATTCAAAAAATATCATCATCCTTGGACAGAAAAGAGAATGGTATCATGTGCAAATTCTAAGTGCGAAACCTTTACCTATTTTGAAACCACCAAGAGGCCTCTTACCAAACCATGTTTGGAATCGCTCAAAAGCAATCAATTCAAAATATCAACAGCCAAAGTAAAAAGTGACATAATGGATCCTCTTGCCTAATTCCTCCATGATCCTTAAACCATGACTTAGGGTCTCCGTTAACCATCACTGAAAAAGTCATTGGAGAAAGACATCCTGATCCTCCAATCCACTTTTTCCACTTAGTCCAAAACCCTTTCATAATCGAAGCATCTACTAGTACTATTACAATATTATTCAAGGTGAACTTGATTAAGGCTAGCCACATCCATCGGTAAAAGAGTAAAGAATATAAAGCTACTGACTAAAACTAGTATCATGATCACGTGAGTAAGTTGCAATTTACAAAGGTTTATTCTTCAACACTTGACACATAGCTCAACTTCATTTAAAAAGAGTGTTTGGGAGAAATTGTGTGTCATGTGTACACAGTCCATCTTATTTATACTATGAGTGCATTAAGTACAAGAGCAAATCAAGGACTAATTAGAGATCTAACTAATAGCTATTAACTACAGTAATAATTATATTTGACTATTATTCTAACACATTCTAAATATGCTAATGAATCTAGACAAGTATTCCAGCAAAGAAAATCTAAGCCATTATCATCATTCATGCTCCTAAGAACTTTTTCTAAAGGGGAATAATTTTTAGTTGTTTGTTACACTTTATGCCATACTCCATTAAGTCCTAGCTATGTGCCAAAGCTTCTGAGATCTTTAGAAAACTAAAGACAAAAAACTAAATGTCTTCATTTTTTTAAAGATAAACGATGAAATATTACCATAGAAAAAAGAGAAAAATACAACTGGAGGGAGGATAAAATTTCCAGCATATCAGAAAGGATGTTCCCTTAAAAATAAATGTGGGAAAATAAGAGAGATGATAAACACAATCTTATGCTACAACATATGTAAGGCGAAAGAGACACCCTTGAAAGTGATGCTAACAACTCCAACCATAAAAAAATAACTTCATTAATTTTTCATTTCTTAATTTATTTTTCAAAAACTTTTCTCCTGCATAAGTGTAGGGGAGGACACAAACTAAACTAATTTCCTTCCCTCAATGCTGAACTGCAATTGTGCAGTTAAAATTTGCACATAAACAAGGCAAAATTCAGACCTTAATCAGATTTGAGGAAGCCATGTTCTGTTCAGAACAGTAAGTTTGACAATCATGACTAACAAAACAAAACATCTAGAATGAAATGAAAAAAATTACTAAAGTAAACCAATTAAAACAATTTAACCATGTTAAATACATGTAGAACACATCAAAAAGTCTCCCGCCAAGTGAAGGTGGAGTAAAATAAAAGTTAAAAATAATGTCAGAGAACAAAAGCTTTCATTACCCAGTTCAGTGAAACCAGGCTCTATTTTTGCTTGCTCTAGTAGCGTTTCCACAACTTCTTTCTGGCTCATATATAGTTGCAGGCATCGTTCTATAAGATTTTGCACCTGAAATGAGGCAAATAAAACAAAAAATTATGGTTAGCAATCTCTCATAGATGTAAGATGAACTGAACAGTAGAGGGAATAGTGAAAGATTAGGAAGAGAGAGAGAAATGAGCAAGATTAAAAGAGAGGGCGAACACAAACAACTCAATAGTGATTTCAATTCTAAAATGATATACTGAGAAATCAAAGTACATAGTAATCCTTAGGCAAACTTAACGAGTCTTAATAATTACCAACTAGACGGTTAGGTAATCCTAATTCAAATAAAGACCTCATTCAATAGAAATCCCAAATTACTTAAAATCCCAATAACCAAGCCACTAACTAATAGCATAGTTACAGTAAACTCTCAATCCATACAAATACGATATATTTCCATAATCCTAAATTAATATACCTTAATGATATCCTATTAGTTTTTCAATGAAAATGTATCTCAAAATGAATGTAACAAGAAAGCACATAAAGTGGAGTGTTTGGTTTGTTTTCTGTTTTCATTTTCAATTGATATGTTTTCACTAATAATTACAAAATTGCCACCTTGTTGTTTTCATTATTTCCTTCACAAAAGTTTGAATACAGGAAACAAAGTAAAAACAAGGTGACATTTTTGTAATTATTAGTGAAAACATATCAACTGAAAATAAAAATAGAAGACAAACCAAACGCCACCTACCACCTAATTAACTCTGTTTGTTTCCGCAGTCAACAAGAAATGATATTCTAAAGCATCAATGAAGAAATATGAACAAAGAATTCATTACATAGATACATGCAAGCGGAGTGTATCAAACATTTATAATCACAAAACAAGTTTGCTCTGGTAAATATGTTATATATGCAAACATCATCTCATCCTTGGAACCCAAGAAAAAGAAAGTTCCCAGCTTACCAGCTGGATATCTTGACGGGAGACTCGTCTCACGGGTCCACTTGACATTTGGGAAATTCCCAAAATATACTGCTGGCAAGCACCTGGAGAGTGGAGACATAATAACAAAAGGAAAAACGATTAGTAATGGTTCACTCCTTGAGTTTCAATACATATAAAACCAAAACTAACTACAAAAACAGAAAAGAAGTCAAATTCTCATAAAACTTCACCTACATCGCAAAATACACAAGTTAAGCCAAAATTTGCCATCACAAACTATACTGATAAAAATAAATGCAAAACAATAAACAAGAGATAATATATATATAGATATATATAACAAATTCAAAGGCTCCTACTTCTCTAACGAAACAAACAAACCATTAACCCCCCCTCCCCCCCAAAAAAAATGAAGCTTTAGCTGGTAGCTGCATGGGTGGGATCAAAGGAATGAATTTCTCCATCGCAGTTATGAAGCAAACCAAACAAAGATACATGAGAATGAAATTTTGGAATAGGGAACCCTACGATCAGAATCCCGAAACGAAAGAAAACAGAAAATCAATGAATCCATCATGCATGGGTGGTGAAGCAAAATTGGAGAAAAAAGTAGGAAGAGAAATAAAATGTGTGATGGAGAAAGAAGAAGAAAATTAGGGATTTGACAGACCTGAATTGGGGAAAACGGAAGAAAAGTGATTCGGGAAAAAGGAGGAGGAGGGTGGCGGAGGTGTGCGTTTTTTAACGGTGGAGTTCCTTCCAGTTACAGCTCAGCTCTCTTCTCAATCTCGTAACCTTTTCGCCACCATTATGATTTAATCACTTATATTTTTTTTGGGTGTGGCCAACTGGCCATATTGGATATTATGGTGTGAACAATGCTTGGGCCTTGGTGAACTATTTTAAACAGTATTTTAAAAACAGATCATAATTCAACGATTAAATCGGTTGAATCAGTTATGATTCAATTTAATTATTATTTAATTATAAATTTAATAAATTAAACTAATCAAATTATGAATTGAACTTAGTGATTTAATTTTTAAAACATTAATTTTAAGGTGCAAATCACCTTATAAATTATAACGAGTTGATAAAATCATAATGTAATTATGAAAAAAATAAAATAAAATTAGATATTATTAAATAATAAAAATTAATAAATATGAAATTACATTTTTTATAAATATATATAATTAAAATTATTCATTATAGTCTAAAAGTGAAAAAATGGAGTAATACAACAATTGCAAAGTACATAAAAATCACTATTATGTACTATAAAACTATTATTATATTACTCCATTAAAAACATAATACGTGGTACCGCATGATTATATATTATTAGATTAAAAATAAAATAATGTTAAATTAATTTTAACTTAATAACAAAGAGTATTTTTTTTATAAACGAATTACAAAGAGTATTATTATCAAAACATATAGTATTTTTCTAACGAAAGTTGTCGATATATGGTTACAGGGGCATGATAGACAACGTCACCTGGCACATGAGGGATCTACATGGGGGTCAAGTGAGTCGGAGTTGTGGTTTGTGCCATAGAATCTGACATTCATTTACGGCTGTTTGGATCATAAAAAGTTTATAAATTTTATTTTGACTAGAAAAAAGTTTATAAATTAAAATGCACTAAAATGATAAATTAGAGTATGATAAATGCACAAGTAAGAAAAAGAGTATGATAAATGCAAATTGACTTTTTATTTATTAATGACATTAAATTAAGTATTTCAAAATATTTGATGTCAACAATTTTATTTTTTGAAAACTAATTTGATGTCAGATGATGAATCTTATTATAAAAACGTAACATTAAATGACTAATTTGATATCGTATATCGATTTAATCTATTTATAAATGAAGAACTAATATAATATCACATATCACATATGTTTTTAAAAGACTAAAATGTAAATTTACTTTAAATTATAAATTTGAGCTTGTTTGGTAAAAAGATATATTTAAGAATTGAAAAATAATTCAGTTTATTTACAAAATGATAAGGAAGTTTAAATTAATTTATTAAAAATTAATTAAAGCACTTGTTACTAACTAGGGCCATTAAAGTTAGTTATAACTCATGAATCAACGTATTTAACCCACTCAAAATTATGGGTTGGGTTGTAAAAAAAATAGCTCACAAGAACTCCATGTTAATTTGACTCTGACTCACTTAACACACGAGTTTGAGTTGAGACTACTGTATATCAAAATTAAAATCATCTTTATTAAAATATATCAATTCGTGGTGTGGTGTTTACTATCGTTTTTTACCCATAATCATCTTCATAATATACTAAGGATGTCAACGAGGCAGGAGCATGTAGTACTTTTTCCACCATCGCCCTTGTCATGAGTATCCATTTGTGATCCCATAAGTAGACGGATATCCACATATGTATCTGTGGGTAGTTAATAATTTAAAATAAAATTTTAAAAATAAAATAAAAAATAAATAAAATAAACTTTAACACCATATATTACAACTTTATTCAATAATCTAAAATTCTTACAAAATTAAAGGAATATTACAAATAACAAACTAAATTCAATTATATTTTATAATAATCGGTTTATATAAATAACTATTACATGAATAATATATATTTTTTCAACAAGTTTTATCATTACGGTCTCATTCAATAAAAATATTCATTGTAAAATAATATATAAATATATATATATATATATATATATATATATATATATATATATATATATATATATATCTATATCTCATCTAAAAGTAAAAAAAAAAAAATCATAATATATAATATATATTAAATGAAAAAGTATATTTCAAGGGTTTGCGAAAGTATTTGGGGACGATGCTTATAATTTTCACATCTACCCTCATTTACTAAATGAGTACCTATCTTTCGCCCCATCATAGATAATCTTTGCGGATTCTTATAGACACGAATAATTTGGTCATCCTTATATACTATCATATACTAAAGAAATTTGAACATCAAATAACAAATAAAATGTATTAATCTTTAATAAATTAAATAAACATATACTTTATTACATATATTAATTTTAATTAGATAAAAATAAAAATATACTTTAGTAAAAAAATTAAAGTGGATATGCACACTGACATTTACTAATATATTTTGACACCTTACTTTTTTTATTTAATAAAAGAAAAAGTAACAATAAATATTGATTTGTTAAAATATTAATGAATGTCAATGTAAAACTCATTTACACTTATAGTGTATACCAATTAAACTCTTTATTTATTTTGTACTAAAAAAAAACTTTTAACAAAACAATTTTTTGAAATACTTCGACTATAAATTTTTCTTAAAGTAAAATAAGCTAATTCAAACATGAATTAAATATTTATCCATCAAATAAAAAACTCATAATTATATATATTTTGTAATGTTTTAAAAATCAGATCGAACTAGTTGGTTAAACTGATCGGATTATAAATCAGACATGTTTTTTATTCAAATATTATTTAATTTAATCACGGTTCAATTACAAATTTAATCAATTTAACTAATTAAACCATAACCCAAAGGTCTAGTTGGTTCAACTTCCAATTCGATTTTAAAACATTAATATTTTATTTTAAATAACTCATACAGCGATAGTACAATTAGTATGGAATAAATAAAAATTGGAAACGATTTTATTCCATAAGCATGAGTTTATTTTATTTTATTTTAATCATAACTAAAATTGTATGTTTGAAACTTTTTTAAAAAAATGAAATTTAAATTGATTTTAAAATTATTTTTTGTTCCAACTCATTATATTAAGAAATGATGATTTTATTTAATTTTTTAATATTTTTATTATTATGAGATGTAATTAAAAGTAATTAATAAAAATAAAATAATTTATTTATTTTAAATATTTTTTTTGACAAAGTATTCCTACAGATATTATTGTAAGACTAACTCCCTGATATTATTGTGACTATAAGACCTTCCCAACAATTATTTCAAATCAAATTATATCTTAATGAATCATATCAAATTAAATTAGAAATAATAAAATTTATGCGATTTTACAAAACAAACATTTTTTATTTTATATCACTTCAAACATAAGAATTGATATACAAATTAAAATATTTTTATATTTTTTACATTCTAAATACAATCATTAATCTTCTTTAACCAAAAACAAAAAATACCATGTTATCATCACTTTATTTTCCTTACTGGACCAAACCATAATTTGTTGACCTTAATTTTTTCTATTTTATTCATCATTTTTATAATACATTTTATTTATTTTGTATCTTGCTTCAGATGCTTCATCGGTAAGTATTTCAAAAATAACAACCCTCCACCATTAGCCGTTAGATTATTATAACCACAATCTATTTGACATTACCATTTCCACGTCATTGTACTATGCACCTCAATGCTAAACACTTTATTTTCCTTTTCACCTGCTACACACTTACCCGGTAATGCAATTTAGCCATTGATGAAAATTTGGGCAGAATGAATGGCTATCAATCAAGGTGTGTCCATGCTCCCTAAACACTGGATTTGGATTTTCTAAAATAACTTCTTTTTTTTTATTACGGGCCTTTGATGAAACTCCCATTACATCAGAAGGTAATACTTGTGCAAGCAAGGAGGAAGTTCATAAATATAACTGGGACCCAAACCCAACCCCAAATTATAATACATCACTTTTATGCTCCGAAAAATATGAGAAACCACGAACCTCCCAATGAGCTCAATAATTTGGATCTGCTTTCAAGCTCCAACCACAAACACTCCCCAAACTTTCTCCTCTAATACACCTCTCCACCACCAGAATCTACATTCAATTCGGTAAATTGATGATTTGTAAATCCTTTCAATTTAGCCAATCGAGGCCTTCAAGGACACCCCACATCTCTGCTACAAAGGCCGTAGTTTTGCCTTGTTTAATTGAATTACCTCTAAAAAACCGCCACACCCACCATACCAGGAGACCCTCTATCCGTGTTCAAACGAACCCAACCCTCTAGAGGTGGAAACCACCTTATATCAATCGATACGTTGCATATTAGGAGAAAAATACAAGCATGTCTATAATTTTCCATGCAGCGATCCACTACCATAGAAGGTCTAGACGCACAAAATCTAGGTCATGAGCTTATTATTCCTCCACCGCCAAAGGAAGCAAGCATGCCCAATTCACCAAAGCCAACATTTGTAGCCAAGTTTAACTCAATCCATTGCGGAAGTCAGCAAGGATTGATGAATAAATATTAATAATTATAAATATTTAGATCATTGATAAATAATTATAAATATTAATATTAATAAATATTAATAAAATAACTTTAAATCAAGTAAACATCTATTAATCATTGATAGATTGATAAATCCATCTATTAATAATTAATAAATATTTATTTATTTTAAAATTATTTTAAAGGATTCTCCTTCCCTAAAGACTAGGGAGCAATTAGAGAGCATGTTAGCCAAAGCCAAAGAATGGAAAGGACTTGCATGATGTGTTTACTTGATAAGATAAATAGGACTTTGGAAGGAGTCCATATATATATATATATATATATATTTGTTTTTTTGGGTCGAAGTCCATACATGTAGTAAATTATAAATAGGACAGATAGATTGGTCTGGGCCTAATATCAGCAAGGCTATGGGATGTGAGTGTGACCATACTAGATGGACCTAACTACAAAGCTCCATCGGACACTATCGTAGTTCTTGTCTGAATCCAAACCAAAAAATTAGACAAAAGAACTATAATTTATGGCCCAAAAATACACATGAATCCTTTTCTTGAACAATTTGTGTGCTGTACAGATTTAATATATGAAATAGTTCAATGCCGATTACTAAATAGCCATTTTAAAAAAGAAAAGAAAACAATAATAGCTGATAACAACCCAATGGTATAGAGTATAGACGATCAAATTGACATAAATAACATACTTAAACTAAACATGTGTAAGGGTAAGTTAGCTCATTATTCTAAGAATAGAAAAGATACAAAAGATTATTTAGTATTTACATCTTAGACATACAAGGCTATTCACATCTTGCCAAGTAAAAAAAAGGCTATTCACATCTTGGGGCAAATATGGTTAAAATACGCATGAGACGCGTTTTAACTTATTTGGTAATATAAAATGACATAAAATACTAATTTGAGTCAAGAACTCTACTATATAATTAAAGGGCAGGAATAGACCTATATGTGTATAGTACTTTAGGAAATACAAAAGGACACTTAATTGATACTTTAGCTTTAAAATAAACGTAGGCACTGAAGGAGACGTAAATGAAATCATAAAATCTTAACTTTGATCCAAAATTAGCTTAAAGCATATTCACATGTGTTGACATTTTATATTCTCTTGGGTACTGTTCGGAGAACCACTGCCACATAGCCAACCAATTAAAGTAGGGACGCTCTTGTGTGTGTCAATAGCCATAATTTTGGCCAATATATAAATGAAAGTGTAATTTTCAGTGATGGTTCCGAAGTCTCACTATATTTGCTTGGAAATGTCTATCCATTTCTTCAATCGATCCTCGGATCGGTGGGCACGGCAGGCTAACAGTGTGTTTGATAACTACTTCGGAAATATAATAAGTATTGCTCGTTTCGTTAAATGAGGGAATGCCTATTGCTTCCTATATTTCGTAATATTCATTTCATTCCATTGGTGTCATTATTTTATCCTTTATCTTTTTCTTTTTTTTGTAGATGATATAAAAATTTTACCCTAATCTCTTCTATTTACTGTTAGCAGTACCATCCGACGACACACTACAATCTTCACCGTCATAACTCATAAGGGAGGATAGGACATTTTACTTGTTATAATAATATTAAATTAATTTTAAACAAGGTTACAATGTTTAATAAATTTCTTTGATGTCCCCTATAGTTTCGAAAACCTACAACCTGGGTCCATCTTGGTTGAGAACATACAAATGCTTCCTACTATACATAGGTTCAAATTCTTAGATTTTTATGGAGTGGGAGAAATTTTTTACACTATTTAATGTGTACTATTTTAATTTTGTAAATTATTATTGTCTCTCATTTACACATTGAATCATATAGAGCTTATCTTAAGAATACTTAAAAATATCTTTAATATATGATTAAATAATAAAATAAAATCTCATCATGTAAAAAAAATAATGTAAAAAAATTATAGTATATTGAAATAATTTTTTTTTAAATGTATTATATTAATCATTGACATAGTACAAGCCGAACTTAAAATTCCAAAGAATCATGATTTTGTAATTGAACCATATCATGGAGGGTGATTTAATTTGGTTTTTAGCAATTCTAAATCGTGAAGTATATTAGCTTGATGTTAAATCTCAAATTGAATAAGAATTAACCATCAACATTCCCTTAATAGTATAGATAAAAAAAAAAAAACTGAGTTTGACATAAAATGTTTAACTGTAACCAGTTATAAACTCAGTGCAACCACATTTACAATTTGTGGATGGTTTGAACTTTGAAAAAAGATTGTATAAATATTAAATACTAACTAAAAGGAATAGGTGGGTAACCAACACTTGGTTGGTTCAAGTTGTTTGTCACTTATTTCTCTTAAATAATGTCTTTAGTTCGAATCTTGTGAATGAAAAAAATTAACGTTAAAAAAATTTTATACTTTTGTAGTTCGACCCAGTTTGATTCTGGATTAGTCGGGACTTATTGCAGCTTCCGAATAACGGGAGTTTAACACCAAAGCAAAATAGGTAGGGATGAGCTAAAAAATAAAAGAAAGGAACAAAGTTATTTTTCTCCTCATTTGAAAGATTAATAAGAGAATGAAACATACCGAAATATAAAATGCTTATTTTTAACTATAAAATTTATTTTCTTTCATTCCACCACAATTTTGGGTGAACAAAAATTTGTTATTTAAAAGGAAGAGAGGAAATAGTTCTTCTTATGTTCATTTTCTTATATATCTTTTATTAAACTCTCAAACAACAGAAATTATTCTCATTTCTCTTGTTCCTTTTTCATTCTCCTCATTACATGTCATCCAAACAATGTAAAAATCTATGATTCATGTATATGACTATGTGATTATTTTTTATTAAACTTTCAAATAAGAGAGATTATTATATTTTTTTCTCATTACATATCATCTAAACAGTTTAAAAATCTATAGTACATGTATATGATTATCTTTTATTAAACTTTCAAATAAGTGAGATTATTTTATTTTTCCTGATTTTCTTTTCATTTTCCTCATTATATGTCATCCATCCAAACACATTGTAAAAATTTATGGTGTATATGACTATCTGCCAATGAGTGTGTATTGAACACTCCCACAAACAAGTTTCTGGTTCCGCCCTTCCTCGAATAAATCTTGAGGCACAAGAATCACATGTCCAAACTCCAAAGCTGAACATAAATTAAAGTTTAAAAGAATATTATTAACATATTTTTTTGGATTTTTTTAATATTTATTTTATTATTAATTCATCTCATACACTTAAAATAAATATTATAAAAAAAATGATTGTAATACTTACTTTTAAATTAATAATAAAATAAATATTTAAAAAATTTAAAAAATATTGGTAGAATGCACAATCCGATAATATAAAATAGTATATATTTTTAACTTTATAATATTATTTTATTTTTTTTTTTTTTTCATTCCACATCTTTAAAAAATATATACAATACATTTTTTTAAATATAGAAATATCTTTTTCCATTATCGAAGGTTTACTACAAAAGTACAAAGGAAATGAAGTGCATGTACCTCCTACGGTCCTACCTTTAAAATTTGTGTTTCTCATAACTCAAATTAGTTGTTAGGGAAACTTTCTGTTGAGGACAAATTTGGCATATTAATCACACAAAAGGTTATATGAAATAATGTTTTTTTTTTGGCATAAAAGATTTGATGGGATTTGTCAGCTTTAGGGAAAAAGAAAAACTTAATTTAGGTTATAAAAGATAGTAACGAAATCATTACTTTTTTAAGACTAAAGAAGCAGCTACGGACCTAACACGTTACAATACTATTATTATTATGGGATACAAAGTTCGATTACTCCAAATATCCCAAAAAGAAAAAGTTCGATTACTCCAAATTTCCAAAACACATTTACACCAGAAGACAAGCACCATAAACATAATTTTTATATGATAACAATAAATTACAGTTATTCACTGTTAAATAAAGAAGCGCATTTCATTAAATAAATAAAAAAAGATAAATAAGACATAAAAAAAAAATAACCGAGAAAAGCCAAAACAATACCTATCATCCATCAGTTAGGCAATTTGGTTATTACCTTATTGGAGTCCTAGCACGTACATAGCAAAATATTTTAATTTTCCAGTTCTTGAAATTAATTATCCCCTTTTCACTTCCATACCATTTGCATAGACAAAATTTCAAACAAAATTTTACTGTTTTTGCACTTGTCTTTTGCTTTAGACATAGACCGTCATTTATAAGAATTAAAAAAGTGGGTTTCTGGGCCTTGTTGGCCAGTTTTTCAACCAAAATTTAATTGAATAGTATTGGTTAAATGTGTATTTAAATTAATTTATTTTATATTTAAAATAAATTATAATTAAAAAAATTTGTTTTTTTTAAATAAACAATTATTTTTCCAACAATAATCTAGTCCAAAAGAAGACAAGTAGTCAGAACTCACTCAAACCCAAAATTTATCATCTAATTTCATACTCATTCATTTTTTTTTCTTTTTTATATATGTTTGGGAAAACAAAATTGGAAGGAAATATTTCCAGGAAAATGTGTACATGGAAACAACTCTCTACACTCCTATAGAGCCTATATTAACCAACACAGAAGTTAATTTAAAATAAAAAATAAAAAATAAAAAAAGTTATATGAGAATTACATTGTGAAATTCAAGAAAATTATTTGCCAATGATTTTATCATCATACCACAGTGGCTATGCCACTGTATCTTGGTCTTGTTCTGTCAGTCTCAGGTGAAAGCCCCTGTTCCATGGTCTTCCTCTTGTTATTGTTGCCTTGTTGTAGTGATTGTTGCTGTTGTTCTATAGTGGTCTGTGGCTGTGGCTCTGACTCTGGTTGTGGTGCTTGTTGCTGGTCATTTTGGACTTCTTGTGGTTGGTCATTTTGGACTTCTTGTGATTGCTGCTGTTGTTGAACTTCAAAGTTTTCAAGATTTTCTGGTGTTTCTTGCTTTTGATCTTTCGACTTGGTCCTCTTCATATGGGGTTTAAGCTTATTCAAATCTGACAGCCTCACAGGCTTCAAGAAAAATTCCTCAGCTCCTTCCTCCAAGCATCTGTTACCAGTTAACAGGTTCATCAGAATTTTACCTCAAAAAAATGTTCCAAGGGGAAAAGAAAAAAAAAATACTGATAACTCCCCATTACCTGTTAATCCTTGAAGGTACATTCTCAGATGACATAATCACCACTGGTATGTTTCTCAAAGATGATGATTCCTGAAAAATCAGAAAGAAAATCCTATAAATTTTTAAGTCTGTTGGTTCCAGGTGGAATAAGTGAGCACAGAATTTTCAGAGATTCTCAAACAACTCTTTTTCTTAAATCAAATCCAGCTATTAAATAAAGTAGGGCCTTTTTTTAAAGAAAATCTTTTCATTATATATTGAACCGGATTTGTTTTGGGTGGAAAACTGAAAAGCATATAGCAAAATATTCCAGGAGATATAACTTGATATTTTCCGGTATGATAAGTAATAATACTTGTCCAAGTTGGCAAATTGGAATGAATGCCTAGTTTCAAAATGGAAAGTCTTTACATATGCCTTTGTTTAAAAAAAAGGGAAAAAAAAATCTTAGCCAGAAGAAAGATTGAGAAAAGTGGAGAATATAATGGTTAAAACTTAAAAGAGAGATAAGACAGCAGAATAGAAACCAGAGCATACCTTGATTTTCTTGAGTAAATCATAGCCTGTCATGCCAGGCATACAGTAGTCTGTTATAACTAGATTCACCTCCACCTCCTATAAAGACACAAAAATCCAAAGAATTTCAGAACCCCGGAAAAAGAAACCTATTTATGGTTTAAAAAAGAATATAATTGCAACTCGGAGATTAAATATATCTTTATACATTTTGAGCTGAAAAACAAAACCATACCTGATGATTTCTAGGAGAAACAGGTGGTGTATTTGGGTTGCTCTCATCATTCTCATGCAAGCCCAGAAACTCTAAAGCCTTGCTACCAGAATCAACTGTAGTAACTGCCATTGAGAAAACACAGTTCATTTTCAGATTAGACAACATAGTATAGGATCAATATAAGAAATGAAAAATATCTAAATTTTTTTCTTAGATTTTGGTCAGTTTGGCCTGCAAGAGAGTACCTTGATAGGAGGAGGTTCTGAGCAACCTCTCAATCAGCTTCCTATCTATGAGGCTGTCATCAACAGCCAACACATGAAACTGTGACTCTGCAGCCATCCCCATTTGCTCCAAACTCAGGATGCAAAGTGGAACCTTTAGGGAAGGTAAAAATGAATGGAAGAAGAAGTGAAGAAACAATGAAATGGAAAGAGGGTGGTGTAAATGATGTTCCTTCTTTCCTTTTTGCTTTGTTCCTCCCCTGACCCTGAGAAGTTTTGATGGATGGCTTTTTTTGTTTGTGTGTTATATCTTTATGGGAGGAAGATGAGATGGGAAGAACAGCTTTGTAATGAAATAAGACCCACCAAAATCCCCATCCCACAAAGCAAGATCCGACCAGATTTCATCCCAAATCTTGCAAAATTTCCAAGTTGATCTTGAATTACAGGGCAAGCAATGCAAAATTATAAGATAAAGACTAGGAACAAATAATGAATGAATAAAATAAAGATATTAAATCCTACTAGTGAATATATTTTAGGTTGTTGAGAGGGGAGGTGACCTTTATTTATATATATATATATATATGTATATATATACAAAGGGAGAGTGAGAAAATGTTGTGAAATTAGTAGAAAGTTGGATGAAAGCAAAAGAGAAAAGGAATATGTGAGAGACAGAGAAAGAGAAGGGTGAGTGGGACCCATAAAAATCCCCTCAAGAGATACAGGTGAGGTCAGCAATGGAGCCTTTTTTATTCCTTGGTGTGAAATCATGTGGCGCTTACCATATCTTGGGCAGGTGGGGGAGAGTGGTGGCAAAGAGAGGCCAATTTCTTTTGATTCCCTTTTAAGATTTGCTTCCCATGCCCATCCATGTATGCCCCTTTAATTCATGCATCTAAACCATCTCCCATCATACCATACACATACATCCACTTAGCCTCCTCTTTTCTCAAAACTCACCCAACCTTTTTTGAGTCAACACCAGAAAAAAAAAATCAACAAAAATAAGCATGCAATATTTGGGGTCAATCTCTTTAAACTTAAAGTGAAGTATTGTTTGAGTATTTAGATTTTTTGGTTATAAATTAATTAAGAGATTAAATGTTTATTACTATTAATTAAAGATCTCAAATTTATTTAAATATTTTTTTAATAAAAATATAGAAAAAATAAAAAAATTATCCAACTTATTAAATAAATAATTTATAATATAAATAAAATACATGACAAATATGTCCTAAATTCTTTTTAATTGATAAATATTATTAAAATATTTTTTATTAAAATTAAGGTCTTTGATTGTAAAAAAAAATTAAAATCCTTAATTTATAAATTTTAAAATTAAAATTTTTGATTAGTTATCACATTAAAATTGAAGTCCTTTTTCTCTTTTAACTTATGGTCAGTTTGATACCAAATTGTCATCTATGATTCTTTTGAAAAAAAAAAAAGATATCATATATCATCACAACATTGATTATTGAATTTTTGTATATCTGATTTATGTGCAGCTGAAATACTTAAAAATTATTAATTCTTTTTTTCAAAACAAACAATGATTTGCTTCCAATCCTTTGAATGTTAGTGGAACATAGAAGTATTCCATGTTGTAATCATCACTTATTACAATGAAAGGACTCTCCCATGAGTCCATGACTCATCGGTTGAATTCAGTAGAATTGGATTTAGCACACATTTTGAAAATATAAAAAAATGAGTAATATAGTGAATAGGTTAAAATTTTTAATTCAGAAAATCGATATATGTTTTTTTTTTCTCTAAAGAAAAATAAACCTTAAGTAGTAGTTTCAACTGTTATATTAATATTAATAGGTTAAAGGATATGGGGATTCAAACTAGAGATCCTTCAAAAAAAGGGGCACATTATGATTAATAATTAGTGCCGTAATTAATATTATGGACCTATTGATGTGTAAGGGAGAAAAACGGGCACATGCAAGAAAACGAGAAAGTGAAAAGGCACTAATTAGTGGGCCAATTCCTCAATCTTCTATTGTCTTCTCCCTCCTCTTTTCTCCCATCCATTATGGCCATGCTTCACGACCAAGACCAAGACTATGCCATTTTTTTATTTTTTAATTTCTCATTCATGTCATTTTGTCAATTTAAGTGTCAAATGTTCATACCAATTTTTAAAATCTTACATGATGGAATGTTCATCATTGATCTTTCTGGCTCATGACTTATGGCCCATGTTTGTTATTTGATCGAAAGATCCAAGAAAGTTAGATGCATATCAAGGACGGAAATGATTTACATAAAATAAATACTAATTCTATCACAAATCTATGGGGGGAAGGGGGGCGGGGAAAAAAGTCTTTATTTACACTAGATCAAGACTGACTTTATCTCCATTTTGCCTCCGAATTGTCTTATAAGGGAACTAATCTAACCCAACGTATTATATAATTTGCTTAGGTTATAAGAAAAATTTATAATTACATGTAGTTTTAATTTTTTTTTTTTTTTTTTTTTTGTTTTCTCAAAATATTTTGACAATCTTTAAATATGAGACTAATCTATTTAGATACAAAGCGATAAGTGTAACTTTGAAACTCTTTTAAGTTATATAATGAATAACTTGTGTTTTTTAGTGAAAATAACAAACTTTTTACAAAATTTAACTTAATAAACATACATTAATTTAGGTATTTTTTTAATAAATGTTACTTTGTTATTATTGATAGAAACGTCAATTTTCATATATAGATATATGAGAGGATCCACTTACACCTAGTATAAGTGCAAAATACTTACATCAAATCTTATACCCTCTATTTATTTTGATCATGTAGCTATTTAGTGAGATAAATAGTAGTCACAGGATCAAAATAAAATAGAGGGTATAAGATTATGTGTAAGTCTTTTGTACTTACACTAAGTGTAAATGGATCCCTCATCTATATATATATATAAAATGAGAAGAGTATTTTATTATGAAATATCAATTTTTATATTAAATTGTGCTTTATCGAATTCCTCTTAGGTCCTCTCTCATCCTTTTCGTGTTTTGATCCATTTTTGAGTGTTTTCGCTAACTAAGGCCTACTGCTCGAATCCTTTGACAGCAACCCTTTTCGTTTTTATTTTTGTTTTCTTTACTTTTGTAATTCTCTTTAATAATTTTATCATCAATCTTTTAGATTTGCAATTTTTAATTTGAATAGACCTAAAGAGGTAGATAAGAAAAATAATGGATTGGAGTTCTTGGTCATAGTGTAATATTCTAAAAATTTATAATTTTATAATAAATAGTCATTTTTTAATATTTGTGATTTTTTTGAATTTTTTTGAATTTTTCTGAGAATGTGAAATATTTTAATATTATTTCTCGTTTTACGTGTAAACTGAGCAGAACCAGAAAAATAAGATATTTTTTCCGAAAACCTTGATTTGTGAAAACGTCGATAGGGGATCTTACTGAACCCTAGGCTGGACATGGTTTACGAGGTTTCGCATTTTTCTAAAATTTTATCTGATAAAATAAATCGCTGTGTAATTTTATTATCCACTGGACAATTAATACTAACTTCTGTGAACTGTAACAATTGTCTATTAGATAATAACATGTGTTAGAAATTCTATTACATTATCTTAATGTAATTCACTTTATGTCTAATTAAATCCACTTTTATTCAAAAATATTATATTTTAATCAAGCTTCTCATGGAAGCTTTGACCACCAAATAACCAAACTACCCGAAGCTTGTTGGAGAAGCCATTCTCCCCCTCTTTCTCACTCCTCTTTGCCGCGGCAATGGTGTCCTTGGGGAAGCAAAATTTTGCTTCCCACACTTAACACCTTTCACTTAAAATATCACTCATTTCTACTATCACTTTCTCTCTCTTCAATTTCTTCATTTCCATTTTCTCCAACTTCTCTCTTCTTCTTCTTCTTCACTCCACGGTTTGCAGCCCTCTTAGTGACCATCACCATTTTTCATTTTCTTACTTCACCACCACCATTTCCATACTTCCTTTCTCATTCCAAACATTTTCTCTTTAGAGATCTTCTTTAAAATCAATCATCTTCTTCACTTTTTCTCAAGAACAAAGTTTGAGACTTTGAAGGTAAATCTTTGATTCTTCACTTTCTCTTCCCATTTTTCGTTTCTATGGCCATATTTATGACCATGGATCTCTTATTTTTCAACCATTGGTGTTGATTCTTTGAGCTTGATTTTTAGGGTTTTTGGAGAGTCAAAACCAAACCACAAAGAGCATACCAAGAGGTGATTTTTGTGTTCTTCCTTTAGGTAAGAGGGAGATTTACTCACTTCAACCATTATTGGTGGTGATAAGACTTTTGTGTGGTTGTTGATGGAGAAATCCATAATAGATGCTTACTTTGTTTGATAGTTTTTCATGATTGTGTATTCTTGATTGAGATGAAAGTGTGGTTGTTATAAATGCCTTAATAATAATGGATTAGATGAATAGAAATTTTAGGGTTTCCTATTACCCTATGGGGGTCACGGATTTAATCCAAATCTTTAGGGATGTGAATTTGATTTTTGTACAAAAATGAAGCTTATGTGATTAGGTATTAAATGATTAATGCTTGAATTTGATAAATAGAAATTTTGAGGGTTTGTTACCCTATTGAGTGGCCACGGTTTTGGCCAAGAAGTTTAAGGGTTTGGATTGATTTTGTGTAAAATGAAACCTATGTAATTAGACATTAAAGAATTGATGCTTGTAATGGAGGAAATTGATTTACCATTTGTCTTTGAGGGGCCACGATTTTAAAGGGTTCTTTAGCCCAAAAAATTACATAATTGATCAAGACTTAAGAAATTGATAATGTTGAATTCATAATATGGAATTGTAGTATATGTTGAACTATATATATGAAATGTTGATATTGGGAATTAGTGCTATGCTATTGTGAGTTCATGTGCGGGACTAAATGCTTGTTGATGAAATTATGGCATGATATTGTTAAAAATTGACTATATGTCATTATACTATGTTTTATGAGGAACATACCATTGGTGAACATGCATGATGTAAATTGAGTCGTCATGCATTGAGATGTTCATTGGACTTTGTTGAGAAGGCGATCTATGCCTAGGAGATTGAATTACACCTTAGTGCGAGTGCGAATAGACTAAGCGTAGGGATATAGTGGTTGATCTTGGGAGCGCCGGGGTGCGGGTGTCTCACAATAGACAGTGGTAGCTCCACTGGGGCCGTGGGATAGACCGATGCAAACACACCGACGATCCGGACTGAGACGCTATCCTATATCGCGATCAACTGTTGAGGTGCCATGTATAAGGCATATTGCGCAAAATGCTATTTTTATGAGATGAAGCATTTTTTTTAGGCTAATGAGATACTGGCATGACTCCTTGATCATTCTCTTCGAAATGTTGATGTCTAGCTCCATGAAGTAGGATTTTTACCATGTGCATTGTGCATTGTCAGTCTCATATTTCATTGAGCATGAGTACTTCTGACGATTAAATCATCTGTTTTTAATGCTGCAATGACTATCTGATTGTTGAACTGTTGACTGTTTGAGATATTATTGTTGTTTATCTTTTATTGTTGATTCTCACTACTGTTTATTGTTGTTCTTCTCTTACTATTAGTCTTATTATTTCTGTTGATGAATATATTAGTTGTAATGCTATATGGGCGCTCAGCGCCATTCTGTTTTCTTACTGTCGTATTGATATTGAATACTTGGTATCTCACCTCTTTTCTGTATTTCTGTATTCCTGTTTCTTTTTTAATATTATGTACTTTTGAGAAGACGTTCGCGAGGAAGAAAAGGAAGCGCCTGATTTTCTTGGCTTTTGGCCCGATTACGAATAATGTTGTTGGAAGATGTCTTCACATCCGTATCGATTTTTGGGTTACGCAAGGATGACCTTTCACGGTGGTCCAGACTACTGGTACATAAACTTGAGCACGGACCGTTGCATCTATCACGGGGAGCTGACTATGTCTTTAGCTTGGGGTCGCTATGACCCGCCTGTCTTTTATTTTACTACTTTTGTCCATTTGGAGTTTTACCTACCTGTTAGAGATTTGTGGGATAACCTTTATTATACCCCACGAGATGATTCATTTCTCCCCATTGCTCGAGTTTCTGCTCAAAATTCAGTCGCTCTGATGATGATCTCATCGGATGAAGAGGATCTTGCTACGGTTCCTTCTCGTCAGTCTTAGGGGCTGATATTATCGGTGGCTACTGATGGCTATCTGTATATCTTTTTGGGAAGCCTGACGTTTTGCTATTTTGATGGGATGTAAATTTGTAATCATCTTAGGTGGGTAAAGTCTCTTACTTTTTGTAAATTTGATGATGTAACTAAACAGGCTAGATGCATAATTATATATCTATATATAATGTGAATGTATGGTTTTATCTCATGTTGACTTTTATTGTATCTATAATTATCATTATCTCTTCAAAAAAAAAAAATATACACGCGTTTTCAATACCCGATTACCATACAATTAAAATGCAAATTATTTATTCACATATTAAAAATGAACTGGGTCTTAACCTACAATGTAATCATTTTCCATATTTTATTTCATTCTATTATAGTGTGACGTTCCTTCTTCTCTCAGAAAAAATCGGCGTCACATAGCGTAGGAAAAAACTTTATTTGGAGAAGAAAACATGAATGAATGAGTGAAAAATGGAAGTGAAAATTTCATGAATGAGTTTTCAATACAATTTTACAAATAAAACTAATCAATAAAATTTTCACCCCATACCAAACATACCATTAGTTTTCATTGTTAGGGTTTTATGGGGGGTTTTGGTGTCTTTTCCTTTTGGCTATATGCAAAGCACATATCCTTCCATGTATGTTGGAAGTGATTTGGGAAGAATCCTGTTTCGTGGAACTTTATTTTTCTCTCATTTTAAATAATGTTATTCTGTATATTGATTAAAAAAATATGTGTTTTACTGAATAAATGGAAAAGAAGATAGGAAATAAAATATAGATTGAAAATTATTTCAACCAAAAGCCAAAATAAAGCACATTCTATTTCTCACAATCTTATTTTTTTGTTGAGTATAAACCGAATTTTATTTAAAATTCTCGCATTTTATATTTTTCATCTACTCGACTGAGCACACTCTAAGTGGTGTATAAAAATTTGTGTCGTACAAAAAAAATTACAACAATGGTATTTTTATTATTTTTTTTCATATCACTTTTTATATTATCCTTCATATAATTGATTATATATTTTTTTCAATCACTTTTTCTCATTTAATTACAATCATTTAAAAATAGCGTAAAAAGTAATGTATTGCAAAAAATGGTGTGATATTATCATTATTCAAAAAATTAAATGAGTTCAGTTAAACTTTAGATGCATTTACTTCATAGTATTTTTAAAATGTATCATGTATATATAATATATATAAATGTAGAAATAAAGTTTATAAATAAATTATCACTAATTCACTTCTTTCCATTGTTTTATTGAAAATTAAACAGTGACATACGTAGTATGAGATATGAACTTTCATTTTGTAAAATATGGGACTCTATATTGTCACTTTTTTTTTATTATCACTTTATTTTATTAAATAATCTTTAATTTTGTTTTAATCAATAGTTTATTTAATAAAAAATTAATGAAATAAAAATATCAATAAATATAAAAGAGTGATAATAAATACTCCCTGTAAAATACATGTGAAATATTTCTTTTATATACACTCATTATCATGACTCATGAGGATAAGATTCGGTTGGATCCCAACAGCAAGATTAATAAAATCACGTCTAATGATTCGTTTTACAGTAACTTAAAGGTGACGTAGTGTAGTCATGGTAATGACTGCATATCGTCAAATATAGGCTTAAAATTTCATGTGAATTCATACAAAAAAAAATAATCAGAAAACCTACGTTTTCTTACTTTTTTTAGATATAACAAAAACAATACCCTTTCTTAATAAACTTATATGTTTATTCCAATTAAACTCCATTTATTGAATGGAGTATTTGAAATAGATATTGAATGGGGAGTATTTGACCTTTACATAGTAAATTGAGTTTGGATTATTTGAAATTGGATCTTCAATAATAGATAATGAAGGCCCAAGGTCAACAGCTTATAAAATATAAAATTTATTCTAAAGGTAAACCAAGCCATACTTAAGCTTCCATCAGCAACCCCCTACACTTCCTACTCCTCCTCCACTAGAAAAAAAAATGGAGTGGGGGGTTTCCTCCTTTCCCTTAAGGCTTGAGCCATAGAAACATCTTCACATGCACAATTCCATGTAATAGGGGACCAAAAGTTTGAAGTTTTTTGTTGAGCCATGAGTTGCCAGTGTTTAAAGAATTAAATAGTATCTACACAATAAAAAAAAAAATGTATCAGCATATATTCACTAGTTATTAAAATGATTTGAAGGACGATTTCATAAACAGTGTGTTTTGATTACACTAATTAATGATAAGATTTAGTTTAGGAGAGTAAATCCTATATCATTATTGGATTTCAAACCAATAGTTTTTTTTTAATCTAAAAAGCGATAGTTGAATATCTTGCACAGCCAATTAATTATGTGATATTGTTTTGTGTATAATAAGTCAAATCCACAAAAAAAAAAAGTGTGATTTTTAATTGTGGTTAGGTGATGTCCGGCTCAAGGTGCATATATCTTGACTAATTCTCCTCTCTAATTTGGTTAAAGATAGACAATTCATACTTAAATTAGGAAATTCATAAGAATATTTATTGCAGCCTGACTTTAAGAAATTAGTATAGATGAAATTTAAATATGTGACAGTATGTATGTCTATTCATACATCACATATTTATCTACCATTAAGTCAACTCATTGGAATTAAAAAAACAATATATAGAAAAAAAATGTAGAAATAAAAGTCAAGAGGAAGAAAACTTGATAGGAAAAATAATATATAGCAAAAGAAGGAGAACTATTTTTCCACACTTTCTGAGATTGAAGGAATTGAAAAGGAAAATGGAAGGATTTACAAAAGCATGGTAACTTTAATGTGTTATTGTATTTGCCATCCAAGTTATAATCCTAATGTAAAACGTACAACTACAGATTAAAAAAAAAAGAGAAACAAAACGTAAAAATTGGAATTATAGATAATGTTTGGAATTCAGTTTCTTCTTCTTCATTTTAGATAATTGAGTTTGATCTATAGGGTATGTTTGGGGCGATGGCAAGGGAGGGAGTGGTAAGGAATGATATGACAAGATTTAATAATAGTGTGTTTGAGAATTATTTTAAAAGAAAAAATGAAATGACAAAAAAAAGTTAAAGAGTTTTTATTTTGTTACTCAAAGTCTTCATTTTTTGTCTCTCTAATTTGGAGAATTAATGAAGAAATGACTTGAATATTTTATCATTCTCTCTTATTAACTTATTAAACTACCAAATAATAAAATAACATGTTTTCTTCCATTTCATTCCTTACTCTCAAACATAACCTTAAAGAAGCAAATCATTAGTTTGATTCTACATTGTGGTTAACTTACTATACCTCGTTGACCTATTATCGGATGAAAAATGATTTTTACAATTTGCTTACACCAATTTTATACTGGTTATTGATTATTGAATTAATGATTAATAATATATATAGATTGGTTGACGGATTGAATATCAGTCTGTTAACTAATTTATACACGATGCTGCCTAATAATTCAGTCATCACTAACTAGTGTAAAAATTGTGTATAAATTTTAGTGTGCAAATAACACAGTTGATTATTTGATAGATCAGTCTTATCTATTCATGGTTTAAAAAATATAGAAAATTAGTTGAAGGCTTTTTTCTTTTAATGGTACACTAATTAAAAAATAGTTTACCAATACATCTATTAGAATAATTAGATCTAACTCTATCCTAAACATTAACTCAAGGAAGAATGGTTATTAAAGTCATTATAAATAGTTATTTACTCATATATTCAATTAATGTGAGACTTAATAACACCCTTCATGTAAAGGAGGGGACATTTGGAGTGTGAAGTATGTAGAATTAGACATTTGGAGGCAACCCAGTAATTAGGATATACTCTTATACTATATTAGAATAATTGTGCCTCAATTCACTCCAAAAGCTAACTCAATTGGAAAAGATTGTTCAAGTCATTATAAATTGTTCTTTGTTCATATATTTAAACCAATGTGGGAATTACTAACATCACTTACAATATTCATTAAAAAAGATAATAGAATTTTAATGTCATAAGATTTTTTGTTAACTTTTTTAAAGTTTGTAAACTGTTATTTAATTACAAATGTGTAATTTGTATCTTTCCTATGTGAAAATTCTAATTTGTTTAATTATAAAGACAAAATCTCATTCTTTATAGATGTGAATTTCAATAGTTTTCGTTAAAGATAAAAATTTATAACTTATTTGATGAATGTATATTCAGACTCTTTTTCTTAATACTATATATGCTAATAAATCCCACATAGTGATTGAAAAGGAGAATGCAATAAGAACAACTACTAAAAAGATAAAAGAGAAAAATAATAATAAACATAGACATTAGATTAAATATGAATTTGTGTAGAAATCCGACAATATAATAAGAAATAGCAATTTTTATTTATATATGTAAAATGTTTTTAAAATAATATTATTTTAAAATTATAAAGAAAGAATATAGATGAAAGTGATGGTGATATATGAAATACGTGGTGGGACATAGGTATGAAAACTTACAAGACAAAAATCTTGGGAATCACATGTAATGTAATATAATGCAAGGCATATCAAACAAACAAACCAACTGTCTAATCCTAATTTGATTCTCTTCATCCACCAACCCTGCCCAACCCCTTCTCTTCTAGATCTAAAATCTAAATATTAAGGAGTAGAAGGAGAAGAAGGTTCTGTTCCTGGAGGTGCAAGTTCACCACAGCATAGCATATATAGGCCAACCCTGTAAAATGTAGTTGTGTAAACGTAATAATCATAATCCAGTTACCCTTGATTTTACTGAATTTGGTCGCTTTCGTAGGCTTTGATTCCCCGACAAGCTTTGGTGTTTGATCCATACTGATATTGTACAATCTGTCACACGCAATCCTCCCTTTGCAAACTACATTGTTGTTGTTATAGACCCGACCTAATTCAATATCCAGCGAAGCACATTCAATTGCTATCTTCTCATTTTACTTTTTAAATATGATAACCTAAAGTTATGGAAAAGGGAAAAAAAAGACACTAACTATTTTTTTTTTTATAGGATCAATGGATTCTTGCACAATTAATGATACATGTTTTATGAGTTACATAGAAAAAATTGGTGTCTTTTTCTCCTAATAATATAACAATTTTATTTAATTTTTTTAAATGAGAAGATACAACTCGATTTAATATATCCATGAATAATGATATCATGCTTTCAGTCCCTCTCATCACAACAAATAAACAATGAGGCATATTCACTCAACCAGTCGATCAACACAGTCTCAGTCATGAGCAAAGATATAATTATAAACCAGATGGGGTTCATAGTTGAGGCTCGGATTTTGAATGTGATGGCGGTGGAAATTAATGGGAAGGTATATGTATAGAATAAGGTTTAAATAACCTGTACCGAAAAAAATGGTTCAAATAACATTTTGCTCCTAACAGTTTTCATATATTTGAGTTTTAGTTTTTATACTCTAATTTTTTTGAATTTCGGTCCTTATATTTTCATTCATTTAGATTTTATCTTAATAAATAGAAATTATAGGGACCAATCTTTTGTGAAAAATTAAACCCAATATCTTAATGAATATAAATTATATGGACTAAAACATAAATGAATGAAAAATATAGAAATTGATACCTTATTAGTAGAGATCAAGATTTAAATTAGTAAAAATATAAAATTTAATACCCAAAAAAATAAAGTATAAGGATGAGTAAAAATTATAGAGACCAAAATCTTATTTAAATCTATAGAATAATGTTACTTATACTTAAAAAGTTGCTCACATGATTCTCATCACTATTATTCATTTCTCTTTCTCACTCTTCATTTTATTTATTGATATCAATGGTGCATTATTTCTTATGTGAATTATGTGAGTTGCATATATATGCAAATAACATTATTCAATACTATATCTTCTTAACAATCTCTAAATAATTAAAAAGTATATAAGTTTAATATTTTAATAATATAAAAAATATTTTTATATTTTATTTCATAATAAAAAAATATTAAAAAGATAGATTAAGAGAATTAAAAAATATTTTGATTCATATATATATATATATATAGAATCACAGGATCACAGTATTGTCCTAGTCCATTTGCAGCGCAGGACAAGGGATAGCAGCCTGCAACAACCCATTGGTTACCTTCTTCTCCTCCCTTCCATCATCACTTGGACCCTACCACTGCTTCCAAGTTCAGTGCCATTTTTTACATGCCTAGAGAGTACCGGACCAATATATCATTATCGGGATCCTGTCCACTGATACGTTCAGTTGTTATTTATGGATTCCTTGGTTCTTGACAGATACATTACATAGTTATTGTTGAGCCTCTGAGATCTACCACCGTATGTAAAACCTGAATATTCATCGAGCTTTTGCCCTTTTAACCAAATTAAAGGACTTGCCTTATTTTACTTTAATAAAACACAAATCGATTTTAATCTTGCTAACACCTCTCACATAATTTTATAAGATTTAGTTTTGATTTATTATTAAGAATTAAAGTGGTATATGTTGTCAGTATAAAAATTTTATACTAACATTTATTAATATTTTTATATTTTATTTTTATTTTAATTAATAAAAAATAATAAATATTAATTTATCAAAATATTAGTGAATATTTACACACGATGCATATCATTTAAACTTTATTATTAATATACTTTTTTACATTATTATTAAATTATGTAATATTATTACCAATGAACTATAACTAATGATATTTCTTGACCCCACTAGAGTTGGAGGTACCGGGTTCGATTCTCTTCTTCAAAATTTGACAAATCCATTCCTCTCCAACTATCTATCGGCCAAAAAGTCATATGTTATATAGTTAATTTTTTAAAGGAATTCAAAATATAAAATTTTGTATAAAAAATATAATTTTTTTAATTTTTAATACATTAAATATTCTATTTTTTTAAATAAATTATATTTTAAATTCTTAACAAGTAGTGTTCTTAAGACATTTTTTAGCAAAATTCATTAATTAACACTAGATGTAAGCATCATAGAGACTTGTGTCATGTTTTAACTTAAAAAAAAAAAACTCATTTTTGAATGACATATCATACAAGTATGTAAGTAAACTTTTGAAATCTTAAATATTTGTTTATATAATTACAGTAATTACTATTATTTTTTAACATGTTTTCTCAGCAAGTCAAATTAAGAACACTCATATTACTATAACTCATTTATTTAAAAGCAATTTTAGATTAAGGGCAATTGAAATAAATTAAATGATCTTATGCTTACAGTTTAAATAATGTACATGAAAAATAAGATTAAAAATTTAAACTTATTTATTTGTTTTAAATTACTTAAAAATTATTCTTATATGATTTAGGAATAAGAGTTTTTTCCTACTCCATGACATTAAGATTTAGAAACAATTTAGATAATGTCATATTAATTTAACCTCATCTAGTGCATCAGGAGTAAAAAATTTCTTTTACAAGTACCGCAATATTGCCTTTAAATATGTTTTTCTTTTTCTTTTAAAGAGATTTCCATCTCAATCGAATTATGTGATATAAATATATTTATAATTGTATTCCTATACTTAAATTTATACAATTTTCCCTACACCTACTACTTTTTGGGTTTGTTTGGTATTATAGAGAGAAAATAAAAAGAAGGGATATCATAGAAAAGAAAAGAAAAGGAAGGAAGGAGAATTTCTTATGTAAGTATTGCCTAGTACATCATATCTTAAATATTCCAAGTATTCCTTTTAGTTGTTGACATGTATGAAAGCATTATTTATGCTTTGTTTGGTATGCTAATTTAGAAGGAAAAGAAGGGTTACAATGTTGTAACATTAACTTTCTCTTATTTGGTATCATATTTATAAAAGAAATGGAAAGAGAGGAGGTGAATCAATTTTCCGTGAGACCCACTAAAAGTTGACACTATTTGCAATTTCCCTTTCAGTGGATGGATTGGGAGAGAGACAAGAAAATGAAAAACAATGTTTGTTTTTTATCATTTCTTTTTAGATTTGATTAATTATTTTATTTAACAAAAAATATGAAAACAATTTTTTATTACATTTGCTTTCTTTTCTCTTTGTTAATATCAAATAAGGTAAAGACTAACTCTTTTTCTTTCTATCTCTCTTTCATTCTCTAGATATTAGTATCTTCCTTTACTTTACTTTCTCTTCTAGTGTACCAAATAAAGTCTTAGGTTACATTGAATGCAAATAATGGAATTCCATGAAATAATAATAGAAATATGAATTAGAATTAATAAATTGGAATGCAAATACTATTCCAATTTCATAGTTTGGCACGATGTGATATAATATGTAATGTAAAATAATTCTATAATTTGATGTGTGTGATATAATATGGAATAGAATCTAAAGTGATATAAATGACATAATTATCCTTAATGAAAAATTAAAAATAAAAATTACTTTGGTCTTCCATCTTATATATAGAATTTGCATTTTTTTAAAGAATGTTTAAGATTAATTTTTTATAACAAAAATCATGATAATATTTTTTTCATCAATTTCGATAATATTATTTTACTCTCTAAACAAGAGTATAAACTTTTATCGTCTCCTTCAAACGTAAACTGCATGAAGTTTGAAGGCTAAATTTATATTAAATGAAGTTAAATAAATTAGAGTTAGATAAATTATTGAAGGATAATTTTTATCTATTTATAAATTGAACAAGAGTATATTAAGTAAAAAAATGTGGAATCATATTCCGCAAAACATGGAATCTTATTCCCTTCTTTTTTTTTTAGGAACGAAATTCCACAAATTTATGGAATACAATTTGGAATAGAAATGTCAACTCATATTTATTTACATTAACAAATGCTGGAATCCTCTTATTTCAAGATTAAATGTGGAATTATATTCCATTCCTTCACAACAAATATAACATTAGAGATTTGTACATTCTTAACCAGAGCCCCACAACCTTATGCATGATAATATTAAATGGAATGTTTATGATAGCCAGTGCCTAACCATGAATTACTCGAAAAGAAGAGAGAAGTAAATGAGTTATCACTTTCCTTATTTAATATGATCAAATGGAAAAGAATGAATGCTTCCCTTACTTTGTTTGGTTTAATCAAGGAAAAGAATGGAACACATGTAAATGAATAGAAATGTATGTAAATATATGATAGCCCACAAAAATATTTATCTTCCTTTCTTTTCCCTTCATTTCCATCCAAGTGGGAAAAGATAGAAAAATGGTGGGTCTGCGAAAATATTATCTTTCCAAATTCTTTCTTTTTCATCCTAAAATCTCATACCAATCAGAGCCTTAAGAAATAGAGAGAGAAAGAGGAGGGAAGCTAGTGAGACAAGATTATTATTTTCTTTTTCTCAAAAGAAGTATATGTAAGGGGAAGTGTAAAAATTTGGGTGTAAAAATAACATTAGGATAAATATAAAATTAGAGGTGACAAAGTGAGTCAACTCATTCCGTCCCAACCCACCACAAGATAGTAAAAAAAAAGGAATGAGTTTACCAATTTTTAGAATATGGGTTAAAAGTGTTAATCCACCCCATATTTTACAATGGGTTGATGGGTTAACCCGTCAAAAATTTAAAAAATAGCAGTTTGACCAATTAGACTGGTCAATTCATCAAAAAATTAACAAAAAAGCGAGTTAAAAAAAATAACTTGACTAGTCAACTAGTCCTGCCTCAACCCATGAGTTATGTGAGGCAAGTTAGAAAAACCCGTTTTAAAAAAGAGTTGCAAAATGCAAGTCATTTTTTTTAAGATTAAACGGGTTGACTTATTAAATCCAACCTGTTTTGTCATCTTTATATAAAATGGTTAATTATGTACTTTATTTCAATAATTACTAAATTTGTATGAAATTACATACAAGTTTAGTTTTAATATATTGTTAGTATAAAAAAATTTAACATTATCATCTAATGATGTGTTACCATATCGTTTAATAAGTTTGATATATCACATAAGTTTTAACTCTTTAAATGATTTGACAATGTATCATTAAATAGCAATGTAAACTTTTTTACATTAGCCGTGCATTAAAATTAAATTCATTACATTAATATTTTTCATATAAAATTCTATATGATTTAATGGCTTTATATATTAATTACCTCTTTTTACTTTTTTAAAGAATTATTCACATAATATTTTTCTTATTTAAAATTCGAAGAAATTTATGTATAATTAATGACATGTAAAAAAAAAAAAAACTTCGGTAATAGAATATGACTTATGGAAAACCAGAAAGACAAAAAAGGTTAGCATCCGATATTTTTTTTTTTCACTTGAGCAATCCAATGTCTTAATTTTGCTTAGATTTTGTTAAATTGCTAATATATGTTGTGCTCTTTTTGGCTATTGCTAGTCAGTGCCCAAATTGATCCACTAATAACTAATAGTGGCCCAATCATGGAGTGCTATAGTACTTTTATGGATATGGTATTTTTAACGTCTTGCTTTTGTGGGTATGGTATTTGTAATGTTCTGTTCTGATATTAATTGTACTACTGCTTTATTAGAACAAGGTGCTACTAATTTTTTTTTCACTATCCTAAATACATCTTAATTTTCATGATGCCCTTATGACTAACGCGTTCTTAAAATTAATTTTATTTGATTGTTTTGACTTTGCTTTTGTCTGATCTTTGTGTGAGGTGTATTCTAAAATTTTCTAAGTAATTCTTAGTATTTATAATTTTATTTTTTCTCTAATTTCTTAATTTGAGATTGTTCTAGCCTTCACAAACCTTCCATTTATTACTTCAATTCCAAATTTATTTTATTTTATTTTTTTACTTTTCCCTAGATTTTTCGCCCTATTAGATGTATGGCGTAGGCTACATTTATTTTTTAATTTGCCAAATTTTTCTTTCAACATTAACTACTTAATTTGAATTTTCTTTTAGAAATTCTATGCTTAACGCGAAATTAACAATTAAATACTAGAGAACATACTTTAACATAAAGATTTCATTACATCATTGTTTTCAATACTAACCCATTATTTGGATGTGGAGAGAAAATGGGAAGAGAGAAAATGAAAAGAAAAGTATATTTTTTTTTATTGTTTGAATGAAGAGAAAATGAAAAAAATAAGAATTGAGTAAAAAAATAAAATAATATAATATATAATTATGTAAAATAACATATATATCCTTCTCCTTATTTTATATATATATATATATATATATATATATATATATATATATATATATATATATATATATATATATATATATAATATTTTACAATAAACATTAATTTAAAAAATTAAATTAGTAAATATTTATATAAATTATAAAATATAATTACAATTATGTTTAAATAAAAAAAATTGTAATTGATTATTTTATAATATTTTAAGAACATAATAAAAAATATAACTTTGTTACTCATTATTATCCCTATTCCTTTGTTACTCATTATTATATTATCTCTTTTCATGATGTTGACGATCCCAAATTTCCAATTGTAGCATACTTTATTTGTTGTGTTAGATTTTGTTTTAGAGTATAAATTAAAGGAGAATTAGCCTGAGTGGAGAAGAAGGACATACTTGTAAACTAATCATGTTTACTTCGTTTATTTAGTTTTCTTCTCAGTATTGCGGATAAAAAATTTTTGTGTGCCCCATGTCTTTATTTTCTCTCCTTCCTCTTTTCTTTGTTGATCCAAAATGTAAAAAATCTCAAAATCTTCCTCTTTTCTCTCTATTCTATTTTCTTTCTTCCTATTTTCTCTCGAACCAAATGAAGGCTAAGTCTAAGGATTACAGTAGTCAAAATATGTATAAATATACATATAAGCACTACTAGTTAGCATTCATAAGTCATACGACACCTATTACATTGGAAAAATATAATTATACATTATTTTTAATAATATATGTATTATTCACATTATTTTTAAAGAATATAATTGAGTAAAAAAATAATAAAAAATATATATAATAAATAATATTAAATAAAATATAAAAAAAAAAAAATATATATATATTTAATGTAAAAAATATGAAAATTATATTACACTACATCAAAAGTTAGGATTCGTACTATCCCCTATTATAGGTGTGTCAAAACATGATGCTACACGGCGACTTCAGTGTCCCTATGTTTGTCCTTGTACCTCTACAGTAATTTCCACAACGAAGGACTCCACTGTGGTAACAATACGTGCAAAGGTCTCAAACTCTGGCATGTAGACCCACGTATAGTGAGTCCTAGTGATTGTTTCATACTATGACATCTTTACTAGTTGAAATACCACACAATAAAGAGTAGGATAAAATCTCAATAGGAAAGAGAAACTAATAAAATTTGAGTTGATGATATTTCAATCGTTACTGGTATGAAAAACATTTTCTACCTCTTAACTAAAGTTTTCTTTGGAAGTCCTAATTTAAGGTTAATGAAACAGATTAAAAATTAATTTTAGAAAAAATAATTTTCTTTCTTTTTGGAAACTCATGGAGGAAAACAACATATGGGTATAGAACTTCTCATCCCTTTTTTTTTCTTCCAAGACCAAGTCTTGAATTTTCTACTTAGGGTATTAGACCACAAGACTTGTAACTCATGAGCCAATTACATTACAAATATCATCTAGTCTAGGACGTCTCGTAAACAATTATACTACTTATAGCCATAAGATATTTCCTTGCTCATTATAACATAGGGATGATTACTTCCTCATTTTTCCTCCATATATCAAAACCATAAAAAAGTTTTAAGTAAAATACTGATTTTATAAACATTCAAGAGTATATAAACCTCATTATGCAAAATAATTCTGGTTGCTCGTTTGGAAAACAATTCATGTTGAAGACCAAATTTGCAAAAGAATTAAGTTATTTTGCTTATCAACCTCAAAGGGTTTGGTTTCTATCATAATAGAATCAAATTGATCTTAAAAAAATAATAAGGGGCTGATTTGATAAGTAATACAATTATTATAAAAATTAGATTTGATAAGATTAAGCAAAACAAACAAAATCTTAGAAAATCAAAATCACATTCACAAGATTTCTATCCATTCACAAAAGAAGGAAATTGTTACCCATATCAATACTTGAATCCTTCCCCAAACAGCCATGTACGCTCATGGCATCAAAATCACATCCTCAATAAATTAATTTGAGAAGGAACAACATAGAAATTAATTCCCTCAATGCCAATATGGCCAGCAAGCAATTAAAACAGAATTTTAATTAAATAAAGGACATCATATAACAGTAATGAATACATAAAATTTTATCAACATAAACATGTTCTAATACTCCTTTAGGTGGTAGATTTTCGCCCCTTCTCATCAACAAATGTATTAAAAAATCTCTTTCCAGCAGCCACACATTTTATTTCAAGCACATAAATCACATAAATCACATCTCCTTCCTTAAACTTGTATTCAGCCAGCAAGTAAAAAAAAAAAAATGATCTCTTAGAGGCATAAGCTTCAACCAGAATTGGGAAGAAATGAAATGAGCTTAATGTATATACAAGAATGTCCACAAGCTTATTTGGCCAGCAAGAATCAAGCACCATGTTCACTTATTCCATTTGCAACCATGACTGAAAACATGCAAGGGAAATCAACCAAACATAAACTAATTATATTAGGTCCATTCCTTATGATCTTAAGATTAAAAAGGTTGTTTTTGTGAAACGAAGAAAATCAGTCCAAGTTTTGATGAAGTCTGAAAATCACCCAAGGTAGGAATCAAGTAAGGATGGTGTACTACTAAAAATTACACAGATAGCGATGAAATAAAATCTGTGAATATTAATAACAGAAAGAGAAATATTTTATCTTCCTACCAAATCTTTCTAATACTCCTAATTACTAAATGAAGAAAATATTAAATATTTTTTATGTTCTTAAAACACTAAATACATTTACTTTTTATTTAATATTTTATTCATTTAGTATTAGGTGGATTATTAGGAGGAACTTATAGGAGAATATAACATTATTCATTTAATATAGTACCTGTGACAAATTTCGTCACAAAATTACTTTATTTCTTGAAAATTAAATGTTTTATTCTATCAAATATATAGTGATGAAAAATTTTCAGTCGCTAAGTTTTTTATATTAAAACAATGAAAATTTTATTATTAAAAGTGCATATAGCGACTGTCGCTAAGTTTTTTATATAAAAACAAATGAAAATGCTATTATTAAAGTCCAAAGGCAAGAATCAAACTTGTATATTGTGAGAAAACAAACACTCTACTTACCACTAAGTCATACTTGGTTTTATGCTTATATTTACATGTTTTATATTTTTATAATTAAATTTATACTTTTATATCATTCTTGAAGCCATTCCATCTCATTCTATTCTAATGACCTAAATCTCATTCTCGATGCGCAGCAGCCCCTCCCCCTCCATTTCCCAAATCTCATTCTCAATCTCTATTCTCTCAATTTACTCTCTCATTTTAGCATTGCTTTGCCATTTGTGTGCACCACCATCAGTTTCACTATAGGGTCGCTTTGCCGTCTACATGCACCACCACTGGGTCACACCACCATAGTGACCCAATCCCAAATGTGAGTTAAGGTTTCTACTTTATATTTTGGGGATTTTGGGTTCTGTGGGTTCGCATTTTGGGTTTGTGTGTTCATATTTGAGATTTGTGTCTTAATATGGGGTGGTGGTTGTGGGTTTTGTGGGTTTCCATTTTTGTTATTTTTTTGCGTGAAAAAAGAATTTATTTTTAGGAAATGAGTATTTTTTGTGACCTAGGTGTTTCTCCTTTTTGGTAGAAAAGTATAGTTGGAAGCTCACCTTCAACGACCCTTCCATTTCATCCACATTGACACCCTATCTCATTGAACCAAACCTTAGACGATTCCCAATTAGCCTTAAGGTTCTTTAACTTTCTGGGTTATCACAAAAACTTCAACCATTCAACTTTGGATTGATTTGTTTCCAACTTTTTGGAATCTCACAGGCAATGTAAGTTCTCGTCCACTTTAGGTTTCAATTTGTTGGTTTAGAATTACCTACAAAATAGAAGAGTTTTTATGCTGTGGTGATTGTAAAGCTCATGCTTGGGAATAAATTATTGTCTGAAATTAGAACATTAAGTCCCCTTTTTTAATGGACTTTTGAGAATTGGAAGATTTATAATGGTTCGTCATAATCTACACAGAAGCATAGAAGATAGATTTATCAATGAGTGAAAAGAAGGTGATTTAAGACACAAAATTAACCAAATAGTTAAGGATACTGAATTAGCAACTGATACAAAGGATTTATTTAACCACTAAACTGAAATCTTATTCTTCACCTTTAGTGGCCTTTAATGCAATTGCAAACAGTATACTATGATTTTTAAGTGTGTTCAAAAATCCTTCATGGAGTCGCCTGTCAATGGTGACCTTTTATGTTTTTCTTGTAAAAGATGAAATCAGATTGCCGTTTCTAGCATGATTTGTTGTTGAATGTGCCATTGGTTGCTTATATTAATCGTTATGTTATGCTTTAATCTTTGCAGATTATTGTTCAACATTTGACGGTGACAAATCCTATAGTTGCTGGCAGGCTTATTTTGAGCTGAAAGATCTTGAGGTATGTTCTTTCAGCAGCTTGTGGCATTATCCGCTAATAAAATATGGCATTATAGAGTAGTAAACTTTGTACATAAATTTACCAGTTTGTTTATTAGAGCACCTGGCTAAGATAATTCTTAATATATATGGATCCCACTGATGCATGAGTGTTTATCTTGGATTTGGTGATGTAAAACCAATGTTCTCACATAGAAAAAACCTTGGCCACCTGGTTATTTTAAAACCACTTAAGTTATTGATCTGTTACTAGTAATGACAACTCACCACCATGTTCTATTACCTGTTGCATTGTCTTGTTATGAATGCGTGAGGCTATTATGTTATTTAATATCATCGTTGGAGCATCCGAGGCACACTTCATATATATTATTACTAGACAGTAGTGGTGTTCCACCACTTCCTGAGGGTCGAAATCAACACAAACCCTCATCACTTCAATCTAAAATCGAAAAATAATGTCCACAGTCCTTAGTTTACATATTTGGGTTAAAGTCCCATTAAATCACCAAAATCGGTAAGACAAAATAAAAGAAAAACTGTTTTTTCCCAAAAAAAAGTCCTTACGTTTATTTGAAACATGATTTTTCTAGAGATCAAAGGAACTTGCTTCCTTTCCATGGTGATTGCCTAAGGCCAAGATCACCATCCATAAGTTTCTTGATTTCTACCCGTAACTACTTCTTCAAATGGAGGTTTGAGGGCTTGCATGTCCTCAAGAGACGTTCCTCAATCATCAAACATTCAAAAAAGAGAAGGAAAGAAGAAGAGAAGTAGTTAGAGAAGAAAACCAAGAATTAGGGCTAGAAAGAAAACGAAGAAAAGGTAGGGAATTTGATTTCTTATTCCCTACCTGGTGGTTGATGTTTGGACAAAATTTGGAGGAGTTGAGAGGTTTGGGTCACTGCCTGGAGAGCTTCAATCTATCAGAGTTCTCACACAGTCACACACACACACACACACTTTTCTCTCTTCTGTTTCTCTTCAAACGTGATTTTTTTTGGTGAGGGAGAAGAGAAGATCAAGGGGTTATAAGAGGAGAAAACACTTAGGCAATGATCATGTAGAGAACAGGTGATCGACCTACTCCTTCATGGTTTGTGATGTAACACCCCCAGATCTAATAACTATGGTGCAATCATCATTACATCATAGTCACTAAACCCATGCGTGTCACTGTCTCAAGAACAATCTTCTAAAAATAAATATTTCCTTTATACATAAATAGAAAATATGAGCCCCGAATAAATGCATATTTAGTACCCAACCATTAGAATACATCCTCTTGTAAGAAAAACATATTTCATTTATCATATATTCGCTCTTAACACAATGTACTGATAACATAAAATATAGTACTTACATATTTTAAATAAAAGATAACGGGTACAAAAGAGCCAAAGGGGGAAAGTAGTAACCCTAGGATAGGTACTACTAGCAGACAAAGCTGCAACCCCTATATACGCAACGATCGGCATCCTAGTCGACAAGTCAGGCCTCAATGCCTCCATGAAGTTGCACCAGTACGTAACTGAAGAAAATCTTGTCCAGATGCCATAACGAAAATAATTGATCAGTCCAATCCAATCAGTAGGGATGTGGCCCCCCTTCTTCTTCCTCACAATCTTTTATCAAATATAAATGTAAAATAAAAATACAAAAAAGAGGTGAGACACTCAGCATTTAATACCAATACGGCAGTAAGAAAACAGAATGATGCAGGACGCCCACATAACATCACAACAGGTATATTTGTTGACTGTAATAATAAAAATAAGCATTAAGAGAGAAACAACAATAAACAATAGTAAAAACAAGCAATGAAAGAGGAACAACGATAATATCTCATATAATAAGCAATAAGGCAGTTCAAATAATCATAACTTCATTTAAAGCAATAGTCCATTCATCATATAAATGAACAATAGTTTCATCATCATGAAAATAGATGAATGTGCAAATGTTAGATGTCATGCTGACTCATTATGTTCATGCATATGGTACCAAAATCCTACTCTATGGAACTAGACATCAATATTCGGAGAGAAAAATCAAGGAATAATGCCAGTATCTCGTTAGTCTTAAAAATAATGTGCTTCATCTCATAAAAATATTTGCGCAATATGGCTTATACATGACACCTCAACAGTTGATCGCGATATAGGACAGCGTCTTAGTCCGGATCGTCGGTGTGTTTGCATAGGCCTACCCCACGACACAGAGGAGCTCATAACTGTCCATGTGAAGCACTCGTATCCCGACGCCTCCAAGTTTAACACACATGATCTACGCTTAGTCTATTCGCACCTGCACTTAGGTGTAATTCAATCTCCTAAACATACATCGTCTTCTCAACAAAGTCCAACGGAAATCACATATGCATGATGACTCAATTTACATCATGTATGTGTATCAATGGTATGTTCCTTATAAACAATGCATCACATGCATATTCACCAACAAGGTATTTTTCATGGAACATAGCATAATGATATATAGACAATTCTCAACAATATCATGTCATAATTTCATCAAGTACAAATCAACAAGTACTTAGTCCCACACATGAAATCACAATAGCATAGAACTAATTCTCAATATCAACATATAGATACATATGGTTCAACAAATATCACAATTCCATACTATGAGTTCAACATTATCAATTTCCTAAGTCTTGATCAATTATGAAAATTTTAGGCTAAAGAACCCTTCAAAAACCGTGGCCTCCCAAGATCATTATTAACTCAATTTCTTCCATTACAAGCATCAATCCTTTAATGCTCAATTACATAGGTTTTATTACACACAAATTCAATTCAAACTCTTAATATTTATGGCCAAAACCGTGGCCTCTCAATAGGGTAGTAAACCCTCAAAATTTCCATTTCATGCATTAATCATTCAATACCTAATCACATAAGTTTTATTTTACATAAATCAATTCCAACCCTAGAAATTTAAGTCAAAATCGTCGCCTCTCAATAGGATAGCAAACCCTTAAAATTTTTCATTCATTAATTCTAACATTATCAAATATTCTAATATCCTTAATGCATTCTAAATCACTAATCAATCATTAATCTCAATCAAGAACACATAGATATGAAAAATTATCAAACAAAGTGAGCATCCAATAAAGATTTCTCCATTAACAATCACACAAAGGTCTTCTCACAACCAATAATAGTTGAAGTGAGTAAATCTCCCTCTTACCTCTTGAAGACAACATAAGAAAGTAATCTCCTTTGTTCTTGATTTTCGTTTTCCACCTTCAAGAAAACCCTAAGGACATCAAAACTTACCAAATTATCATTAAAGCTTAGAAAAGGAACCATTGATCACCCACGAGATCAAGGATCACGAAAATGAGGAGAAAAGATAGAAAAACTATGAACTTTACCTTAAAGTCTCTAACTTTGAAGCTTGATGGAACAAAATGAAAATGGTAGATTTTGGTGATGGTTACATCATGAAAGTTGCTTAGAATGGTGTCTAGATTCAAGATCAAGGGTTGGTTGGAATTAAAGAAGATGGATATTGAATTTTGAGGGGAGAGGTCGTGAGCCTCCAAGGAGAAAAGTGAAAGCTTTTTGCTTAGTCTCTTTGATAGGAATGATGAGATGAACAAATGAGTAGTTGAATGAAGTGAAGTGAAGAGTTTGGCCACCTTCAAGCCTCCATGGCCGTAGGGTTGGAGAGGGAAGAGAAGAAGAGAAGAAAAGAAGAAGAGAAAGTTGAGAGAAAAAGATGAAGAGAGAAGATAGAGAGAGAAAATGATAGTAAAGTGAAATGAAATGAAATGTGTAATTAGGTATATTTTGTATAAGTGTATGAATTAAAATGAGTGGTCACAAAGAGCTCCCAAAATTGTGTGGTGGAGAGGAGGAGAGAGGAAAATGAGGCTTCTCCTACAAGTTTTAAGGAAATTGTTAGGAAGCTTCCTCCAAGCTTCTCTAACAAGTCAAGTTCACCTTTTTGAAAAGTCAAAGTGATATCATGGTAGTGATGTCATCATCGTGATGTCACTAAAGTATTTTCTAAAATATGACTAATGCTGTATCAGATTTATTATCAGTGGATAAAAATTACAGTTAACAAGAACTGATATTTATTGTTCAACGAATAATAAAATTATTTTACGATTTTTATTTATCAGATAAAAATATCAAAAAACGTAAAATCTTGTAAATCATGTTTGACCTCAGGTTTAGTAAGATCTCCCGTCGACGTTTCCATAGTTCAAGGTTCTCGAGAAAAAATATGTCATTTTCCCGGCTCCGTTCAGTGCGCATGCAAAACGAAGAATAATATTAAAATATTCTACATTCTCAAAAAAATTTAAAAAAATTTAAAAAAATCACAAATATTATAAAATGACTATTTATCATGAAATTATTAATTTTTGGGATGTTACAGGTGACACTTGCTAGAGCAGGTCATATCACAATTTTCCTTCTTTGACACCTGCTAATGTAGGTGAGTTTTCCCTTTCATTTACTTGACACCTAATTTCAAGGTATCTCTTAGGTTTTGCTTGGATTGGTGGTAAATGATGAAATGAAATGATGTACTATTTCATTGTTTGGATTTTAAAAATAAGGATGGAATGGATAGTATTAGATGGAATCCATTCCATTCTATTCCGCTCTATATCCCACTTTTTCTTCCCCTCCAAATCAGGAGACATGAGATGGAATGAGATTTTTACTTTATTAATCTTTATCATTCCATTGTCATTCCAAACAATAATGGAAACTTTCCTCTTTTTCATTATAAACTATCCAAACAATGATGTGGAACCCTTCTTCCATTTCATACCATTCAATCGCATTCTATTATATTCCACTAAAAAATAAATATCCAAACAAAGCCTTAAACTATCCAACGTGCTCCAAGGAGAGCACTCCTCTCCATATTGATTTTTATTAATTGTTGTTATCTTCTTCTTGATTCTAATTGTTCCCTTCCTTATTAAGTTCTCATTTTGAAATTTTTTTAAATCCCCACCCCCAAATTTTGAAATTTACCATTAATTTGTTAATTTTTTTCTACCAACATTTTATTCTATTGTGTATTTATCTATTTCTTATTTAGTAAGTGCTACAACAATTAATTTAACATTTAAATTTATTGCTACCATTTCTAAATTCTATTTTGTTGTTTCTGTTATTGTAAAGCCTTTATTTCTTATTTTGTTATCACTATTACTATTAATATTAATATTATTATTATATTATTATTATTATTATTTCTGAGTTGGATATTTCAGTATTTAAGGTGAGTTATTATGAATATTTATTGCTTATATTGATTTTATAAAATACAAAAAATTCTTAAGTATTCTCATAATAAGAGAATTATCTTTTTCTATACAATTAAATGTGTGACAAATCAGCTTTGTGTGCCATTATTATCTTATGAGGATTAAGAAAATTATTAAATAACATCACTTTATAAAAGATATACTGCATTTGATTAAATTATCTTTCATTAAAATATTCAAAATATTATCACCTTATTAATGTTTTATTTTATTCTACTTACTAGAGATACAAAGATATAAGGGTAAAATTGAAAAAAAAAACAAAATTAATATTTTCTTAATTTTCTAAAACAATATACAAATTGAAACAAAATAAATTTTCTAAAGTGATAGATATTTTTAATATAAATTTCTATAATGTTCATTAAAAAATACAAATTGAAACAAAATAAATTTTCTAAAATGGTAGATATTTTGAATAATGAATAATTTTCTTAAGTTCATTAAAATAATATAGCAAATGAAACAACTTTGAAAATTTACCTTGAATACGATAGATATTTTATAAAAAAAAATTAGGTATCAACCTAATGCTATCATTTAATGATTTCTTTTTTAGGGAGCATTCCACTAATGATTTCTAAGGCACAAGAATACAGATATTTTCATATAAAAGTAAAAAACAATATACAAAAAAACAGAAACAGAATATGTAGAAGAGGGATTTTAGGTGCACATACACCCATTTTATTTTATAGAAACAATACAGACACATCACATCATCATCATTCAATTTTTTTCTCTGTTTATCTGCATAATCAATGGATGTTTATATTTTTATGTGAAATCTGTACTTATAAATTTCTTTGTCTATATATATCATTATCCTTTATAGAAAAAGAAAAATTATGATTGTTGCAACCTAAGTTATCATTTAATGACTTTTTTAGGGACATTAGTCCTAATGATTTTTAAGGGGTGAGAAACAGAATAATTATACAAACCACAAAATTATATCACAAAAAATAATTAATCTCAAAATACAATTGTTAAGTCTTGAACTCCGGTCCTTATAATACACCCAATTTTCTTTGTCTAAAACAATACATACACATCACATCATCATTTTTCAAGGTATTTTCTCTATAAAATCATTCACAAATCAATTGATGTTTATATTCTTTTTTTGTGTTTTTATTTAAATTTTTTTTATATATTTTGAATTATCAATTTATAGCAAAAAGATGACATTCACAATTTAAGATTGTTGAACATTAGTTATTAAGATGATGACACGTTTTTAGATCCTAAATGTTTGTTTACAATTTTTTTTGGGGTGAGATGTCGTAATAATTATACAAACCACAAAATTATATCACAAAAAATAATTAATCTCAAAATACAATTGTTAAGTCTTGAACTCCGGTCCTTATAATACTTCTCCAAATTTCTTTGTCTAAATTGTCTATATATATATACATGCCTTTTTTGGGGTACAAGGTATTTAAGCTATAAAATCATTCACAAATGAATTGATTACAGTTTATATTCTTTGTTTTGTGTTTTTATTTTAATTTTAATTTTTTATTTTTTGAATTACTTCAATTTCAACGCAACTATTATTGCTTCCGACATTCACAATTTAAGATTATGGGAACATTATAAAGTAAGATATAGTCTAAACGTTTTGTAGATCCTTTAATCTTAACAAATGATCAACATTTGAGATTACAAAATAAAAGCATGTGCATTTCCAATTTTAAGTCTTTGGAATAAAGTAAAATAAAATAGGGTTATTATTATACCGTACTTTCATTGTGTTGAAATATAAATGAGATTAGAATAATAATAATTTTATATTTTTTTTAAAGGTGTAAATATTGTAGATATTTTTTTTAAGAGTATGTGATTATAAAAAAATTAAAAAAAATATAATAAATAATATTAAATTATGTTTAAAAAATATATATAATATTTACAATAAAAATATCAGAATTAATGAGATTAAGGGATAAATGAGTGGTTTTCTACATTCTTTTGTCAGCTTCTCGTGGATAAAAGAGTTTGAAAAGAAAGGTAGGAAAATTAACAATAGCGAAAATTAACAATATATATATATATATATATATATATATATGTGGACCCCTCCCCCACTTTCCTCCCTATCTTAGGGCTTTCTATTGTTTCATGGACCCCTCCATTAATTCAATTCTATCTTCCGATTCTCTCGACACTAAATATTACTTTTTCCTCAAGTGGCCATTCATTATGATTTATTGTTATAATTTTCATCTTGCTCCCTTTGATCGTAACGTTGTCCTTTGAACTGAAAGGACAATACATTCACACGACTGGAATTTGATATGAAAGTTGGAACTAAAAAGTTGAAAGTTGAATTAAAATTTTAGGCTCTATATTTTATATTTATTTTTAATTTAATTTTAACAATATTTTTTAAATCAATGTTTATATTTTTAAATATTTTTATAATATTATTAATTTAATTTTTACTAGATATTTTATTGGAGAAAAATAAATATCTAAAAGAACACATTAAAAAAAAATACTTATTCAAAATAAAAGAACACTGATATATGTGTAAAACTCATATTTTATATTTGTTTAAATATGAATTTGAATACATTGATATAAGAATTATGTCACTTATTTGTTATCTTGTTTGAATTCTTGATCCACTGAATTAAATATATTTTTATTGTGTTTTGTAAAAATTTAAGGACTTTTGTGATATTTTGGATATAACTTTTGTTACATACATTGAATTAAGCAAATCTTGGTGTCTATAGAAATATGAAAAAAACTCTTACAATTTTCACGAAGACATTGAAACACAGTTCATGTATTAAGAAGGTAAAACATTATATGCAATATTACTGACAAAGTTTGACCAAGTAAACAATATTCATAAATTTTAAGGATCAAGTTAGATTCTTATTTAGACTGCAAGTGATCCTTATTTGGTGACTAAGTATCTCTGTATTTAATGCAAGAATCTCAAGGAGGGTTTCCTAATTTGAGAAGAATATTTATTTCCTAATTTATATGGATTCAATAAGAAGAAAATAAGAAACACAATATTTGATCAAAGATTAATTAAGGAAAGTATCGTTGTATTTCAGTAAATTAAGCATAACTTTCTCTATAAATATGTAATTTACCTTATTTTGGTGACATTTGAAAGTTAAGAAAGAGATATACAAATTTCATATTGATAACTTTCTTTAATTAAGTTACCATTAATATGAGATTTGCGCCTCAAGTAGCAGCAAATGAATGCTTGACCTATTTTACCATAAATTCTTTGAATTTATTATAAAATAGAGCAGCAGTGAAGGTAAATAATTCAATTTGGAGGTTTAGAGGAGTTCACTATTGAAAACTTCTAATATTTTTCTCTTATAGAATTTTCTTCATGATGTTTCTTCTATCCATTTATTTGTTTTGTACTTCTTTTGCCACGAATGACTAAATTTTTCTCTTACTAAGGTGAAGATGTAACTTGATTCAATTAACATGTATTAAGATTAAATTTTTAATTAATTTATTTTCCATTCAATTTGGGTACTTATTATGGTTCTTAATATTTTTATGAATTAGGTACCCTTCAAACATTGATCTAGTGAAATATATGTAGAATCGAAATGGTTGCATATGTCTTAGATCATAAATAATAATTGTCATAGTTTATAATCATTTAGGAATGAAGATTATAAGTTGTGTGGGAGAATTGTGATATTTTTCATGAGAATCCATAAGGCAAATGTCATGTCTTTAAGAGTTAGGTTTAAATCAAGGAATTGACTAGGTTTTGATAATTAAAGAAAATTAATCCGCCAATAACTTGTTTTAATTAATTAAGATATTCTCCTCATCAATTAAATGACTATAAATTAATTAGAATGAATGTTTTAAAATTACGCTATTGTCTATCATAAATTGTTGAATTAAGTAAAGTTGGATCCCTAACGTCTTTATCATTACTTGTTTACACTTTAATTTGTTATCATGCTTTCTTACTATTTTTAATATATATGTTTTTACCTTATTTTACTTTTCCTTCAATTACTTGCTTTCCTTTAATCTCTCTTTGAATCAAATATTTACCTAGATAATAATTAGATTAGTAAAGTGATAATTGACAACTAAATCTTTGTGGGAACAATACTTTCTTATTATTTTATTATTTTTGTGTTTTTGTATACTTGTCAAATTTTTCAACAAGCACTCACTAGAGTGCAGGAGCATCTACTTGATGTTTAACATATAAAAGAATATCTAAAAGAGCATCTCTAGATGAAGGAACACTTATTAGATTAATTAATTAATGATCTTATAATAATATTATAACAAAATTGATGTAGAGATTATTTTAAAAATATTTTAAAATGTGAAAACTAATTTTAAAAAAAAATTATAAGGATTAAATTAAAAATAAGTAAAAAATATAACAACTAAATCTTTAATTTAACCAAAGTTGAAAATACCAAATAATAAAGATGTTAATTAACTTTTATTATTAATAAACTTTTCACAGTTATTATTACTGTTTTTAAGATCGAAATTCATTTTCATTGAGATAAGAGGAATTTAAAGAAATAAGAATTAGAATTATATGTAACACTATTTGACCCAAAAAAAAAATCAAAATATTCAATTGCAAACTATTTTATTGAAATAACCCTAGTGAGTAGGATATTAATTGACTTACAACGCGAAACATCAACTTTTAGGTCAGTATATCATAAAATACTGAAAATTAATTTCTGCGACGTGGTCAAGAACTTTTATTGACGTGACAAGATATGGTGGACCTATCACATATATATGTACATAATACATCCATGAAATGAAAAATAAAAGGACTAAATAATAAGAATAAGATGTGCCGTCTCCATTAGGCATATAAGCTAACTTATCAAACAGACACTCGCATGCACATAAATCTAATTAATAATAACCTAACTCGTGTTTGTGATATCACTATCACGATGTTATGCTATAAAACAAACATAGTCAACCAAACATATACAACACATAATAATTTTAAACTTTAGCTCCGAGATATATATATATATATATATATATATATATATGACTCATATTTTAGGTTTAAATTTATGTTTATTTTCATGTAGGAACATGGTGGTGGTGGGGGGTTATTTTATAAGAGCAACAAAAAAAAAAAACCACATTAACGATATGAAGAGCTTCAAAAATAAATAAAAGACTTATACCCAATAATGATATCTCAGCAGGTGTAACCAATCATACTATCATTAAGTTAATGATTTTAATGGAATAATTAAATTTGGTTATAGTCGGATACATTGAATGGTCCAGCCAGGCAATTAATTAGTTTAAGAGATACGGTTGTACTTTGAGATCTCTTTTAGAGAAAGAATAATAATAATCATCCTGAAGATTTGAGCAGATGAATTCATTATATTTGATTATTATTATGGCACATAAAATTAGGTCTAAAGTGTATATCATGGGCATATCATCATTTACACCCTACTCCAAACCCCAAAGTACCTAAAATACATTTCAAGTATAAAGCCAAATGCCACCGCATTTGCCAAAGTTGGGAAATCTCAAACTTAATTTATAGTTATACATCGCTATTAGGCAGATTAGCACAGAGAAAAGTGATTCACTTGCCGTTTGGTTGCTACTAATAAACTTTGGATCACAAGGCCAATGTATAGAAGTATTATTCTGGAGTAGTCAAAGTGAGGGATGACCATAAAAGTTTTTTTTTTTCTTTCCCAGGCTTAAAGTGCATTTCTGTTTTAAGTGCCTTTTGTTTTCTCCCTCCATCTCCTTATCTTGGCATGGCATGTGATTGGAAAAGAATTAAACAGGAATTGTTTTTAGGCATAATTCTTCTCAAAAAGTTATTAGAGCCATAATTGAATACAGTTGCAAATGTAACTGGATTTAATTAATAGAAAAAATATTTACGACTTCTAAAGCTCAGATCGAGCTCATTTGCCGTTAAGAGAGAAAAAGAGATCATAATTGCACCCTTGCTATTCTCTTAGCAACAAGAGATTTGAATTTTTCATATTGTAATAATTTAAAGTGCATGCACGGTGCAATATATATATATAGACAAAAATTTAAAATTGATAACCATTAAGATAATAATCAATAATATGTAACTGGAATCAATAATAATCACAAAGTTTTATAAATAAAATTACTTTTCCGGGATCATTAAGAGAAGATTGATTATAGCTAGCAGTTCATTTCAACAAAAATTTACTCAAAATAAGGTTAATCAAAATAAAAAGATAATTTAACCTTGTAAACCCAAATTTGATGTACAATGATTGCAAACTTTTCTGCATATATGTCATCACCAGTTAGCTTCAAAGGGTAGAAGATTATCTATAAAAATAGATTAATTAAATGCAGCCTAGTAGTTCATTAACGACTGATTAAATTTATTAATGTTGACTATGGAACGATCATTAAAAAAATTAAATTTAACAGAGTAAAATACAAAAAATGGATATTTGCATTTGACTAGAAAACGTTGCAAATAAATCAATAATTATAACTAACTGATAAAGATAGATTTTTCCTAAACATGTGTGAATATATATTATTTATTCCTTCTAAAAGCAATGGCTCAAGGATTTGGTTTCTCTGTGGGCTCTATGGGAGGTGTTGGCTCAGGGAATGAACCACCAGATGGCGGCGGCGGCGGCAACAAATATGGTATGGAGAAACAAGCAAAAGTTTCCTTCAAGGATATGGTTATGGGGAAAAAAGATGTGCCAATTTCTAGACCAAAGATTGATTTGCTCAAGGAGAACCTTGCGAGGATTGAATATGAGGATGACAACCCTCTTAAACCAATGGTTCACATTGCAGATTTGGTTTTTGAGGGTCTCTGCGCTCCATGGCAGGATGCACTAGTTGTCAAGCTGTTAGGAAAAAGTATTGGCTACAATACAATGAAAGATAGACTTGTGAAAATATGAAAACTCATTGTTGGGTTTGAGATCATGGACATCGGAAACAAGTTCTTCATGGTGAAGTTTGATAATGAACATGATCGGATGAAGGTGATGGATGAAAGGCCGTGGATGATTTTTGATCATTACCTCATGGTGCAGACTTGGTCGCCTGAGTTTATTTCTTCAACGGGAAAGATAGACAAAACAATGGTTTGGATTCGCATTCCAGGCTTAAATCTTCTTTATTATGATGAAAGTATCCTACTTGCTTTAGCTTCAGTTGTCGGGAAGCCTATCAAAGTCGATAGTAACACCTTGGACGTTCGACGTGGTCGCTTTGCGAGGGTGTGCGTTGAGGTTGATCTCAATAAGCCTGTGGTGGGTAAGGTATGGTTGAAGGGGTTCTGGTACCGCGTTGAATATAAGGGACTGCACTGTATTTGTACTACCTGCGACTGCTATGGACATCTCACAAGAAATTGCACCATCAAAGAAGTGATGCCTTAGACGGGGCCCCAACAGATGCCTTGCAAAGATGTTGCTGCACCCCCTGCGGTGGTCTCTTCCTTCGGTACAGAGCAGATACATGAGCCATCATTGGCCATTAATGACGGAGCGGTTATCACGGACAATCAAGAACCGCTGCATGGTGAATGAATGATCGTGAGGCGTAAAAAGCGCAACAACCATATGTCTAAGCAAGCCAAAGATGGTAACGTTTCAAAAGGCAAGGCTGACACGAGTCATAATGGCAGGAAAGATAAATCCCATGCAAATAAGGATTTACTCAGATTTCCTCCAAAAATTTTGCATCCCGTAAATAAGATGGAGGACCCAGCGACATCTAAAAAGGATTTAAAGCAAATCCTTTCTTATGCCAAAAACAAAAGACCTAGGAATGACTTAGATTCTACAACGTGGCAGCCTATGCAAAAGGACTTAAACGTGGTGGGTACAGGTCTAAGGAAAGCAAATGAAAAAAACTCAAACTCTAAGGAGGAAGCAGATCGCATGGATGGCAAACAACCCATAATATATGATGTAGGCAATGGTGCTAAGTCTGCGGTCAAGATGAAGGCAATCTCGAACTCAAGATATATATTGCTTCCTGATGATGAAGTGGAGACTCATGATAATGTTATGGAAATTACTAATCATGATAATCCTTCACAGTCGGGTGCAAGCCAAGCCATGGTGCCTGAGACTCAATTTAATAATTCTAAAGAACCTATGACAACGTAGTTCCCAGGTTTTGCCCTTTCTCTCATTTATTTTGGTGTTTATGGATTTATTTCAGGATTTATCTTTAATTTCTTGGAATATTCGTGGAGCCTTGGGTCGCAGCACAAGGCGACATGTTAGGGACATTGTGAAGTTGCACCATCCTTCTCTTTTCTTTGTCTATGAGACTCATGGTCCTTTTGCTAAAGTTGAACAGATGTGGTTGTCTTTGGGATATAAACCAATTTTTATATAGGAAGCTCGTGGGCATTTTAGAGGTATATGGGTTTTATCTTGCAAAGATGATATTATGTTTTCTCTTGTTGATAGTATGTATCAAGCAATTACCTTTTCTATTACAAAAAGGAATGTCACTTGGTATTGCTCAGCAGTATATGCATCTCCTGTCTTTTCAGTTCGTTGTGGTTTATGGGATCACTTACTAAATTTGAGAGGCTACATTACTGGCCCTTGGGTTTTAATTGGGGATCTCAATGAAATTTTGTGTTCGTCAGAGATTTCAGGTGGTTCCTTTAGTCTATCTCGTGCTAATCTCTTTGCTAATATGATGGCTGGTTGTAATTTCATTGATCTTGATACTGTTGGAGGTTGTTTTACTTGGAGGAAGAATATTCATAATGGTGGTCATGTCAGGAAGAAGCTTGATAGGTGCATGGCGGATGTTGAGTGGCGCCTTCTTTTCCCTTATGCACTAGTCGAAGTTTTGACTCCCCATAATTCTGATCATAACCCTCTCCTTATGATTTGTAAGAAATCTCAAAGCACCAAGGCAAATTTTTTCCATTTTAAGGCTGCTTGGATGTCACATCGAGATTACTGGGAGTTGGTAGATAATACTTGGAGACATTCTGGAGGGAATGTTATTCTAAAGTTGGGGGAAATTCGGAATCAATCCATCATCTTCAACAAACAGGTCTTTGGTAATATTTTCAGAAGGAAGCATCAACTTGAGGCTCGTATTAAAGGTGTTCATCGTCAGCTTGATCTTTTCCCTTATTTTGACTTCATACAACTAGAGAAGGATCTTCAGAGACAATATAATCAAGTTTTGTTACAAGCGAAGCTTCTTTGGTATCAAAAATCCAGGGAAAATTGAGTTAAATTTGGGAACAAAAATACCAATTTTTTCATACCCAAACTGTTATTAGGAGAAGGAGAAATAAGGTGAGTGGGCTTAATCTTGATGGTATTTGGTGCTCTGATGAAGAAACTTTGAAAAGGGAGGCTCAATCTTTTTCAGGAATCTTTTTCAAGCCAGTGAACCTTGTTCTCCTTAAAGCTTGAAACTATGCTCTATACCTTAGGTTGACAATGATCTTTACCATCTTTTACTCAAACCTGTTTCTATGGAGGAGGTAAAGGATGCCTTGTTTTCAATAAGTCCTTATAAGGCGCTAGGACCTGATGGCCTTCAGCCTATCTTCTTTAGATCCTATTGGCATGTTGTTGCTCAGGATGTTTGGGAGCTTGTTTCCATGACTTTTAATACAGGTTTCACTGATCAGAACTTAGCTGAGACTCTTATTGTTCCAATTCCTAAAGTTGATGCCCCTTCAAGCTTCAAAGATTTTAGACCAATAAGTCTTTGTAATGTGCTATTGTGAACAACCAATTTTGTCCGGAGCATTTTGTAAATAAAAAAAAAGATAAAAAAAATGATTCATTAACCCATTAATCCATAACTTAGCCCATAAACCACTATCCTACCAATTAACCCATTATCCAACCCATAACCCATATCCCAACACTCATCCTAAACAAACTCATCCTAAATCAACTAACACTCATCCTAAACAGATCCTAACTCATCAATCATAATCTCACTTTAACTCAAACTCTTTAACCTAATCCCTCATATATTAACCCATAACCCCCACACACTTGGGGGACTTTTAACTCTGACTCACTCTCGCCTATACACTTCAATTTTAACACATTTTGGCCTTTACATTTTAGCCACCCGAAACCACCTCTATTAACTACTATTCATCTTCTTCAACCTCACAACCCATCACTATTCATCATCTCTTCCAAAGTTTCTTAACCACCATCTTCTCCAAACAAAGACTTTCAAAGAGCCATAAGCCAAAACCATTCAACATAAACCCATCCCCAAACTCTATTAAAATCACCAATAAGCTTCAAAACCATCATATTCTTCACCATTGTTCAACCGAAAACCACCATATACCTCTCGCCCAAACCGCTGTTGGCACGATCCGAGAAACTCGGACATGTCACGTACGGCTCGAAACCGTGCAAGCCCGCACCGCAAGATCTGCCCAGAACCAGACCATCGTCCCACCGAGGCGATCCTCGCCGGCCGCGCCGTTACCGAGCCGCCTCGCACCCACTGCACCGTTCTATGGGATCCACCGGATCCGACGCCGACCCCGCACCAGGCGTCGCCTGCCGACCCGCGAAGCTCCGCCGCCGCCACACGCCTTCGACCCGTCGCCAACCCCCCAGTGCCAACGACACCGTCACGCCACCATGCTTCTGCCCACACTCATTTGCGTCGGTTGCTCCGTTTTGGTCTCCCACTTCTCTGCAAATATCCCAGACAAAAGACCCACCTTGTTTTACTTTTTTTTCGTTTTCGTAAGTTTTTTTTCTCTTTTCTTTTCTTTCTTTTTTTTGTTTTGTTTTAGAATTCTAGTAGTTTTTTTTTTCAAAGTAGGTTTAATGGGCTTAAATGGGCTAAACAAAAAAATTTGGAAACTAAAAAGATAAAAAAGGGATAATAAATAAAATATAGAAAAAGTAAAACAATTATTTTTTAGAAGAATAAAATGGGATTAACCGAGTTGCGATAGCTTGTTAATCTCATAACTATTTTCGATCATCTGAATTGTGACAACCTAATGATTCAAATTAAAAATAAAATGCCATTTAATAAATACTCAAAATTCATTTTTTATAATCTCATTTAAATAAATAATCAGTGGGTGACATCTCTAGCGTGATGCGAGCTTCACCTATTCACACCTTAATTTAATTTAACAGTCGTGACGACTAGTTAATTCAAATTTTTATAAAATAAAAATTTTTAAATCTTTTCTTTAAATAAAATTAACTAACTCACACTTATTTTCTATAGAACTACGTGATTTTGAGTTCCTCATTGCACCTGAGGATACGTAGGAGCAGAATCTCTATTTTGTCAAGCCAAATTTTAAATTTTCACAAATTATTTTTTTTTTAATTTTTTTAATAAAAAAGGATAAAATAAATATATTATGAAATTACTAAGTTTTGCATAACTAATTTAAGGTAATCGTTTTAGGACGGATGTATTAGGAGCGCTGTGGGGTTAAGTCTATGCCCTTCCCTATGCATAACCGACTCCTGAATCCAATCTGGTTTCAAAGATTATTTTCTAAAAAAAGGTTTTCTAATTTTTTCTAATTTAAATAAAATTAGTGGCGACTCCTAACAAATTTATTTTGTTTTCGCCGCTCCCGCCGCAATTTCAATCGCGACAGATGGTGACTCCACTGGGGATGTTTGAGAGTCAAGCTCGTATAAGTTGGTTGTGCTAAATTTTGTGATCTCTGTGTATTTTGTTTTACCCTTTTTCTTTTTTTATTTTATTTATTATTATTATTATTATTATTATTATTTTTGTTTTATGGTGTAAACCTTAGGATAGACAATTTTTTTTTTTGAATTTTTGTTTTGCATTCTTTTTTGTTTTGCATGATGGGGGTAGTGCTTAAAATTATGATGGTTTGGATGCTCTCTACACTCACCGCACTTACACGTTTATCATATACATTCGAGTGGGGCCCTTTACTCGGGTTTGAGTGAAGCCTAAGTTAGGTAGAGGTTGCGTAGTGGTAACCATTTTGGATGTACATCCTGTTTGGTTATTGCGAAGACCTCATCTAGAGTGTGTATTTTTTATAAATGTCCCACACCTAGTGGTTTACCCACTATTTCGTGGTTAACATTATGAAATAGGACTTGGCTCTAGAGACCTTTAAAATAGAAGAACCATCAAATGAGAGTTATCACGAATCAGAAAGACCCATAGATCCTTATGATAAAATTCCTCTGTTTAAGGCAATAACTTAGGACACGAAGGGAACGTACTTCTTATTTATATAGTTATCCTTAAAAAAAAAATAGCATCATGCATTTTCATGGCATATTTGAAAAAAATAAAAATCATGCATTTTCATGGCATTCATCGTATTTTTTTAAAAAAAAAAGAAAAAGAAAATATTTTCATTTCATTTTAAGCATCTCATTCATTTCATTTAATCTTATTATTTTTGTTTGGTGTTACCGTGCTCAGCACTATTGCGCGACTAAGGAAAGAAGACACCAATCAAACCCGAGTTCTCAACACAAGGGCTCAAACAAAGCTTGCAACTATAGCAGCTGAGAATGAGGGAAAGAATCTAAGTATGGAAGTAGAAGAAGTGAAAGGAAATGTGAATAAGATAACGAAGTCTTAGAGAAGAATGGAAGAAATGCTGCTAGCCATAAGGGAGACCCTCACCTTGATGGGGGCAGCCAGAGGTACAAGAGTAGCTGGGGCACATTCACACCCACCAAATATCACTCACATGAGGACAAACCCTGGAGTCACTACTGAGATACTTGTTGTAGGAGGAATATCAAATGTTGCATCACTAGTACTTCCTATTGGAAAATGATATCATTCCTTGGAAAGAACTCGAAATGAGATTCATGAAAATACTGAGTATGCATATGAACCACGGCATATGTCCATCCCGATTCCAACGAGATTTTCTACTGGGACTGATCATGTGGCCATCCAAAATGACAAGATAAGAGAAGAATGGATGGAAAAGATGGAAGAACAAATTAAAGCAATCAAGGGCCCCAGTACCTATGGTCCCATTGGAATAGAAGAATTGTATCCTACTGCTAATATCATCATTCCTAAAGATTTCAAAATTCCAGAATTTGTCCAATATGATGGAAGCACCAATCCTTTCTTCCACCTGAAAACATACATTACCAAAATGTCAATTTGGTCAAAGGATTGGAAGTTTCTCGTCAGCTTCTTTCATGAAAGTTTGACTGGACCTGCTTTAGAATGGTGTATCCAGCAAGATCTTTCCAAAATCTCTTCTTGGGATGATTGGGCAAACTTGTTTATGGGGCAATATCGGTTCAAGTTGGATACAGCCCTAACCCGGGAACAGTTAGAAACACTGCAGAAGAAAAATGAAGAAACATTCAAGTAATATGCCCAGAAGTGGAGAACTCTCGCAGCACAAATGCAACCGCCGTTGACTCTGACAGAAATGTGCTCATACTTCTTGGGGACCTTAAAAGCTCCTTATATTGGGACAATGGCAGGTGCTACATATCAAGACTTTGCTGATTTAATTGCTGCCATAGAAAGGATTGAAATTCTGGTAAAGGCTGGAAAATTAACAAGTGATAATAATGAAAATGGTTTCAAGATGGGGTTTCCTCCTAAGAAAAGAGAGCCAAATGTAAGCTACGTGCAAAACCAACAACCTTTACAAGCCTGCTACCCATCATCTTACCCTGCCTACCAAACCTCTGCATATAAGCCAAATACTTACCATTTTGCACCTCCACAAAATATCCCGAATCACCCACAGTCTCGACCAAGCTTTCAAAATCAAGGTCGTTTCCGTTCCGAAAATCTTCCCCCTTTCCCAAAACTATCCATTTCAAATGCAGAGTTATTCCAAAGGTTGTTTGATGTTCACCTCATCTCAGGAAATCCTGTACATCCCCTACAACCATCGTTTTCAGCATGGTACAATCCGAATTTAACTTGCAAATACCATATGGATATCTTGGGACACTCAATCGAAGATTGTGAATCTTTTAAGATGGCAGTAAAGAAGTTGATTGCATGTGGAAAACTGGATATTCAAGAGGAGGTCGGACCCAGTGTTGTTAACAATTCAATCCCTAATCCTGGTGGAAGAAATGAAGTAAATGTTGCGCCAGCAACTCGAAACCTCTGAACAATTGGAGATCTGAGGTTGTTAATTGAAATAAAATAATTTGTGATGTTGGACTCATGTTAACTTTCTTGAAACATTAATATAATGAATTTGCATGGGTACCTTGTTTCCTTTCATCACTATGTCTTTCTTGATAATTATTTTCTTTCATTTTTTTAAAGTGTCTTCCTTGGTAATTCTCAGTTAGGTCCGCGTGTGTAAGTGTCTTTGCAAAAGAAAAAAAAATAAAAAAAAAGGAGCAAAGAAATAATCACTTGGTTTGCACAATCTTTTTGTCTCAAAATTAAAGTTTTGAAAATAAACAGTCATGATTTGAAAATGACGATTGACCGTTTTTCTCTATCTTTTATAAAATTTCATCATTTTTATCCCTTGTTACCCCTTTTGAGCTTGAAATTTTTTCAATAAACCCTGGATAAGGATCACCCCTACACTAGGGGATAACACAAAACAAAGGTTGATTGCCATGATGAATGTTCTGAAGCATAATGGAAAAGGAAGAAAAGGTGAAAAAGACAAGAAGTAAAAATAAAAAAATATTAAAAACAAAAAAAAAAAAAAAGAAAGATAAAGGAGAGGAGGATGAAAGAAAATGAAATGAAATTGGAAACAAAAGGAGAATAATAAGATAAAAATGTTTGAAAGTGGAAAAGCAGTTAATGAAGTTTAATGATCATTAGTCTCATTTCACCCTTAAACACTTGTTTGAGCCTTATATCTTTCCTTTTATAACCCCTAGCCTTGGCCACGTTACAAGCCTCAAAAAGTCCATTCTGATCAATGAAGGGTTGTTGTCATTTTTGTTAACTTTAATTTTGAGGCAAAGGTTATGCTCATCCAAGTATTTAGTTCATTGTTCCTAAAAAATGAAAATGAAAAGAAAAAAAGAGAGACTTACACTAGGACAAATTTGTATCCTGTTCGACTCGGTTCTAAACTGGGACAATTTTTTCTTCCGGTCCTAGACTGGAATTTTTTTTTTCTTTGATTCAATGTGGCCCTACACTATGACAAGTTTGTACCCCGTTCGACTCGGCTCTAAACTGGGGCAATTTTTTCTTGGTTCAATTTGTCTCAGGTAAATCTTTTAGTCGCTAGAATGGATCTTGGTCCTACTCAATACAATCTTAAACAGGGGCAAATTTCTCTTCAGTTTAATTTGGCTTGATGTAGATGTTCAGCGGAAGAAAATCCTTGGCCATAATGTCTAATAGACAACTAAAGATTGGTCTCATGAAGGTCAAACCTATTCGTATTGGGTCAACACCTCTTTGGGTCTCATATCATCATTTGTGTCTTTTCGTGTAGTTAAACTCCCAAGACCAATCTAGAAGTAGTCTACACAGTAAGTTCCTTTTATGTCGTACTTTTGAATTCATGCATGTTTGTTATGTAATGTTTCAAGTAAGGTGAATAAAAGTACAACATTATTATTTGACCATACCGTTGACAATCCCCTGATGAACAATTCAGATCGAAAAGAACTTAGAAGCTTTAATTAAAGGGAAAAATGATGTCCCAATGGATAATTCAGAAATAAAAGGTACTCGAAAAAAAAGAGCTCATTAGGTTGAAAGCCTAAAAGTGCAGTTTAAGTAAGAATTAATGCAAATAAATTGGAATTGCTTAAACTGGGGCAAAACTTCTGAGAATATATATTGAAGGAAGTAACAACAATGACAGCGATTGGGTCATCAGGCTGTTGCAGGAAATCAATGATCAAGGAACAAATACTGGGGCAAAATTTTTTTTTCAAAGACTTAGTGGCTCCAAGCAAGGGATCACAACAAGAGAGTATAATCTCGACTCCTAAAAGGGGAGTAGTTAAGAGTAGAAAACATGAAAATAAAATGAAAAAAAAAGGAGAGAAAGGATGGGTAAGTAGGATCAAGACTATTAGGTCCAACAGGCAAAAACAGGTGAATAAGGGTTTGATTAGTCAAAGCTTTCCAAAGTTGCCGTTGGTTCGAATGATTAAAAGAAAAGAGAAAAAAAAAATTTTAAGAAACCATTTGACTAGTCTAAATGTTTGGCATGTCTAAAGCGCATCGGCTCATCGCATGTTTAATTTGAGTGCATCGGCTCATTGCATTTGCATTTTAAGTTTTGAGCGCATCAGCTCCTTGCGTTTTAAGTTTTGAGCGCATCGGCTCATTGCATATTAAGTTTTGAGCGCATCGGCTCTTTGCATTTTTGAGCGCATCGGCTTCTTGCATGTTTAATTTGAGCGCATCAGCTCATTGCATTTACATTTTAAGTTTTGAGCGCATCGGCTCATTGCATGTTTAATTTGAGCGCATCGGCTCATTGCATTTATATTTTATGTTTTGAGCGCATCGGCTCATTGCATGTTTAATTTGAGCGCATCGGCTCATTGCATGTTAAGTTTTGAATGCATCGGCTCTTTGCATTTTTGAGCATATTGGCTCATTGCATGTTTAATTTGAATGCATCGGCTCATTGCATTTGCACTTTAAGTTTTGAGCGCATCGGCTCCTTACATGTTTAATTTGAGCGCATCAGCTCATTGCATTTTAAGTTTTGAGTGCATCGGCTCCTAGCATTTTAAGTTTTGAGTGCACCGGCTCCTTGCATTTTTTAGCGCATCGGCTCATTGCATATTTAATTTGAGTACATCAGCTCATTGCATTTGCATTTTAAGTTTTGAGCGCATCGTCTTCTTGCATTTTTTTTAGTTTTGAGCGCATCGGCTAGTTGCATTTTGAGCGCATCGGCTTCTAGCATTTTAAGTTTTGAGTGCATCGGCTCATTGCATTTTAAGTTTTGAGCGCATCGGCTCACTGCATGTTTTAAGTTTTGAGCGTATCGACTCGTTGCATCCCTGCATTTTAAGTTTCGAGTGTGTCAGCTCATTGCATGTTTAAAGTTTTGAGCGCATCGGCTCTTTGCATTTTAATTCTTGAGCGCATCGCTCCTTGCATTGTGTTCTCACATTGTTTTCTATTTCTCCTGAACAAAATTTGGGTTCATTTCTTTACTTGTTCCTCACTATGATAAAATGAAAAGCTATGGTTATTCTTTTTATCTAGTAAGAAACAAGTAAAGAGGGGCAACTGTAAACACCCAATTTTGTCCGGGGCATTTTGTAAATAAAAAAAAAGATAAAAAAAATTTGATCCATTAACCCATTAACCCATTAATCCATAACTTAGCCCATAAACCACTATCCTACCCATTAACCCATTATCCAACCTATAACCCATATCCCAACACTCATCCTAAACAAACTAATCCTTATCAAACTATAACTCAAACTCATCCTAAAGGATCCTAACTCATCAATCATAATCTCACTTTAACTCAAACTCTTTAACTTAATTCCCTCCTATATTAACCCATAACCCCACACACTTGGGGGGACTTTTAACTCTCGGTAGCTCACTCTCACTTATACACTTCAATTTTAACACATTTCGGCCTTTACATTTTAGCCACTAGAAACCACCTTTATTAACTACTATTCATCTTCTTCAACCTCACAACCCCATCACTATTCATCATCTCTTCTAAAGTTTCTTAACCACCATCTTCTCCAAACAGCACTTTCAAAGAGCTATAAGCCAAAACCATTCAACATAAACTCATCCCTAAATTCCATTAAAATCACCTACAAGCTTCAAAACCATCATATTCTTCACCATTGTTCAATCGAAAACCACCATATACCTCTGCCCAAATCGCCGCTGGCCTAATTTGAGAAACTCAGATCTGTCACGTACGGGCTTCGAAACTGTGTAAGCTCGCACCGCAAGATCTGCCCAGAACCAGACCATCGTCCAGACCGAGCTGATCCGCGCTAGTCGCGTCGTCCAGGCCGAGCCGCCTCGCACCCACCGCACCAATTCGATAGGATCCACCAGATCCGACGCCGACCCCGCACCAGGCGTTGCCTGCCGACCCGTGAAGCTCCGCCGCCGCCACACCCACTGCGCCCTAAGCCCCGCGGGACGCACCTTGCCGCCACACGCCGTCGACCCATCTCCAACCGCCTCGCGTCAACGACACCATTGCGCTGCCGTGCTTCCGCCCACACTCGTCTGCGTCGGTTGCTCCGTTTTGGTCTCCCACTTCTCTGCAAATATCCCGGACAAAAGACCCCCTTTGTTTTACTTTTTTTTCTTTTTCGTAAGTTTTTTTTCTCTTTTCTTTTCTTTCTTTTTTTTGTTTTGTTTTGGAATTCTGGTAGTTTTTTTTTTACAAAGTAGGTTTAATGGGCTTAAATGGGCTAAACAAAAAAAATTGAAAACTAAAAAGATAAAAAAGGGATAATAAATAAAATATAGAAAAAGTAAAACAATTATTTTTTAGAAGAATAAAATGGGATTAACCGAGTTGCGACAGTTTGTTAATCTCATAACTATTTTGGATCATATGAGTTGTGACAACCTAATGATTCAAATTAAAAATAAAACCTCATTTAATAAATACTCAAAATTCATTTTTTATAATCTCATTTAAATAAATAATCAGTAGGTGACGTCTCTAGCGTGACGCGAGCTTCACCTATTCAAACCTTAATTTGATTAACAGCGTCGTGACGACCAGTTAATTCAAATTTTTATAAAATAAAAAATTTTAAATTTTTTCTTTAAATAAAATCAACTAACTCACACTTATTTTCTATAGAACTACGTGACTTTGAGTTCCTTATTGTACCTGAAGATACGTAGGAGCAGAATCTCTATTCTGTCAAGCCAAATTTTAAATTTTCACAAATTATTTATTTTTTAATTTTTTTAATAAAAAGGGGTAAAACAAATATATTATGAGATTACTAAGTTTTGCATAACTAATTTAGGAGTAACTTAGTGTTAGGACGGATGTGTTAAGCGTGGGGTTAAGCCGCTTCCCTATGCATAACCGACTCCCGAATCTGATCTGATTTCAAAGACTATTTTCTAAAAAAGTTTTACAATTTTTCCTAATTTAAATAAAACTGGTGGTGACTCCTAACAAATTTATTTTGTTTCGCCGCTCCCGCCGCGATTTCGATTGCGACAGCTATTGAAGCTTATTTCTAAAGTCTTGGTGAGACGGATTAGACCTCACTTGAATAATCTGATTGGTCCTCTTCAAAGCAGCTTTTTTCCTAACCGAAAAACAGCAGATAATGCCATTATTGCTCAGGAAATTGTGCATCACATGCATAAGAAGAAAGGTAACACAGGCTATCTTCTTTTTAAAATTGATTTTGAGAAGGTATATGATCGGGTGGATTGGTACTTTCTTCGTCTTACTTTAACTGAGTTTGGCTTTCCTCATCAAATTGTTAATCTTATTATGAATTACACTACATCATCTACTTTGTCCTTAAAGTGGAATGGTGACTAACTTGATAGCTTTACTCCAAAGAGGGGTTTGAGGCAAGGTGATCCAATATCCCTATATTTGTTTGTTCTCTGCATGGAAAAATTAGCTTTGCTTATTTAGGAGAAAGTTCATGATAAGAAGTGGCTTCCTGTAAGGCTTTCTAATCATGGTCCAGCTATATCTCATCTCTTCTTTGCTGATGATTGTCTTATGTTTGTTAAAGCTAAGATATCTCAAGTTAAGTTGGTGAAGGAAGTCCTACAGGCTTTTTGTCTTGCTTCTGGTTTGAAGGTGAATGTCCATAAATCTCGCTTCCTGGCCTCCAAAAATGTTCATCGGACCAAGCTTCAAAATTTGCATCTATTATTAATTTTCAACATACATATAATTTAGGCAAATGCCTTGGTTTCCCTTTACTTACAGGAAGAGTAAGGAAAAATGATTTTACCTATATCCTTGATAAAATTAATAGGAGATTGGCTGGTTAGAAAGGGAAACTTTTGAATAGAGCTGGTAGAGTTACTTTAGCAAACTCTATTATTGCATCTATTCCTATTTATACCATGCAGAATTTATGGCTACCAGAAGGTGTATGTGATAGTATTGATGCTTGTGTAAGAAGATTTATATGGGAAGGAAAATCTTGTCACTGGGTGAATTGGAATATTGTTATTCAGCCTAAAAGAAGAGGAGGTCTTGGGGTCCATACAGCTAGGGAATCAAATATAGCCTTATTGGGTAAGCATGTTTAGGATATTATGCATAACCCTAACAAATTGTGGGTGAAACTTATATCTGCTAAATATTTGGATGGTGCTCACATACTGCATGTTCAACTAACTAATGGTGCCTCATACACATGGAACTCAATTCTTAAAGCTGTTGCTCCTTTGCAATCAGGCTTTTAAATAAGAATTGGGAAAGGAACGATATCATTATGGTATGATAAATGGCTAGATGACGATTACATCTGTAATTTGATTCCTTATGTTCACATATAAGACACTCAGCTGCAGCTCAAGGATATATTTTATGATGGTGATTGGCATTTCCAAAATATTGCTACTCCAATTCCTTTGGACATCCAAATGAAAATGAAGAGCACTTTCATTGATGAGTTTTCAGATGATGTGGTGATATGGGGTAACTCTTCTTCTGGTCTCTATTCAGCTAAGTCTGCTTATCAGTGGTTAATTCATGAGCCTACCTCTCACTTTGCCCGCTTAGAAAGCTGGACCTGGGCTTGGAACCTCAAACTTCTAGAAAATATCAAACACTTTTTATGGCTTATATTACATGAAAGCCTTCCTACTAACTTATTTCGTTTTCAATGTCATGTTTCTTTTGATGTTTCTTGTCACAGGTGTGGTGCAGATCAAGAGTCCCTTTGTCATACTCTTCGTGACTGTTATAAAGCAAAACATATTTGGGAAGTATTGCAGTTTGATCAGAGCCAGAATTTCTTTGCTTAAGGCATCAGTGAATGGCTTCAAGAAAATCTACGTGACACCAATGGAACTCTGTTTGCTGTTACTTGCTGGATTATTTGGAAATCAAGGAATGCTAAAGTTTTTTAGGACATCAAATGGGATGTGTGGTATATCTTGAATCATATTCATTCATTACATGGGTTAATAATTTAGACATTCGGTTCGTTAGAGAAGAGGTGCACACAACAGGAGGTTATCTGGACTCCACCTACAACAAATACTTTCAAGGTTAATGTAAATGGCAGCTCATTTGGGAATCCTGGTGGATCTGGCTTTGGGGCATTAATAAGGAATATGCATAGGGAGTGGCTCATTGGCTTCTCGGGATTTTGTGGTATAGCAACAAATTTGTATGCTGAGCTTTTAGCAATCTCCAATGGACTTAAAACAGCTTGGTTTGCAGGCTATAGGTCAGTTATTTGTGAATCAGATTCCATGACAGCTATATCTTTGATCATACATGGAGTTAATCACTTACATCCTTATGCTCCCTTAATCCATCACATTAGGAACTATATGTCTCTTTCATGGACCTTGAGCTTTCAACACATCTTACGTGAAGAGAATGCTTGTGCAGACTGGCTAGTAAAGCAAGGAGTTTCTTCAGACCAGCCTTTTGTTTCTATAGACATATGCCCTCCTCATCTAGCCTCTGCCTTGTTAGCTTATGCAATGGGTGTAGTCAGGTTTAGGATGTAGTTTTCTTTCTTTTCGTTTATTTTTTTGACTAAAAAAAAAAGATAAATTTTTCCTTGGATGCATGGTGAGGATTAACCTAATCATAAATTTAGAACATGGAAAGCCTAACTATATAAAGAAAGTCAAATAAAAATTAAATTTGCTTGGCAAAAAGAATTCAGATTTGCATTTTGTTTGACTTTTAAGTTTCACAAGTTGTTTGGTTTTGAACTAAAACCACTCAATTGATAGTTGACATGTAAAAGATTGTGTAAAACATATTAAAAATGCACATAATTAAAAAAATACTTTCAACTGTTGCTTGTAGTACTTATTATGGTACATTGTACCTATTTAAAATTTTCTGATATGACTTCTTTTTTGGCTAAAAAAAATCTATTAACCATAAAAGATATTGAAGGTTCAAACCTTATGCATAAATAATAAAAATTTCTGTTCAAAATCGGACCGAAAGCCTGATTGGCTTAATCAGCTACCAGATTTGTCTCTCTAAGCCTAGCGATTCATAAGTTCAACATGCTATAAAGAACTTGCTAATAATTGCCAACTTTGCTGTAATAGCAACCAAGAAACAGTATTAACCATCACATAATATTTTGCTAATAACATTTTGTTTTAAAGGAAGAAAACTAAGTAGCTTTAAAAGAAATATTATAATATGCTTTATGCTTATGAAATCATATGGGTACTAGAAATTTGCATTTATGCACAAGTTTTAGGATATACTTGGTACCAGTAAAAGTAGAAAAAATTAAAGTAAACATGTTACTTGAGCAATGGTTCGTGTGGTGACTGACCTGATTCTCTATTAAAGGGACGAGTTCAAATCCCTTTCCCTAGCTAGGAAATGCTAGCTCCCCAAAGACTCCAAATAATAATAATAATAATAATAATAATAATAATAATAATAATAATAATAATAATAATAATAATAATAATAATAATAATAATAATAATAATAATAATAATAATAATAATAATAATAATAATAATAATAATAATAATAATAATAATAATAATAATAATAATAATAATAATAATAATAATAATAATATATAATAATAATAATAATAATAATAATAACATAATAATAATAATAATAATATATAATAATAATAATAATATATAATATAATAATAATAATAATAATAATAATAATAATAATATATAATAATAATAATAATAATAATAATAATAATAATAATAATAATAATAATATATAATAATAATAATAATAATAATAATAATAATAATAATAATAATAATAATAATAATAATAATAATAATAATAATAATAATAATAATAATAACATAATAATAATAATAATAATAATAATAATAATAATAATAATAATAATAATAATAATAATAATATAATAATAATAATAATAATAATAATAATAATAATAATAATAATAATAATAATAATAATAATAATAATAATAATAATAATAATAATAATAATAATAATAATAATAATAATAATAATAATAATAATAATAATAATAATAATAATAATAAAAGCCTTAAGAATGTTACAAGACTCAATGTTCCAAAAACTAAAACCTTAACCTTATAACTTAATTATAATGGCCTAATGACTTAAATAATATTTTCTACGTCTACTTTTATTTATTTATTTAGAAAATATTTTTTATTTAATTTTATTTGTCTATTTAAAAATTTAAAACTAATAAATCATTAATTATTTTTTTAACTTTACTCTTGATGTTCATGAGTAAAAATAAAATTAATAAAGTGTTTGTGTATTTTAGTAAAAAATTATTTTAGTATAATATAATTATTTAAAATTATTTAATAACTTTTTAAATTCTTGTACATTAACCTTATTATATGGTCAGAGATAGTATATACTAAGGCAACAAGCTCGAGAAGCCCTTATTTAGGGCGTCAGTTGGGTGAGTTATACAATATTTTTTAACTTTATTAGTTTTGTCGCAATTCGAATCGCGATGGGACGATCGAAAAAGATTAGTTTAAAAATCATTAGAGTCGCCACTAATATTTATTTAATTTGAGAAAACATTAGAAAAACTCTTAAAATATGTAAAACTGGTCTTTTTAGAAAATGAGTTTTGGGTTCGAGAGTTGATTATAGGTAGGGAAGGTGTTAGCATCCTACATTGCCCGTTCTAAGAACGGTACCTTAAGTTAATTATACAAATTTTAATAATCTCAAATATATTTATTTTACTCCTTTTAAAAAAGAAAAGAAACAACTAAATTATGAAAATTTATTTTTAGCTTAACAGAATAGAGATTCTGCTCTTATGTATTCTCAGGTGCGATAGGGAACTAAAGTCACGTAGTTCTATAAAAAATAATTGTGAGTTTGTTGTTTTTTTTTAATTTTAAAAAGATTTTTTATTTTGAAAACTCATTCAAATTTTTTAATGTTTAGAAAAATGTTCGAATCATTAAGTTGTCACAACTTAGATGACTCTAAAAGTTAAAAGATTAATAAGCTATTACAACTCAGCTAATCCCAATTTCTTATTGAATTAATTTTAAAACAAAAAAGTTTACAAAATAATAATAGTAAATAAATAAACCAAATTAATAAATGAATAAGCTAAAATGAATAACACATGTATATAACGAAAGATAATAACACAAGAAAAAATAAGCAAACTTACCTCCAAGGTGTACAAAAATGATATGCTCAAAGAAGTAGGTGCACATATCCTCACACGTTCTCTTCAAATCAAACCTTGAAAAGTAACTCACTTGCAAGAGAAATTTTTTTTACTAAAGTCCTCTAGTTCTTATACTTAGTATTAAGCCCAAGAGTATAATTTCCTCTAGCTCTTATATTTAGTATTAAGCCAAAGAGTATAAATTTTTGGATGTCAAAATAAATGAGAACTACCTCTTTATATAGGAGAAGGGGAGGAAGAAGGAGGATGACTTCTCCAATGTGCGACTTAGACACCTTAGGTTTTTCTTCTTCTTTTTTTCTTTTTTTTTCTTTTTGTTTTATTATGAATTTGAATGACCCAAGCAACAAAAGTTTATGGACAAAATTAGGTATCAACAACTGTCCCCATTTGCTTTTCATTTAAAATAAATGAGAAGCAAATGAATTGATTCAATTTTGTCTATGAAAATTTCTTGCTCGATGCACATCAAAACCAAGTAAAATGCGGGGTATGAGGACCTGGAAATGAGAAGGCAATAGGTGCGGGGACCCAGAATTGAAAAAGCAATGGGCGCGGGAACCCAGAATTGAAAAGATAATGGGCGCGGGGACCCGAAATTGAAAAGGCAACGGGCGTGGGGACCCAAAATTGAAAAGGCAACGTTGCGAGGACCCGTAATTGAAAAGGCAATGGGCTCGGGGACCCGGAATTGAAAAGGCAATGGGCACAGGGACCCGAAATTGAAAAGGCAACGGGTGCGGGGACCCGAAATTGAAAAGACAAGGGGCGCGAGGACCCGAAATTGAAAAGATAATGGGCACGGGGACCCAAAATTGAAACAGCAACGGGCTCATGGACCCGAAATTGAAAAGACAATGGGTGCGAGGACTCAGAATTGAAAAGGCAATGGGCGCGGGGACCCGAAAACTAAAAAAAGATGGGCGCGGGGACCCAGAAACTAAAAGACAATGGGCGCGGGGACCCGGAAACCAAAAGAGATGGGTGCGGGGACCTGAAAAGCTACAAAAAGGTTTTTTTATGTGATGACTGAGTTGATACTTGATGCAATGGATGCATGATGATGCAATGGGTGTGAAGCTTGAGGACAGTGCATATAATGCTTAGGATGATGCATGATGCAATGGATGTCCTACTGTAGAGATCCTCATAAACAAATTGGGTAAACAAAGTTGACAAATCAGAGCTTTAGCTGGATCGCTTCTTGGTTCCACAATACCTTTAAGAACTTCTTCCCATAACAAGATCAAGGTTAAGCAGTAATAAAATTTGTTGATTGGTTTCTTGATTTGTTAGTGATTCTTTCTTTTCTCATCAAGACTCTTATCAGGAAATTCATCGCATTCCCCATGACCTTTCAAGATTGTTAAAACAAATCTGAATGCTTTTGCAATATGTTCACATGTTTCATATCTCAATATAAATCTATCATGATAAATGCATATTGAATCAACAATGGTTGCAATGAAAATGGACTATCATTATGGAAAGGAATAGTACAAGAAAGGCGGTACCACAAGGGTTAGAATTGAAAGGTTTACAAAAGAATATTGGAGTAGAGTTTTCCAGCTCTTCCAGTGATGCTCTCTAGGATAATCAATGCTAATTTCCTATGTATACAACCCTAAACACCCATTTGTCTGTTTCTGAGAACATGATTTGACCCAGTTTCCACGCATTGGGAGTATTCAGGACAAGACTTCGCATTCAAACTGTCCCAGTTTGGCATTAATAACTCAAACTGCCCCAGTTTGTGACTCGAGGCAACCTCACTTTTCCGGATATGTCAAGAACCATCTTTGACCCTAACTTTTTCCTAGGTCGTTCTTTCCGAGTTTTCAACCTAGCAGGTCGCTCTAATTTTACCTAGACTATTTTTTCGGGTTTTCACCTAGCAAGCCACTTTTCTTTTCTTTTTTTTCTTTTCTTTTCTCTTTTTGTTTTGTTTTAAGCATAATACATTTTGACTGCATCTGAATTTACAAGAAGTGGTAAATCTGCGTCATCCATGTTTGTAAGAATCAAAGCTCTTCCCGAGAAAGCCTTTTTCAAGACATAAGGTCCTTCATAGTTCGGAGTCCATTTTCCTCGATGATCCTTTTGAATGGGAAGAATCTTCTTGAGTACTAGGTCTCCTTCTTGAAACTGTCGTGGACGCACATTTTTCGCATAGGCTTTCATCATTCTCTTCTAGTAAAGCTGACCATGACACAGTGCCGTTAATCTCTTTCCTTCAATGATGTTCAACTGATCAAGTCGAGTCTGGACCCATTCAGCTTCTTCTAATTCTACTTCCATCAACACTCTTAATGATGGAATTTCCACTTCAATAGGGAGTACTGCTTCCATTCCATAAACCAAAGAGAAAGGGGTTGCCCCATTTGAAGTACGAACAGACGTGCGATAGCCATGCAGTGCAAATGGTAACATTTTATGCTAATCTCTATACGTTACAACCATCTTCTGAACAATCTTCTTAATGTTCTTGTTCGCTGCCTCAACTGACCCATTCATCTTGGGGTGATAGGGTGAGGAATTGTGGTGCTCAATCTTAAAACTCTCACACATCTCTTTCATCATCTTATTATTCAGATTAGTGGCATTGTCAGTGATAATTTTGCTTGGCAAACCGTAACGATAAATTAACTCCCTTTTGACAAACTTGACCACTACATTCCTAGTCACATTGGAATAAGAAGCAGCTTCGACCCGTTTTGTGAAGTAATTGATTGCAACAAGAATAAAGCGATGTCCATTTGAGGCCTTCGGTTCAAATGACATCCATTCCCCAGTCTTTGTTGAAACATTTAAAGGTGCTGGGGGCACATGAACCTTGTCAGCATATATTTGGTATTTGTGACATTTTTTCAAATAATTGAAGCAATCGGTTTTCATTGTCAATCAATAGTACCCAACTCTTAATATCTTTTTTGCTATTGCATGTCCACTTGCATGAGTTCCAAAAGAACCTTCATGGACATCTTTGATGATTTTCTCTGCTTCCATTGCGTCAACACATCTTAGCAACGCCATGTCGTGGTTCCTCTTGTAGAGAACTTCCCCATTTAGAAAGAAACCCATTGCGAGTCTTCTGAGGGTCCTTTTGTCATTTTCTGAAGCATCTGGAGGGTACTCTCTGCTCTTGATGAAACATTTGATGTCATGGTTGTTCCCATCCGACAACATCATTTGAAAATATGTTGGTTGGTCACGACTTTCCATTTTTATGAGTGACAAGTCTTTATAATGGCTTACGTTGAACATGGACAACAATGTGGCCAAAGCATCAGCCAATTGATTATCTTCCCGAAGGACATGATGGAATGTGACTTCATCAAGTTGTTCAATCAACTCCTTGATGTAAGCATGATAAGGGATCAATTTGGCATCTCGAGTTTCTTATTCTTCCTTTAGCTGATGGATGACCAAGGCAGAGTCACCGTATACCTCAAGATCTTTTGCCTTTGATTCTATCGCTGCTTGGATTCCCATAGCACATGCTTCATACTCGGCTATATTGTTCGTACAGTCAAAGCATAATCTAGCAATGATTGGGATAAAATTATTTTCAGGAAAAATCAGTATGGCCCCAACTCCATGACCCAGTGAATTAGAAGCTCCGTCGAACAACAAAGTCTATTTTTCTTTTTTCGAGGATTCTTCTTCACCAAACAAAGCCATTATATCTTCATCAGGGAATTCACACTACATAGACCCATAATCTTCCACTGGTTGACTAGCCAAGAAATCTGCTAGAGCGCTGCCTTTGACTGCTTTTTGGGTGACGTAGACAATGTTATATTCTGACAGCAAAACTTGCCAACGTGCAATGTTCCCGGTGAGGGCAGGTTTTTCAAAGATGTACTTGATCAGGTCCATTTTGGACACAAACCAAGTGGTGTAACACAACATGTATTGCCTCAACCGGTGGGCCGCCCATGCCAAGGCACAACACGTGCGTTCCAACAATAAGTATTTTACCTCATAGTTGGTAAACTTCTTACTCAAGTAATAGATGACCTGCTCCTTTTTACCAGTTTCATCATGTTGGCCCAGTACACAACTCATTGATTCATCCAACACAGTCAAGTATATGATGAGAGGCCTTCCTAGCACTGGAGGTACCAAAACTGGGGGTTCTTGCAAATACTGCTTGATCTTCTCAAATGCTACCTGATAATCCTCATTCCATTCTACTGTCTGGTTTTTATACAATAACCCTAATGTTTTCAACTGGGATATAAACCTAGCAATATAGTTCAGCCTCCCCAAAAACCCACGAACTTCTTTTTCAGTGCAAGGAGCTGACATCTCTATGATTGTTCGAACTTTGTCTGGATCAACTTCTATCCCTTTCTCGCTAACCACAAACCCCAAGAGCTTGCCCCATTTTACACCAAAAGTGCACTTAGCAAGATTCAGTCTAAGCCTGAACTTTCTCAACCGTTCAAAGAGCTTTTGCAGATCGGTTATGTGATTTTCTTCTGTTTTTGACTTTGCAATCATATTATCCATATAAACTTCGATTTCTTTGTGCATCATGTCGTGGAACAACTCCACCATGGCCCTTTGATAAGTCGCTCCGGCATTCTTCAATCCAAACGACATCACTTTATAGTAAATAGTCCCCCATAAAGTGATGAATGTGGTCTTCTCCATATCTTCAGGTGCCATCTTGATCTGATTGTATCCCGAGAAACCATCCATAAAGGAGAAAAATACATGTTGAGCAGTGTTGTCCACCAAAATATCAATGTGAGGTAAAGAAAGGTTTTCTTTAGGGTTGACCCTATTCAAATCTCTATAGTCAACGCACATCTGTACTTTTCCATCTTTCTTTGGGACAGGGACGATGTTGGCGACCCATTGAGGGTACTTTGCGACAGCGAGGAAACCTGCATCAAACTGCCTTTTGACCTCCTCTCTAATTTTTAGCGACATTTCTGGCTTCATTCGTCTCAACTTTTGCTTGACGAGAAGACATTCTGGTCTTAATGGCAATTTGTGCTCAACTATGTTGTTATCTAGGCCCAGTATATCTTGGTACGACTATACGAAGACGTCGGGATAGTCAGATAAGAGCTTAACTAACTTGCTTCGCTCTTCTTCTTTCATGGAAGTGCCAATTTTAATTTCTTTCTTATTATCTTCTGTTCCCAAATTAATCACTTCAGTTGACTCTTCATGTGGTTGAATTTCTTTGGCCTCTTGTTCCATTAATCTCATTAGCTCAAGAGAGAGTTCCCAATTGTCATCATTATCCCCATCAACATGATTAACGGGATGGTCAAAATCATATAATGGGGTCATAACACTGTCATTTTTAAGAGAGTCACTTTCAGATCTGCATTTATTGATGTCAACACAAGTAAAAAGAGGGTAATGAATAAAGGCTAATGTAATGGTTGAACAAAAAACTAAAAGGGAAGATAATGCACTTTATTGATAGCAAATATTGAAAAGGAAACATGTGAGCCCATTTTTACAACATATTTTTCTAAAGCTTTGGGCAGAGCTATAGGATTAGCATTACAAAATTACTTTGAATCAGTTTCAAAAGTCATGAAAAAATCGACGATCTCCCAATTGTTGAGCTCTGCATCTGAAGAACAAGGGTACACCAAACTAACACTAGGGTCGATGGGTTGATCCTCATTGATAACGGTCACTTGGTTCAGAAACACCAATCCCGCGCTTCAGAAGTTTTGTCGGATCTTACAGATAGGGATCCCTTCAGCTTTAGGCTCCCGATTTTCCAACCTAGCCAACCTCCTCTCCATTTTCTCTTCTATGACCCTTCTTTTGTCAACTTTGGTGGGTTTATATCCTAACACAAACCTGTCTTTGTTTTCACAAGGTGTCAAGAACTTCACGACACCCTGTTTGTTCATTCTAAGTCCATTTCCACTTTGATATCCTCTTTGAAACATAACCTTAGCCATCATTATGGATGCACTAGATGGTCGTGGTTTTGGAACTTGAGCTCCCTCCTTCACATAAATAGCATTGACAACCTCGAACACTTGGAATGCTATTTCAAGAGCTTCTTCTGCAGCTTCAATATAAGGAGTTGATGGGAGCTTACTCACCAACAGGTCTTCCTCACCTGATACGATCACCAGCCTATTATCTACTATGAATTTCACTTTCTGGTGCAAAATAGACAGCACTGCCACAGCAAAATGAATCCAGGGTCATCCCAAAAGGCAACTGTAAGTTGGTGTGATATCCATCACCTGGAAGAGTATATGAAAAATAGTAGGTCCAACTTGAACTGGGATCTCTATTTCTCCCATCACTTCTCTTCGGGTCCCATCAAAAGCTCTTACGATCATTGTACTTAGTTTCATGTAAGTCCAATCAAAAGGCAACTTGGAGAGAGTTGATTTTGGCATTACATTCAAAGAGGAACCATTATCAATGAGCACTCTAGCCATTATATGATCTTGACATTTGACAGAAATATGCAGCGCCTTATTGTGCCCCATCCCTTCTGTCGGTATCTCATCATAGGTAAAGTGATATAATTATCAGCAGTAATGTTGCCAATTATACTACCCAACTTGTCAATTGTGATGTCATGAGAAACACGAGCTTGATTTAGTACCTTCATCAACACTTTTTTGTCTGGCTCAGAATTCATCAATAAGGACAAGAGAGATATCCTTGCAGGGGTGCGATTCAACTGATCAACCACTCTATACTCACTTTGTTTGATGAACTTCAGGAACTCACAAGCTTCTTCATCAGATACCTCCTTCTTATACTCATTTGGCTTTGTCAACCCTCCTTTTTCTTTCACATCATTCTCCATGGAAATCTCTCTTATCTTGCTCTTCCCCTTGTAGTTCCTCTTATCTTCTTCTTCTTGCCCTTTTTCGCAACTCTTCAGGAGTGTAAATGCGCCCACTTCGTGTCATCCTTCCAATCCCTGATATATTAGTCACGATAAAGGTCGAACAAGATGAAACTTTTGGCTGATCATTTGTGAGATTATTTCCAAGGACTTGTATATCATAATTCTATGGTACTGCTCTGGTGTCCTTGAATGGAAAAGGACTAGGAACTTGAATGGTGATGGGCCTCGGGCCACATGGAGGTGGCGAAGGCGCACTTGCAGTGTAATAGATAACCAACGGTTTGATAGCCGGATTTGCAATGGAAGAGACCAAAGAGTTTATGGCTTCCTAACCTTCTTGAAATTGTGGAATAGCACACTCATCCACCATGCTTATGCCATCATTGTCACATAGATGACCTATTTGCACTAGTTGCATGTCCATTAGATCTTAGAGGATTTGTTTGAACTCACCATATTCCTCAATAGAATGCCCCACATTCCCATAGAGATTGCACATTATTTTATCCTCATCGACCCATTTCTCTTCAATATGAGCTTTCATCATTCTGAATTTGCACAATTCTTTAAAAATAACCCTCATGGGGGTTTTGACATCTGCCACTCGTCTTATAAGCTGCTGGGCAGAGCACTCCTCTATAGCATTGATTGTAGGATTCTCATGGTTAGGCAAAGGGTTGTGGCCCACACTTGGAGTATTTGCCTTGAAATTCAACCATTTGGCATCGATTAGGTCTTGCACCTTAAACTTCAGAGTTTTGTAATTTTCTATGGAATGGCCTGCGGCCCCTACATGGTAATTGCATTTGGCATTTGGGTCAAATCCTTTAGGGTATGGGGGTTCCACTAGCTTCGTCAGGCAAGGAGCCAAGAGAGAGTTACGAAAGAGTTGGGGTAGTAACTCGGTATAGGTCATAAGGATTGGGTCGAGATGGACAAGCTTCCTTTCTTGGTTATTTGGTGGTCTTCTTTGGTTTGTGTTTGGGTTTTTAGTCCATGGTTGGGTTAGTTGAGCTGGCCTGGTAGGGAATGTTTGGTTTGGGGTGGGAAATGGTGCATGATAAGGGATCATTGGAGGATAAGGTTGAGGGTGTGGAGCTTGGGAGACATTAGCAATGTATGTGTTATAAGGTATGTAGGGAGGTTGAAAGAATGGTTGAGGGTTGATAAGTGCTTGGCTAGATCTCCAAGGGGTAAAACTTCCTTGATTAAAAGTAACATCATGTGCTTCTCCTTCTCTTCTCTTCCCCATTGGGGGCCTCTTGGCGTTAAATGTCCCTGTTGAACTTTCAATGATCTTCCCACTTTTTATTCCCCCCTCAACTCTTTCTCTGATGATGACCATGTCCAAGAAATTTGATGACACACTCCCTATCATTTTGTCATAGAACGTGGCTACAATTTCTCTTTCTGTTAGAGGGGGTTCTACTGAGCAGCTATTTCTCTCCACCATTGAGCATACTCCTTAAAAGTTTCAGCCTCCTTCTTACTCATATTCTGCAGTTGCAGTCTATCCGGTGCCATATCAATGTTGTACTTATACTGCTTCAAGAAAGCATCGACCAAGTCATTGAAACATCGAAAATGGGCATACTCAAGATGCGTGTACCAATTCGAAGTTGCCCCAGTCAAGCTATCTTAGAAGAAATGAATCAGCAGCTTATCGTCGTGAGCATACGAAGCCATCTTGCAAATGTACATTGTCAGATGGTTCTTTGGACAAGTGGTCCCCTTGTATTTATCAAAATATGGAACTTTGAACTTCGGTGGGATCACCACATTAGGGATAAGGCAGAGTTCTGAAGTATCAAGGAGACTGTAACTATTTGCCCCTTCTATGGCTCGCAGTCTCTCTTCTAGAGTTTCCAACTTTTTTTTCGACCGAGAATTTTCGACAGAGGAATTCAATTGGTACTGCGGCATAAAGGTGGGGATAAAATGTTGCGCTGGCAAGGTTCCGTTGGCAGGTGGTTGGGTTGTGTTCAAAGAGTTAGCAACGGGCGTGTTACTGTCTGGGGGATTGGTCACTTGTGATGGTTCAAAGCTAGCAAGAAAACCATACGATGGAAAAAAGAAGGGGAATGAGTGTTGTGTTTGTAGGGTTTCATTAGCAGTTGGCTGAGTAACCTGAGCTTCAGTAGTATTTGGCGAGTTTGAGATTGGTGTCACTGGCGACGTACTATTATCAAGGGGATTTGTGGCCAATGGTGGTACATACCCAGGAGGCAGGCCATATGGTGAAAATAGTGGAACTTGAGTTCCCTGAGAACTGGCGACAGCGGGTTGAGTGGTACTGTTTGGGTAAACAGTTAGAGGCATCATAACTCTTTGAGGGTTGAGGCCTTGATATTGCAGAGGGCTTGGAGAGAAGCCAGGCAGGTGAAGAGGTGTGGCTGGGTGTCCTTCGTTTGCCGTTGAGGGATTCTCATTTGTATTCCTTCTATTCTCCATAGACTGCAACATCTCCATCATCTTGGACATTTGCTCTCTAAGCTGGTTCACTTCATCCTTCAACTCTTGAGTTTGCTCTATCTCATCCATGATCCTTGCTTAGGAACAAGTTCTGTAAGGGTGTCGTGGAAGCAGTTTTCCTGCTATAGTGTCTACTTTTCTGCTCGAGGAAACATGATGCAATTATTAGTATTAACTGAACCAAAATGACAAAATGCATATATGCAAAACATTGACTATTTATGCACATGGTTTTTTTTTAAAAAAATGCTATGAATGTCATGATAGTACAAGATGATGTATCAAATTTAGAGCTGAATTTTTTTTAAAAAAAAAAGAAGTGAGAATGAATGAAAATGCAAACCATGAGAATGCAAGATGATATACCTTTTTTTTTATTTTTAAGAATGCTAGGAGTGCCAGGTAAATGCAAGTCATAAGAAAAAAAATGCATGGATGAATGACATGAGAAAGAGATAGATAAAGAAGAAGTACATTCCCTTTGTGTCCTAAGGAAATGCCTTAAATTTGAGGAGTTTTATCCTAAGGATCTATAGGTCTTTCTGATTCGTGAAAACTTTCATTGGGTGGCTCTACTATTCTCAAGGCCTCTAAAACTAAGTTCAATTTCATAATGCTGACCACAAATAGCGGGTAAACCACTAGGTGTGGGACATTCGTGAAAAGGGCACACTCTAGATGAGGTTTTCGCAATAACCAAACAGGAAGTATATCCAAAATAGCTACCACTACTCAATCTCTACCTAAGTTAGGCTTCACTCAGACCCAGGTATAGGGTCCCACTCGAATGTTTGTGATAAACGTGTAGGTGCAGTGGGTGTATGAAGCATACAAACCTTCATAATCCTAAGAATTAACCTCATCCTACCAAAATAACAGTCCAATAGAACATACATACAATAGTCAGCCAGTAATTTTCTACCATAGGGTTTTAACAATTAAGCACAAAATATTAAAAAAATATATACAAGTAAATCATGTCAAGACAAATACAAAAAAAAAAATGTTAGCAGATATAAAAAAACTAATTAAGATATATTTAAAAGCAAATAATAAAAAAATAAAAACAAAAAAAAAAGGATAAAATAAATAAATAGAAATTATTAATAATTTACACAACTAGTAACAATAGGCCTGACTCTCTAAGGTCCCTAGTCGAGTCGCCAGCTATCGCAATCGGAATTGCGACGAGACGACCGAAAAAGATTAGGTTTGAAAATCAATGAAATTGCTACCAATGTTTATTTAATTTAGGAAAACATTAGAAAAACCCTTAAAATAAGCAAAATTGGTCTTTTTAGAAAATGAGTTTTGGGTTCGGGAGTCGATTACAGGTAGGAAAAGTGTTAGCACACTACACTGCTCATTCCAAGAACGGTACCTTAAGTTAGTTGTGCAAATTTTAATAATCTCAAATGTATTTATTTTACCCCTTTTAAAAAAAAGAAACAACTAAATTATGAAAATTTATTTTTAACTTGACAGAATAGAGATTCTGCTCCTACATATCCCCGGGTGTGATGGGGAACTCAAAGTCACGTAGTTCTGTAGAAAATAATTGTGAGTTTGTTATTTTTTCTTTTTAATTTTGAAAAGATTTTTTATTTTGAAAACTCATTCAATTTTTTTAATATTTAGAAAAGTGTTCAAATCCTCAAGCTGTCACAACTTAGACGACTCTAAAAGTTATAGGATCAACAAGCTGTCACAACTCAACTAATCCCAATTTCTTATTGAATTAATTTTAAAACAAAAAATTTACAAAATAATAATAATAATAATAATAATAATAAAAAATAAATAAATCAAACTAATAAATGAATAAGTTAAAATGAATAACACGTGTATATAATGAAAGATAATAACACAAGAAAAAATAAGCAAACTTACCTCCAAGGTGTATACAAATGATATGCTTTCAAAGAAAGAAGTTGGTCGCAAAGCCCCGCACACGTTCTCTTCAAATCAAACCTTGAAAAACAACTCACTTACAAGAGAAATTTTTTTACTAAAGTCCTCTAGCTCTTATACTTAGTATTAAGACCAAGAGTATAATTTCCTCTAACTCTTATACTTAGTATTAAGCCAAAAAGTGTAAATTTTTTTATGTCAAAACAAATAAGAACCACCTCTTTATATAGGAGAAGGGGAAGGGGAAGGGAAAGGGGAAGGAGGATGACTTCTCTAATGTGGGACTTAGACACCTTAGTTTTTTCTTCAAATTTCTTCTTCTTCTTTTTCCTTTTTTTTTCTTTTTGTTTTATTATGAATTTGAATGACCCAAGCAACAAAAGTTTATGGACAAAATTGGGTATCAACAAGCTTATTAGAATACTATGTTGAGTTGGGTTAAACTAATGAGTCTGACATATGTTTAAAAAAATTCTTGAAAAAAAGTAAAAATACGAAATAAAAAATTTGTTACACATAATATGGCTTATATAAATATAACAAATTATATATTAATTCATATAGTTGATCTTACACAAACATAATATGTCTCAAATAAACTAAATACACATAAGAGCATAACAACTTAACAAGACTTATTAATTTAAGTCAGTAATAAACTAAACTAAACAAATAAGTCTCAATATTTATAAATAACAAATTATTATAACCAATTGAAGTTATTGTTATCACACATACCATGTGAAATGACATAATCATTGACATTATTCTCTATTTTTTCAAGACATTGCAGTTCTTGAAATAAAAAATTGGGGATTTAGATTTTTTATTTGAGAGACTAAGAATTTGTGAGTGGTCAAAATGGTGATTGGTGAGAATGAATGTACTATCTGTGTATAAGCGTTTTTGCCTTTTGTTAGGTTTCAAAGTGGAACAATGTCATTCCACTAGATGAGCATTTTTTTCTAGTAGTCGTTTTAGTCATGATTAAAAATTGTGATTAAATGATTTTTTAATCATAACTAAATGACTTTTTTTTATTTAAAAAAATGGGTAAGTTAGGTATCCGTGGGCTAGACATTTCCAAACTTACTACCCGACCTACAAACTGCAAATTGAAGTATTTTCCAACTTGATTCAACCCACATTATATGGGTTATGTTAGGTCAAAAGTCACAAATTCTCAAATTGATCCGACTTACTTGGCATCCCAACCCTTATTTTTACAGGTTTATGGTTAAACATGTACAAATAAAAAAGTTAAACCTTTAGTGTGGCAAAATATTTTTTGATTCACCCTTTTTTGTATAATATTTTTTTCAGGATAATTACTCTATAGGTCCTCAAACTTTTTGAGATAATTCAAATAAGTCTTTAAAATTTTTAAGTTTGTAATTAGGTACCTGAACTTATAAAATGTTTGTAACTGGGTCCATGTAACTAGAAATTGTTAAAGCTCCGTTAATGCAAACACAATATTCTCTAATTCTAAATAAAATATTATTTGATAGTATCTATATGCAGATCTGATTGTATGTAAATATTACCTATTGAAATCTATAAGTTTCTTATATGTACAGATTTGTAAAAGAAACTTACTGATTTTAACTGGTAATATTTATATATACTCAGATTTGCATACAGATACTGTCATATAATATTATTTTTGAAATTAGATAATATTATGTTTGCATTAATGAATTTATGGGTCTAAGGACCAAATTACAAACATTTTATAACTTCAGGACTTAATTACAAACTTAAAAAGTTTAAACATCTATTTGAATTATTTCAAAAAAATTAGAAACTTACATAATAATTTAACCTTTTTTTTCCTATATAATGTAGTTTTGTATACCTCCACGTTTACATGTGAATGGCATGTGTTGGCAGTGTTGCGACGCTAAACCCCCTCTGATTTTTCACAAATAAAAAATTAACTATGTTATGTATCCATTATCCGGACCACTTCAAAGTCCCAAATTCGCTATTATATTGCTTCTACGGTGTAATCTATATCTTAATTCCAGCAACATATTTTGTAAATAGATATTTATATGATAAAAAAAATAAGATGGGATGAACTCCACTTGATTACATGCTATTTTCTGTTAAAAGCTAAATGATTAAAAGGTTAATTATATGTTAATAAAGTGAAGCTTGAAGAGTAAAAGTGATAACTCTCTTTTTTTTCCCGAAACATAGTGATAACTTTTTAATTAAATTATAAAATAAAATAATTATGTAAAAAAAAAAAAAAGTAATTTTTTTAAAATAACTTATTTATTGTGTTTTGTTTTTCTCAGCATGATATAGAAGTATTCTTTTATTTTTTATTTTTATTAAAAGAAGTATTCTTTTATTTAAGACACACATGACCTTGTCAATCACATTTTTTTCAATTAATTCATAATTAATTCATTTATATCTATTTATACTATTATTAAAGAGATTTCCTCATTCATATTTTTTTAAATATTATTTTTATTATTATTTAATTATATATAAAAATTGAAAAATAAATATAAAAAGGATAAAATTGTAAATATTTTTTTATTTTTCAGTTATAATTACTTTTTAAACTTTAAAGTTATAAAAGACTCTTTATTATTATTTAGGTATTTTTAATCTTAACTAAAATTAAAAAATTCATATTGAGAATATGTAGCCCACCAAAGCACTAGTAAAAATAATGAAAGTCTTAATATAAAGATATTTTTTCTTTCGCCAAATCAGTAATGAAAGATATGTATATCTTATAGACATTGTATCATGCATAAAAGCTCTCTTACGACTGTAACATATATGGACCCCCCAGCCTGAAGCACAAGCAACCCACTTTTTTGAATTTTTTTGAATCACGATTCAAATAGCTTGAGAATTAATTAAATAGAATTGGAATTGAAATATGAAATTTTATTTTATTTTTTGGAATTAAAATATTTATATTCTTAAATTTTATGTTTGAATTTATTAAAGAATTATAATATAAAATTGTAATTTTAAATTGAATTCTAATTATATTGTTTAAATGTATGATCCAAAATTTTAAAAAATATTAACAAATTTAAAATTTTAAAAAATTTAATACAATAATAATTTTTATAATATTATAATCATATATTTTCTATCATAAATTATTTTTTATGAAAATTATTTGTATAAAAAAATGAAAAGAACATTGGAGTGTAGACAGTTTTTGTGTGTCATAATAACTTTTTATAAAAATATTAAACGTCAATGCTTATGATTTTTGGAAAATGTGTGATAGAGAAAGACTTTAATCAAGGAAGAGAGTTAGACTTCAATTTTGAAGTTTTAGATCTGATAATTTTTAGAGTACAAGCTAAAATTAAAAAGAGTTAATGCTAGTTGTTTCTTAATTTTGTGAAATTAATTTATAAAATTATAATTATAATTTTAAATGATATTTTTAAAAAATTAAAATTAAGAAGTCAAATTTTAATACTATATAAGATAAGTTGTGGTCTGAAATTTAAAAATTTAAAAATTATAGTAAAAAGTAAAAACATTTGTTTTGTTTTGTTATATATATTTTTTAGAATATCTATCACTCAATAAGTGATAGATAAATTTTTTAAAATATAGTCAAATATCTAAACAAAAATCTTACTTAATAATATTATTTTTATATCATAACTATGATCAAATTCAAAACTAAGATCTAAACAAATTCCATTCATAACACACAAGTTGTTGATGTGTTGTAGTTTTGTGCTTGACTAGTGTGCAGGCTGAGGCTCAACATACGGAGACCCACACGCCGCGGAAAGTCAAGGACAAAACCCAATCACACATTACAGAAGCAAGTTGCAGTCATGGCTGACTTGAAGTGAGGAGTGGATGGGTGGTCATGGACATGGACATGGATAATGTATTGGTCCCTTTTATTTCCCAATATCTCTCTCAGTCCTAGAAAGGATCTTTCATAATATGGGGTTTTCAAAGTCGTGATTCTTGCCGGGCATTGTGGGTCACTCAGATCCTGCTTTTGGAACAGAACCACAGTAAAATCCCTTGTAGGTTAATGAGGTTGGGATTGAGGGAGAAAACTTTCTATAATCTATGTTAGGTATAGGCAAAATAAATAAATAATGAAAAGTTAAATATACAAGGTCAATAAAGTATTAATATATATTATAATAATTAATCAATAATTAACTGTAATAATTAATTATTAATTCATACTATGATCAACGATGCACCTGATTTACACAAGAATTTATCGAACCCCGTGGTTCATATCCTTTAGCAACAAACTAACCACCCATTCCCTCTCACTCCTCTCTACATGGACTATTGCTGTTTTGGCAGATGTAATAATATATAGTTGCATAATTAGCCTACTGTTTGATTATTAAGATGGTTTTAGTAAAAATCGAAATGCAATAGCATAAATATTTGGGGTGTCCTAGAGTTATTAAAATGGGTCAATCCAACTCACATTGGTTGGGTCAGATTAGTACACTTTAGTGGTAAGCTAAAAATTGATTAATCCGACTCAATTCACTTGAGTTGATAGGTTAAACGAGTTGATTTGCCAAATTTTTTTATTTTAAAAAAACATAATTTTAAATCGTCTTCAACATTTTGCAAAAGGCAAAAAAAGTGGTATTCAACAAATAAAAAAAAATCAGAACTTATTCAACAACAGATCAAACAAAAAATCAAAGTTTTGGCCTCTAGTTCTTTACCCTCTAGTGTCATTGACAATGGTTGGTCATGTGAGCTCTTTTGGTTCTGTCGAAGAGAGCGATGACGGTTGTTGAAGTCAGTGAGCCCTCTAGTCATGTTGACGATGATGGTCGTGGTTCATGCTTGAAAGTGATGACTATGCGCTTGAGTTTGTGCTTCATGGTGGTGCATTCGAGTTCGACTGATAGGTGGCCGGTGGCAGTGCTTAATGTGACAACGGTGACATGAGAGACCAAAAAATGAGAGAGAAAGTGAAAGAGGACTTTTGAGTTATCATTTTTCACCTATGACCAACTTGACCTCTTGTGGTGGGTTCCTAGAAAGAACCCGCGTCGTAGTTTTACCTTGTATTTTTTTTAATCTTCCAACCTGTGAGCCAAGTCAAGTTAGCCCAAAGTCCTTGTAGGTTGGTTTTTTCCAGCATTTTGCATAGGTTAAACAGGTTGGCTCACGAGTTGGAACTCACTTTGATGGCTCTAGGTGTCTAGTGGGTTAGACTAACTCACGAATTCACAGGTTTTGACTAAACTCAACCCATAAAATGTAGGTTGAACTAGGTCTACAGGTTGGGTCAAGTTAAAAAAAAAAATTCAACCCGCAAGGTACAGGTCGAGTAGCAAGTTTGAAAAGTATCATCCTGCACAAACTTAACTCACATAAGTAATTTTTTTTTAAATAAAATCCATTTAGCTATGGTGACATTTCGTGTTGCTTTTCCCTGACTTTTCTATAGTGTCAATCAAATTTGGGTGTAGGCATTGTGATCACATTGAGAATGTGACTAAAACTAAGAAAATAGATATAAGAAACTCATGAAGCATCTAACGGATAATAGCGATAAAAATTTAATGAATTGCTTGGATGACAAATAGTATCTTAAGAAAATTGAAAATAAAGTAAATGATTCTGTCAATCTATATACTATATATGATGACATTGATTTCAATTAACTAACATGATTTGTTGTTTTTGGGTTTTAAGGTCTATTGGTTTACTTTAATTTATTTCAGACTTATATTAATTTAGTAAGACTTGTTATGTTAATTTCGTTTGTCTGAGACTTATTATGTTTGTATAAGACTGATTATGTGACTTTTAATTTATTCAGAGCATATATTGTCTCTAATTAAGATATTTTATGTATAACGAATTTTCAATTTCAGATTTTGACATTTATTTTAGCATATTCTTTTAAATGTACGTTGGACATAGGTTTGACCCAACCTCACCCGAGCTGGTTGGGTTGAAAGAAAATATTCTTTTTGCCCAATTTAACTCACGCATCGGACACACCTAATAAATATCATAGGGTGCATTTGGATAAACATTTTAAAAAATTGATTTTTTCTTGTATTTGGATGTTTTTTCATTAATAGAATAGAACAAAATAGGTGAGGATGGACCGGAAATGAAAGAGAAGGAATAGAACATAATTACCATTTTCTTTGTTTGGAAGATTAATAACAGAACAGAACGAAACATGTGTTCCTATCATTCCACTTCAATTTTAGGGAGAACAAAAATTAGACATTTGAGGAGAAGAGAGAAAAAATAATTTTTCATGTGTTCTATTCCATTCCCATATGTTTCAAAACTCCCAAACAATGAAAATTATTTCCCTTCCCTTCGTTCTCTTTCTATTCCCCTTATTACCTATCACCCAAACATAATATTAATATGACAAAAGAGATATTTTTTTAAAGGAACTTGTTCTAGCCCATTCCTCACTTGTTCCATTTATTCCCTCTCATTTACGGTCCATCCTCTCTTGTTCTATTCAGCTTCATTAATAAAAACATTCAAACACAACATTAGGTTCCTAAACAATTTTCCCATACTTCTATCTCTTACACGTTGTGTTCTCTGCTTCAATTCCTAAAATAGCCTTACACTAGAATTAAGAAAGCTCCTAAAATGAGTTCCTTCACTTTCTTTATTTTGTTGGCTAAGAGATAACTTATTTTCTTTTCAATTGCTTTTATCAATTATAACACAGAACAAATTCTGAAGGGAGTGTATAAGCCAATATAAGCCTAAATATTACAATAACAGAAAAGAACTTGCGCGAAATAGATGATTTGCAGTTCTTGCTTATTGCTTCACCTCTTGGAAGTTTTCCTTTTCTATTGTCTAGTGACTAGCGATCATTTCAAATTAGCTATAATGATTTTTTGTACACTGGTTTTACCGTGCTCGAACATTCTGTTTGCATAGTCATTTCCATCCAATTTTTTTTTTTTAATCAAGCCCAACAGTCAATAATATTTAGAACATAATTAACTTTGTTGTAAAAAAAAACACTAAAATAACCTTTTTTCTATATAAATCTTAATTTTTTTGACGTGATAAATCTTAATTTTTTATTACTAATTAATATTTACATTACTTTTTAAAATACACTTTACACTTTAACATGCATGTAATATGGAATGAAATTTTGATTCACTATTAGTATAATTTTTTTTATATCATTAATTAAGTATATATTATTATTATATGTGTGACTTTTAAAATAATTATTATAAAAATTAAATTTTTTAATAACATAACAATATATAATTAAATAATGGTATAAATTTTTTTTACACTAACAATACATTTAAATTAAATCATATAATAAAAGACTTACAAATTTAAGTTGCATCAAAGTTACTCAATTGGCCTTTGAGCACATGATGTCCTTCCAGCCTAGATTAATTATAAAACTTCATAATATAGGACACAACCAACAAACAAAACATTTTTTTTTTGCTTGCTCCATGTGGAAGTTTACTGCTTGTTCTCGTCAGCTTTTGGTTCATGTACCATACTACCGAATTTGGATTCTCTCGAGTTGTTGGAGGTACAGTTAAAGCATCTTAACTGTTTATTTTTATTTGAAAATTAAAATTTTTATTTTTATTTTTTAATATTAAAAATATTTTTTAATATTAAATTAATATTAACTGTTAAATGAAAAATTAACGATAAAGATATATTCCAACAATTGTTAAAAGTATAACTGCTGAAGAGAAGCTGGATCTCCGTACTACCATATCTGCTTTAGCTTTTTATTTTAGGGATTTGTGCAGTATTAGGATCCATGTGTGAGATTAATTTGTTTTAGTATATATGTTAATGTGAAGCAATACTCGGAAAAGGTAAACCCACTCCACAATAGACACACCTACCCACCCACACACATAACCCATAACCAAAGCAAAATGTCCTTAAGCAGACCTGTTGGGGGCAATTTGTCCCTCTGGAATGCCATAAGGACACAGTATCATCAAACATTTTTTTAGTTTTTTTTTTGTGGCTTTGAAATTGCATGCATTCAACAATGGGATTCAAGGCATATCAATTATTTACTATCAACTTTTTTCTTTTTGAAAAAAAAAATTAGTTTATTAAAAAAGAAATGATATCATATTTGAGAACAATTATTTTGTACCTTACTAATATACAGATAATATTTTGTGAAGAAAAGAAAAAATAATGGAGGCAGATTGGGGATTCTAGGTTGTGCTGTCCCTTTTGAAAGTTGAATATAACGAGAATAAAGTGACACTGATACCACTCCAACCCCTAATATTGCACCAATGTTTGAAGAATATAGAGACCTTAGATTGAAACTTCGAAAGTGATTTTTGGACACAAATAGCCACCTTTTGCTTTTTTGGCAGAACTTGGAACATAGTGGTTTTTACCTATTTTAATTAATGAGATAATATATTGAATATTTGACTTATTTGTAATCCCTCGTCGCCCAGAAAGAAAAGAAAGTGACAATGGACAAATCATTCTCATAAGACGTCTGATTTAAATATTTTCTGTTCAGCTTTCTGTTTTATGCTTTTGTTATTATAAATTTTTATTTACTTTTGAGTCAGAACTCAGAAGAGTGAGAATCATAGATTCGTAGTGTGGATTTGATGAGTTGGTTTTATTGAAGGATGAGCTTGAAATGGATCATAGTGGCGGCGGGCCCTTGGGCGCCAAACTTCTTCACATCGGCGTTAGTTTGAGGCTTTGAGCACTAAGCATCTGGGCTTAGCCTAGTCATGGATCACGATGATATAAGTCATAGGTAATATAAAGTAGAATAAAGATTATCATATATATTTTTTTAAGAGTTTATGTATTATACATTTTTTTAAAAATATATAATTTAATATAAAATAATAATAAAAAATATATATATGATAAATGATATTAGAATAAAGGTAAAATATGATATGAGAGAAAAATAAATAAAAAAATCAGAGTTATATAAAATAATCTTTTCTGTGTTTATTTTATTTTTTATTTTTAAACTTTTATGAATTAATTCATTTACAACATTTTTTAAACATATCAAAAAGAAAAAAAACAAAAAAACAAAAGCAAGCGCTTGGTAAGTTTTGAATTTCTACCTTGTTACGGCTATTTCCATTTAGCATTGATTCGAATTTGAATCATCTTACTCCTATTGAGCTGAAAATTTGAAAGGTTAGGCATTAGGCAATTTGGGATAAAACTATTTTGTATATAATTGGTGAGAAGAAATTCTGAATCATGAATTTGTTGAAAATGAAATGCAAAATCATTTTCATTCCAACCAAATAATTTATGGCACTCCTTCCAAAATATGTTAACAGTCTAAATATTAAGAAATGGTTAAATTAAAATTTTGATATTTATATTTTATATTTATTTTTAATTCAGTTCTTATATTTTTTCTTTTCAAATCAATTTTCATATTTATAATTTTTTAAAATAACCTTTATTATTAATTTTTATTATAACGTTATAATATCGTCAATTAATTAATAAAATAAATATTTTTATTTAATATAAATTCATTTAGATGTTTATTTTTTCTATAAAACATCATATATGTATTTTTTATTTTAATAAGTATTTATTTTTTCTGAATAAATATTTTTTTCTAATATATATTCTTTTAGTTTTTTTTTATTTTGTAAAATATTTAATAAAGATTAAATTAACGGTATTAGACGAAAGATAAGGACACAAGTATTGTTTTAAAAGATTTTATAAGTATAAAAATTAATTTAAAAAATTATAAGGATTAAATTAAAAAATAAAAATAAATTATAGAGATAAAAATTTAATTAAACCTTACAAAATGTTTGTGTACTTTTTTTTTTTACATAAATGCTTGTGTACTTTAATAATATTATACTCAATCTAATAAAAACATAATACATGGATTATATATTTATATATCGTTAGATTAAATTTAAAATATTATTTAATAAATACCAAATTAAGCCTCAACCGTTTAGTACATTAGAATTTTTCTTAAAGATTAGGCAGGAATTATTTTTATTTTTTATGTAGTATTTTCCACCGTCAACTTCCTTTCACTCATATCAACCAAGAGAATTTTTTTTATATATATTTTTGGTTTTCCACTTTTTACTAAGAATGAAGAAAAAATAAATAAAACTTCAGTTTATCTATCTTGTCTACCAAACACTCATTGGACACCATTCCTGGGCATCACAAATACACGCATCTATGGACATAATTCTAAAGTGCTAGTGCGTAAACATACCGTTGAATCAAATTAAATAGGTATATATAAAAATATGAAAAAAAAATAGTATTACTATCGTAAAGGTAAAGTGCTTGATTAAATTCAACCTTCTTACACAAGGTGATGCAAGAATTGCATCATCACTATCATACAAGTCTCCAACAAACACTAAGAAGTTAACTTTACCAAGATACATCTAGACACAAATTATATTATTCCACGGGCGCAGATGAAAGCATTTGCACTAAAAGGTCAAGTTATCAAATAATTTGAAGGAATCTTCATCACCAAGAGTCATTAGCAACAAGCCACTAACGACACACTGCTAAAACAATCTTTTAGGTCTGATCATAATCATTTTCTTAGACTCGAATAAAACAACAGTATGTTCCAGACCAAAAATCCGATGCAAATAGGAGTACGAAAAAGATGACGATGGTTGTATCAGATTTGTTTTGCTAATGATGCATTGCATCAAGAATCCAAGATAAACAAGTATTCTTTGTCATGTTCAACGGTGGCATGAAAAGGTTATCAGATATATCAATATTATTCATATACCTTTTTGCTTTGCTTTTGATTCATTTATTCAATTACTACTCCCCTTTCACCTGTCAATGGTTCCTGCATTACACGAAAATAAACAGTAAACAAATAACTTTATATGCATGACATCTTAACGGCAAAAGTATAGGTTAAATATGCTAACTTTTATATGTTAGGCTATTTAACCTATACTTTTCTTTTGTAATAATATAAAAATACTTTTAATATTTCCCATTTGACGAGTTAAAAGGACCTATCCATTTATCCCATAAATCCTATAAAATCAAGGTCGAGCTATTAAATTAACAACTTACTTGATAAAAGTACCAAACTAACCTATTTAGGAGTGTTTAGCAATTTTCAAAACTAGTTTAAATAATACAAGATAAAATCATTTACATAAATACATATAAAAACGATCTAGTTCTAAATTAAGCTTAGTTTAGTTCAAAACTAATTCAAAATTGATTCTATAATTAAAAAATCTTGACAACATGAGTTGACGTCCTTATTAACTTTCAGACGAATAAGTGTCTCCATTATTTTATTTTATCCAACACTCATCTTTTAATCTTGTTAAATAAGGAAAAAAAAGAAGAATAAAAATGAATGGAGAGAGTATGGAAAAATTTGGACAAAAAAAAAACCAACATTAAGAGTGTGTTCAGATTAGTTATAAAAAAATATTTCAATAATTGATTAGCTATATAATCTATTTTCTTTATAATTGATTATGGTGAAATCAATTTTATGTTTAGATATGTTAGTTTAAAAGTAATTTTGAAATAATTTATTTTATTTGGATTATAAAAAAATAATTATTTTTATGTATTAAATTATTAAAAAAGATATAAAATGATTTATTTATATTATATAATATTGACTAAAATGCAAGGAACTCACTCAAACTATAGATCATTTTCAGAAAACCTCCATGTATTTCAAAACTCAATCACTTGACTCCATAAACTTATCAAATTGTATAATGTAGTATAAAATTAACTCCTTATGCATATGCAAAAAACTCCTATAAGGGATCAATATGCATAATTTGATAAGTTGAATGAGTCAAGTTGTTAAATTTTGAATCACAAGAATTTTTTTAAAATTGTCCAATAGTTAAAAAGCGTTTCTTGCATTCTAGCCTATAATATTTGATGTTTTAGGATTATTTTAATAAAAACATAACATAATCAGTTTTTAAAGAAAAATTAATGTAATAACTTTTTATCATAATATTTAAAATCAAGCTTAAGATAAAAAAAAAACTTTTCTATGGTGCAAAAAGCTTCTCTTTACTATAATTAATTTTACCCAAACAATGCTAAAACAGTTGAAAAAGCTTTTATCTAAAAAAAAAAAAGGCTTTTTAAGCAAAAATTAATCTCTACTAAACACACACTGAGTTGAACATTTTAAGAAGCTTACATCTAAACCGACTCCATTGTGTCACTGTTACATTTAAAATTGTCTTTTACCTTATTCATTCATGTATCCAGTATCCTGATTGGTCGTTAACCAATTTGTGAGTTTTCGTATCAACTACCAAATAACATTACTCTTAAAATAATGGACAAAATTTAAGTAAATTTTTTAAGTATTTATCATACTGTTTTTGAATAAAAAAATATAATATGTATCATATTTTTAATCATTTCATTGTTTTTTTTAAAGTTTGTATTATTAATTTGTAAAAAGATATACATATATTATGTTTTTATTAAAAAATAACATCGCAATCATTTAGATAACTTTATCTAAATTTTATCTTAAAACAATATAGAGACCAATTACAACACAAATACGGTCAATCACCAATCATTTGCCTGACAAAACAAGAATACAAGAATAGTTTCTCTAGCGTCCAATATCATGAAATTGTATGATTAAAAGTTTAAGTGTATGTTTGAGATAATTGTGAAAGTTTGATTAGTTCAATAATCGATTATGTTTAAATATGTTAGTTAAAAAATAATTTTAAGTTAATTTATTTTGTTTGAATGATATAAAAAAATTATTTTTATGTATTAAATTATTAAAATATGTATAAAATAATTAAAAAATTATGTGATTGATTAAAAAATTATTTGGTTGAAGATAAAATGATATTTATATCTCAAAGTGTAAAAAATAATCTATAATTTAAAATTAAAAGCTAAAATTTCAATATTATAAAAAAAAACCTTTTAAAATACATTGCATTTTATGCAAAAACTGAAACTAAATTTATCAAATATGTTTGATCACTGTTACAACAATTTTTGTAGCTTTTAACATGGGGACGAAAATAATTCATCGGAAACTTGCACTAAATCTTCGCCCATCATTTCTTTCATGACACAACCAAACACACCTTTCCTATCTTCTTCTAAACCCAGCTCGAGAGAAAACAATAAAGGGACTAAGGCCATGGGCCATTACGACCAACAAGGATTTTATAGCCCAATGGGCTTTATTTGGGCTTTTTTAATTAAAAAAATTTGGTTACATAATCAATTTAACGTTGGACTTGGACTTTGAGCGCATAGTCCAGTCAAATCAGAACAGGCTCCAGGTGCAGTGCATGTGGTGACAACAGCAAGAACCAGAGGTCATTTGATTGGACACACAGAAACAAACGTACAAAATGATATGATTGGTTGTTGTACACTTTTTTCAAAGTGAAGTAGTGAAAAAGGGCGAAAAAAAGAAGACTAATCCTCTATTTTAATATTAAAATAATTGCCAAGTATTAATTATATTATAACAAATTTAAGAAATTATCACTTTAATTCTTAAAATTATAAATATTGATTATATTAATATTTAAAATTATAATTTATTAATTATATAAATTTTAATAATTTTAAAAATAGAATCGATATTTATAATTTTAAAAATTAAAATAGTAATTCAGTAAAATTTTTTATTAATCTTTAAAATTTCTTAAAATAATAATTTTAAGACAAACTTAAGAATTTACTCGTTATAATTTTTTAAAATTAGAAACTAATATAATTGCTAGACTAACTATATGTTTGATTTAATTGTGAAAATTTTGATTATTTTAATAATTGATTATTATATAAAAATTTGTTGTTATGATCTATTATAATCAATTCATTTTTATATTTAGATATATCAGTTAAAAAGTGATTTTAAATTAATATATTTCATTTGATTAGTATAAAAAAATATTTTTATGTTTTAAATTATTAAAATAAGTATAAAATAATTAAAAAAATTATTTAATCAAGGATAAAATAGTATTTATATTTCAAAGTGTAAGGAATAATTTATAAATTAGAATCATAAGCTTTAATTTTTAGCATTATGAAAAAAAATTATTTTGCATTGAATTTCATGTAAAAATTAAAACTAATTTTATCAAATATAATTAAATATTTTATAATAACTTTTTTAAAATAAAAAAAACTAATTAAAATGTTACCCTTCATGCACTAATATTAACGTTGCCTAGAATTTTGTTACAACAACTAAAATATGAGTTTTTTTTATCATACTGTCATTTGTGACAAAACTAAGTATTAAAATGTTATTTTTTTAAAATTATTTATCACAATGCCATCTTTTTTAAACTATTTATTAAACTGTCACTCTTTTGTTCTACGTAACTTTTTTTAATATTTTCTGTACCACGTAAGATACGCTAAAGAAGGTGGCGTATCCACATAGATTATGCCAACAAGCTTGGCGTAATCCACGTGGATGCGCCACCCTTTTGACGCATCCTACGTAGATATGCCACATAGGATGACTTATTTACAAATGATGCGCCACACTTGTTGGCTCAATCAAGGTGATTACGACACCCTTAATTGCGTAACTAGGGTGATTACGTTAAGCTTGTTGGCTTAACTAGATAATATATAAGCAACTACTTCCTCATCCATGACATTCCCATCATTTTCTCAATTCTCACTCTCTCTTTAAAGTCTCTCAACTCTCTACCGCATAATTCATTTGGCAGTTGCTATTAGAAGGGGTGTCTAGATCTCTTGTTTGATCATATTCATATATTAATCCTTATATGAAAGTTTTTATTATTATAATGTTTGAATTTTTTTTGTCTATAATTTGGTGGCTGTTTTTTATTATATTATTGTTAATTATATATTTATGTTATTTTATACGTATTTAAAGGTTTGTATAATTTTATTTTGCCTAATTAATTAATACTGTGATTAATAAGATACGTGATCTAAATTGTATGAGTTATTTAAATGTGTACTAAAGTCTCACATTGAAGAAGTCATGCTCCTTCTCTCTCCCCTCTTCCTATATAAATGGGTGATTCTCAATTATTTTGGTATTCAACAAAAATTACACACTTGGACTTAGGTTTTTTTACCATACTGTCATTTGTAATAAAACTAATTATTAAAATGCTACTTTTTTTAAACTATTTACCAAAATGCTCCATTGTAAGCACCGCTCACTTCGCGTTCTGAGTACATGCATTAGTATAAAAGAGTTACCAGATGCTGGATGTCTCCGACCGGTGCATCTATTGGGAATGTGGTAAGCTCTTTAGCAATTCAGTGTTAACTATATGTATTTTATATTGATTATAATGACATATTTTATATCTATTTCTTAGACGGACATTGCAGAGTAATGGTTCAGTTAGACTACGGACGCTGACGCTAGAGAATTTATTGCGCAGATCCTACATTCATTGCAGGAGCATGATCACATTATGGCAGAACAACTTCGTCTAGCTCCAGTAGCATATGACTTTCTAGGGCCACTCGATGAGTCCAGTACACAAGGGACGCGACGTAGAAGGAAGACAAGGTTAGCGAGCACTCGGACATAATTTCGATATCCTGAGGCCTCTGTTTCTACAAGTCAGTACACGACTCAACCTCAAACCATGATTACCATTGCTACAGCTTCGAATGTAACTGTTACATATTCAGCCTCTCAGCTACCACCTATATATTACCCACCATATCCACCACACCCTTACTCACCGTATCCTTACCCGTCATCGGGTTACCACTATATCCTTACCCGCCAACAGGTTACCCACCATACCCATCACAACCAGGTCTTTTTGATCCTCCTCACAGACCACCGCATTCTGATGTTGGCCTATCTTATTGACATGTAATTATATGTCATTAGTGTATATGAGAATGTTACATTTAGTAGTTTTGGTTAAATTACTATTAATGATTTTCTATTGTTATTTTGGTACTCTTGTTGGATTAAACATATTCGTTATTTCGTTTGTATTGATGATCTTAGTACAATGGTTAAATTTTTGCATAACCATAATTTTATTTTTACCATAAACTTAATTTCATTAAAAAAAGTCTAATAAGATTTACAATTTTAGCATCAATAGATTTATAAAGATATAAAAACATATGTAATTTTCACCTAAAAACAACACATGATAACATATTTTGTATTATTTGAAATCACCCTACTGATTTCAAATAAGGATGAGCGTAATCACGATTGAAAGCCTAATAAGTGTAATGACGATCCTTTATAAATAAAGTCATCCATGTGACGTATCGCGTAAGATGCGTGTGATGACTATCTACGTGGATTCGCTTCTTGTTGGCGTAATCTACGTGAATCTTAATCACTCTTTAGCGCATCTACACATAATCTGAAAATATTAAAAAAAAGTCACACAAAACAAAAGGGTGACAATTTGATAAATAATTTTAAAAGAGTGACATTTTGATAAATAGTTTAAAAAAATAATATTTTGATAATTAATTTTGTCTAGATAACAGTATAATAAAAAAACTCTAAAATATGATTTAGTTATATACAAAAAAAAAATATAATTTTAATTTTTTAATAATTTTTTATACTATTTTTTATATTATTTATTTCATCAATATCTTTTAATTATTTTTTCACTTGATCACAATAATTATATAATATAATAAAAATTAATGTGAAATAAAAAATAATGTGAATCCTCAATTTTTTTTTTAAAATAATGGTTTAGTGAGAAGTAAAAAAAGAAAAAGAAAAAAAAGCATAAAACTGATTCATTCAGTTCCACAGTTCTCACTTTTACTTTTCCAAATTGGAACCACTTTTTGGTCTGTAACTAGCAATGAACTCAAGGGTCATTGCCACTGCAACTGCACTTGTACTGTTAGCCGTCACCTTTGCCTTGTTCAAGCCTCAACAACACCTGTTTGCGCCGCCTCCTGTTCCTGGATCCAAGGACCACCTTCACACCGCACGGATACTCCATGTCACCGGAGCTGTTGGACCGGAGAGCCTTGTTTTCGACCGTGACGGCGGAGGGCCGTACACCGGCGTTTCCGACGGTCGGATTCTGAAGTGGGAAGGGGAGGAAAAAGGTTGGACTGAGTTTGCTGTCACCAGTTCTAATAGGTAATTGATAACTATGATAACTACTACTACTACCCCTTTGATGTTTCATGTTTCTGCTTCTTTTTCTTCATTTTTTATACTCTATGTTATTGCTTTTTTTTTTTTTTGGATTCTTACGAGATATCCTCGCTTACATTGCAGGTAAAGTTTGTCTCATTAAGGTTCAAACTCGCTTACCACTTGAGCCACGCCCTTCTGGGGGTCTCTATGTTATTGTATTAGTTAGACTTCAAAAGGGTCAAGAGTTCGTAGGGTTTTATTGATTTTTGAGAATGAAAGTTTTGATTTTTCTGTTTTTAGGCAGTAGAGTATGAAATTTGGATAACTAGTTTTTGGTGGGGTTGAGTGGTTGTAGTTATTGGACAAGGATATGAGCATGGTTGGATTGAGTCATTGAATTGTCTTTTTTACCCATTTTAGTATAAGGAATTTTTTAGTTGAGGAAGTCATTGATATATACTTGCTTCTTACGTTTCACATGCCACGCATGTTGTAAGAGACTATAAAGATATATGATAGCTGCCACATCGATGATATGCTAAATCCAAGAGAAGTTCTGAACTAATTCCCTTGAAGAATTGATCATTCATAGCATTCATTATTATTGGGAATTTAACTAAGAAATATGCAATTTATGAAGTACGAAACACACCGTGTTATAGCAAGTAGCAACAACATGGTTTTTCCATCTAGTTCAAACCAAAAGATGCATGGTTGTTATAATGTCATGTCCTTCCTATATGCATTAAATGAAATTCTGGCTTGTTGGTTTTGCATCATAGTAGGTGTAAAGGGCTTACTCTATCAAGCAGAAGGGAAGATATAAACTAAAATTGTAAACATAATGCATTCTATGTCTTTAACTCTAAAAAGCCGCAGCATTGTTTGAGTGTGCAAGCATGGATACCTAACTTCCTGTGTCTTCAGACATAGATATGCTTGCGTATTGTGCATGAATGGTTGTGCCTGTTATTCTTCTGATGAAATGATAATAAACGATTATGGGTTTTTTTTTTTCCATTGAATTTTAGTTTAAATGGGCTTTTTTGGTCATTGGAGGTGGGCAGAAAGGGCATATGCTGATAATTTTGTTTATATGTCATGATTCATGACATTAGATCTAAGTCTAACACATACTTATAGCTATTATGATACCTTTGATTTTTCTTATGAATTTAATGAGTTTAGTTTCATGATTTTCAAGGACGGACTGTGTACGCCCATTTGCACCAGAGTTGGAGCATGTTTGTGGGAGGCCATTAGGACTAAAGTTTGATAAGAAAAGTGGAGATCTGTACATTGCTGATGCCTACCTAGGCCTAAAAGTAGTAGGGCCTACAGGGGGTTTGGCCACCCAAGTGGTAACAGAAGCTGAAGGTCAGCCCTTCAACTTCACCAATGACATGGACATCAGTGAAGATGAAGATGCGATTTACTTCACTGATTCAAGCACAATCTTCCAGAGAAGGTAAGTTTAACACAAAAGAAATAAAGAATGCCTTCCTTTTAGTCCTTATGCTGCTGGTACAATGTCACTTTTGAAAAATAATTCTTGTACATTAGTTCACTGCAACATTCCCCTGTTGAGATCCTGTTTTTGGAATGTTCAACCATTTAGTAGGGAGGGAAAATTCTTTCAAAGCACTAATCACTTGTTCAAGTCAAATCAAAACTGCATGATTGCAGGTTGAATAAAATAAAGAGGTTCCTCTATAGTGAGCTTGTCTCTAAAGTGAACAAGTAAGGGTGTATTCACTCTTAAATCATTTAATGAGTTAAGATCATAATGCACTTTCGATTAAATCAAGGGTGAATACATCTTTACTTGTTCACTTTAGATACAAACTCGCTTTAGAAGAGTCTTTTTTTTTAAAGAAAATAACATTCAAGAAATTTATATTTTTCTCTTAAACCTGTGGAGATAATGTTTGTTGTTTTTATGTCCAGCATGATAATTTCTCTATCTTGTAACACTTTGAGGACTTACTCCTAGAAGATGCCTTTGAAACTAAAAAATATAGGTACTAATAGAAGAACTTTTATTTACAGAGAATTTTTACTCTAAATGTTGGCCACTTCTGTTTGCAGGCAATTTATGCTTGTACTCCTTAGTGGAGACAACACTGGCCGGTTGATGAAATATAACAAGTCAACAAAAGAAGTGACAGTCTTATTACGTGGCCTTGCTTTTCCCAATGGTGTTGCTTTAAGCAAAGATGGTTCATTTGTGCTGGTTGCAGAAACCACTACTTGCAGGATCGTGAGGCTTTGGCTTCATGGACCTAATGCTGGTCAAGTTGATACTTTTGCTGTGCTGCCAGGGTTCCCAGACAATGTAAGAAGAAATTCAGAAGGGCAGTTTTGGGTGGCTTTGCATGCAAAAGGAAGTCCTTTTGCGAAGTGGGTTTCTTCTAATTCATGGGCTGGAGAGGCATTGCTAAAGCTTGGATTTAACTTCAAGCAGTTGCACTCATCATTTGCAGGGGGAAAGCCTCATGCTGCTGCGATAAAGCTAAGTGATAAAGGAGAGATATTAGAAGTCTTGGAAGATTGTGAAGGGAAGACCTTAAGGTTCATCAGCGAAGTGGAAGAAAAAGATGGGAAGCTTTGGATTGCATCTGTGTTAATGCCTTTTATTGGCATCTATAGTTTATGAGAGTGCTTCATAGGTAAGATGGTATTTGAGTTACTTTTTAATGTAAGATAAGATGTAGTCGTCTATGCAGATTGTGTGGGATTTGTGAATTACTTTGAGTCATTGATAAGACTAGTTTTTACATGGTAGTTGTGTTCTTTCTAATAAAAAGAGTCCCTTTCACTTAAGGGCAGATAGTACACAACAGTTCTGCAGAATTCTATTTCTTTGTGACCTGCGGATTTACGTTATGGGGTGTGCTGCTGCTGGCCACCAGTATCTTTAAAGAAACTTTGATGTGTGTATCATTTTCTCCCATATTAATCATATGAAATTACACCTACTAAAGAGATGCACATTATTATTGAAGTAAAAGAGAGGGGCCAAAACACTATTTGATTAGGGAAATTAGTTTGGAGTACACACATTATATATATCTTATATTTCAATTTTTTTCATTGAATTCAATAATCTCCATATTTGAGATTAATCCTTGCGTCCAAGCCTCAATATCCTCTTCTCAGTCTGACTATGGTTAGAGACAACACTTCAAAAAAAGTACGGTTTTGTATTAAGATCATGAGATTGGGGAGTTGGGGAATGGATTACAAGACCAATGGAGGCTTTCAAGAGCTACTCCATGTCCATGCAGAATATAGGAAGCATGGCATTGGCAAAGGTGGAGGCTTGGGCTATATGCTCAGGTGGCGGTTGAAGGAGAAAGAAAGTTTTGGGTTGAGAGAGCCCCACAAACGTGGCTGGGACCTGGGAACACCAAAACGGGTTGTGTGGTTTGTCAAAAATGATAGAAATTTGAGTAAATCATTATACTTTTCCGTAAAATTTGCATTTATTACACATACCTTATCTATTTAATTGGGGTGCAAATAAATTAAGTTATTCATAAACTATTTAATTCAACTAGTTAAATGTTCAATTAAATTCATTTGATTAACTAAATAAATAAATTCAAATTTAAATTTAAGATTGATTATATAAATGAAATAAGTTCAAGTATTATAGGCTTGACATTAAAAATTCGTTAATAACTGTGTATATATGTATATAGATTAATTTATTTTGTATATATAGTAAACATTAAATCACAAACAAATTGTAATTTCAAATAAGAAAAGTATAGAATAATAATTTATTTATTGTTAATACTAACTAAAAGTTTCTATATGAATGTTATAAATTTTCTATATAATTGATTATGAATAAAAAATATTTTATTTTTATTTTTAATTTTACTATATCTTCTAGCATAAAGATGTTTATTAAATATTAAATTAATAAATTTTAATATTTTAAAAATAAATTTAATAAATAATAATAATCAAATTATAAATGAATTAAATAAGTTAAATTCAAATTTTAAATATAACTTATTTAATAAATAAGTCAAATTTAAATAATCTCTTTCCTTTACAAGTCAAGCCCGAGTTTCAAATACTTGATTTGACTCATTTCGACTTCTTAACATTCTTACTATTTAATATATTTCTCAAAATTCTAATTTATTTATTATAAATATTGCAACTAAATAAAAGATACAGGCTTAAAAAATTAAGTAAACTATTAGTTTATAAATGTTGGGTATTACTCTGGTATTTTTTTTTTAAAAAAAAATTGATACCTAGGTTAATTTTTGGCAATTTGTTATTTCATTGACAGTTATTTATATTTAATAGATTTTTGAATATTTATTATAAAATCAAAAATCAAATAATACTTGATTACTTACATAAGTATTAAACTCATAAAAGTACCATATCAATGCACATAAATATTTTTTTGACGAATGTTATTTATACCCTATTTCAACTTTATATTTTAAGGAAAGTAAGAAGAATGGATTCGTTTACACTATGTTTGGATGACAGGTAATGGGGGGAACGGAAAGGAAATGGGAGAAGTGGAAATAAGTTTTTGTGTTTGGAAATTTTAAAATACATAAGAATGGAACGGAACACATGAGGAATTATTTCCCCCCTCTTCTCCTCAAATGTCTAATTTTTATTCCTCCCAAAATTGAGGTGGAATGAAGGGAATACATGTTCCGTTCTATTTCGTTAATGAATCTTCCAAACAAAGAGGGAGGAAATTATGTTCCATTTCATTCCTTTTCTTTTCGATTCATCTCTACCTATTCCGTTCCGTTCCGTTAATAAAAAAATATCCAAACATAAAGTTAGTGTGATGGAACTCACTTTAGATGTTTACGCATCGAAATGAACATTCAATTATAAGTATTATCAAATAAATGAATTTTTAATGTCAGAATGAATAATAATAATAATAAAAATGACATTTGATCCCAAAATATATTTTAGTTAATGGCTCAGTTAAAAAATCTGTTATGCCAAATAGTATTTTAAGATTAATTGAAACTTTTTTTTAAAATAAATATAAGGAAGTTTTGTATAAACTTTCATAGTAAAGGAAATATTTGTGAAATAAACGAAAAATATAAGTTTAGATTATTTTATTCTAAGAGTTTCTTCAAATTAAAATCTATAGTTGTTGATTTAATCTAATAATCTTCTTGCAGTGCAATAATACACTCAAATAGTCAAATGATACGAGTACTTTTCCTACCTATAAGTCTATAACTCATCATCATCCTAAAATTGTAGTAAAAAAATGAAAATGAGAAATAGGAGTACGAAGAAATTAACAATGTGCCCAAACTTACGGCTAACACTTATTTCATGAAAGATTCTAAAATATAGATACATATTTAATAAGAGAAATTATTATTATAAGAAGTAAGAGAAATAAATTTTAATTATTTAATTTTATATAAATTATTAAGATTAAAAAATAAATATATATAATTTTTTTAAGTAATTATATAATTTTAATTAATTTTTAATTTTAATTATTTATATATAATTTAATATTTTTTATTTTATTTTTTCACAATAAATATTTTACTTACTAAATATGCTTTCTCTTTATATATATATATATATATATATATATATATATATATATATATATATATATATATATATATATATATAAGTTTAAAATTATTTAATTTTTTATTTTAAATTTTTTTCACAATTACAATTTAATTTTAACACTTCACGATAGAGATGCGTTATACAAGAAGCATTTTTCCACTTCATTTATGTAAGTACGACTTTTTTCCTCTTTCCTCTACATTGGGAACAATTTCGAAGTGACAATTTGCTTTCTTTTATGTTGGAATTAATTGTTGGGTGTGACTTGTAAAGTTGTCATATATTGGACCGGAGAAATTTTTAAGTATAATTTATTATGTTATTATTTATTTATATATTTAAATTATTATTTAATATATATAAATATATTATTAATAATTAATATAATTATATAATAATAATTATTTTATATAATAAATAATAATTTAAATACTTATAATAAATTGTGCTTATCTACCAGCAGAGGCAAGTGGATAGCGGGACTTCGGACGTTCAGGACTCAAAAGTCAATATCTGCATTGTGTTTTTCTGGCTTTTTAAGGCTCTGGACCCATCTTATGAACACGATGGAGAAGCTCTTAATAATGCTTCTAGATAATTTTTAGTGAGGTTCCAACATGGTATCCTAATAAAACTTGGGGAAAGGACAAGAAATAAAAAAAAATTAACATAAAGAATATTTATAAAGATCAAACCCCGTTTCTCTTTTTACATATTCTCAATTTTTATTAATTTAACTTTCAATACTAGACAAAATAGTGCTTTTGAACCATTGATTATTATTACTCTTTGAAAATTTTATTTATATATGAATTTTTAAACCATTAACTATTACATTTTTTTTATATTTTATCTCGTAAAGTGCATCTTATCCTTCAAAAATATATTTATCCTCGTTTTTAATTAACATATACTTAACTGTAAGCCTGTTTTGATATCTCAGAGTTGATTGCTCATTTAATAAACAAAATGAAATAATGAGTACATGATATTACTAGAAGTATTAAAAATGAACCATATTTAGCAGTGGCCATTGAATTTTATTTGGATTTGTGATAATACTGTTTTAGTAAGCCATTGTAATTACATTCTCAATTATTGTGGTTCATGCAATTTAAGCATTTATTGAATAATTGGCACAAATTTGTAGGATATGATTGTTAAGGCAATCAGGTAATTAGATTAATTAAGCTAAATGTTTCTAATATAAAAGAGAAAAAAAAAAACTAAGTGGAAAAAAGATGAAGATAGAAAGCGACATGATCAATAGTTGGAAATATGCTTTAATCTCCCTTGTGATGCCTGAATGATACTCTATCAAGACCAACCTATTGTGAACAAACGTAGGCGAAATATTTATTTGTGTTAGTTATATCTCTTATCAAACATGAAAAGAGACTAAGAGCATCATAGCATAGTATTAGGGTCGGACTATCCTACCTCTAAGAAGTTGGGTACACGTACATTATTAATCATAAATTTATTAATTATTTTAAACTAATTTAACTACTTACTGAAAATGATACAATTATTCATAAGGAATTAGACACAATATTAAAAGAACTATACTTTTAGGAGAGAATAAAGCAGTGTCTAAAAAATTGGATCGTACCGATTAATTTGATTGAAAAATCAGTGAACCGGTCAAAGGCCTAATTCATTTAACCTATAAAATTGGCCAATGAGATAACCGATCAAGAATCTATCAAAATTTGGCAGTGAAATGGTTTCAACTAACTTTTTTAAAAAAGAAGTTGAACTCTTTTTTTTTTGTCAATAAATTTTTAATTTATTTAAAAATAATTTTTGAGTCAATTATATGTTTAATATCAAATTATAAAAACTCACATATAAAACTCAAAAAAATCATTAATTTTTTTTATTTTTAACTTTTATATAAATTATATGTTTAAATATTCTACTCACTATTTTATATAAAATTTGTAATTGTATTTTTTTTTTTATATATATATATATTGTACGTTTGAATATTTTATTTATTATATAATTAGAGACTTTGAAACACTAAATAATATAATATGAGATATTAATATATATATAAATTTATTACTTAGTATATTATACAATATTAAAAATATATATTTAATTATTACCATTTTAACTATGGTCAAACTAATAAATCTTGAACCAGTATTTTTATTGGTTGAATGACCAATATAATTTTAATAACATTAGGATAAAAGTTCAACTGATCAAGATAGAAGTTTGAGTTTGGAAAATGCTACTTATAAGGAAAGCCTAATTATATGATTTGTAATTGAATGAATAAAATGAATAAACATTTATTTAATTTATTTCTTAATTATTAAGAATTTTCATAAAATAGTAAATTATTTTTGAGTCATTTCTTAATTACTATTACTAAATTAACGTTAAAATTCACGTTAACGACGAGATCTATTATCATTTTTCGCATGTCCTCGGAAGTTTAGAGTAGGTGAAAATTCTCCCAATTTATGGCCTACCATACGATCTGTTATATTAGCCTTATATTCAAAGAGTGTAAAAATGCTTTAGAAAATAATTAAAAAAACCATTTATTCAAATAAATTAATCACAATTTATTACTTCACATAAGGATACCAAAACTCCTTAGAATCGGTTAGAATCCCCCATATATTTGTATCATACGCACAAAACATAAAACTTAGTTAGGACATATTATATTACAGTTCTTCTCAATTATTCTCATCACTCATCGTTTTCTTTATCTGTCTTAAACGATGAAGACACAGCAGCACTTCGCGGCGGCCGTGGCGGCGGTTGTTGTGACAGTTTGGTTTGCGTACTATAACAGCGGAGTTGGACCATCCGATGCTGAAACATCCTTGACCTTTGGCGTTAACAAGTACGAGTACGAGGCTGTTCCGATAGAGCACGCGGTTGGACCAGAGAGCTTCGCTTTTGATCCCAGCGGTGAAGGCCCTTACACCGGCGTTTCCGACGGCCGAATCATCAAATGGCACCGCCCTCAAAACCGTTGGCTCGACTTTGCCCTCACTTCTTCACATAGGTGCACCCTCTCTATCTCAATCTCTCTCTAGTCTCTAGTCTCTTGTGTGTGTGTGTCTCTCTCTCTCTCTCTATATATATATATATAAACATGCCTTATACAAACTATTTTTCTTCTTCATCAATATAACAAAGTCCTAGTCCGCATCACATAATTAAAGAAAATAAAGTATATACTATTCAAAATGATTGTTTATGTTAAGTTAATCTTTAGAGTCAGTTTAGTACACCCTTAAATATGATGATGGAAAGTTTATGGATGGATTTTATATGAAAAATTGTATGAAAAACTAATTCCTTAATTTCTTTAAGTGTTAGTTTATTAACCAAAAAATATATATATGAACCATTTTTTTTCCTTTTTGCAATAAGAACTGATTAAAGATGATGTAAAATTGTTGGATAATTTGACTTGTGGGTAAGGGAGAATACGGGTATATAAGTGGAGGAGGTGAGCATAACATTTTTGTGGCCCAAACGGACTCATCTGGGACAAGTAAGTAGGAGAAGGGAAGGGTTGCAAGCAATTGGAGCAATTTTTAGGTTTAGAAGGAAAAGATGGTATGGTTTGTTACTTGTTTGTTTGTTTGTTTGCGTACCGAATATCATGGAGATAATGCAGGTGGGAATGGTTGAGAAGAGAAAGGCTGCAAATTAAAGAGGGAATGGTGCTGTATTACTTACATGTGGAAGTGGGAGACACGGTGGGCCAAATTGAAGTGTTTTCTGCTTTCTCTTCCTTTAATAGATTTGTTATGCTATCAGTTTCATGGCTGGTTGGGTGGGGACTTGGGGTCCATGATCTTCTATAAGGAAAATGTTTTTTAACGTCTAAAATATAATATTTGCTTAAGATACCATGTCATATGTAACTTCATTGTTCTTGTATACAGTATGAATGACTTCTTTTATACTCTGTATCAAAAAACCACACATGAATTAATGACATCGCAAATGCATCTTCTTATGTTATGCCAAGTATTATTGTATTATTCTATAGGTGAAAAAGGAATAGACTAAAACAAATAGTGAACACACACAGCTGAAACGAAACTGACATGTACAATATTAGTCCTACGTAAATGAAATACAGCCATGAAATCAGGTAGTGAAAGGGGTAACACCGCTGAAACCCGAAAGTGACGAAACAGGAGTCAATACGTTACTCGTATAACTGCAGCCTTCTCTGCAACCGTGCAGTCACTTGAGTCAGTGTTGCTCTGGTGAGGAACTAACTTGATAGCTAGTAAATTATTAACGTCATATAACCTAAGTAAAATTTTTTAATACTTTTTTTAAAAGTAAATAACAGTGCATAGTGTGTAAAATCTTTTAAATTACATTGGTGAATCAAAATTAAAAACTACTAACATAATCAAAAACTGATTTAGGCTACGTTTTGGATGAATAGAGTAGAGTGGTTAATAATAAAGTGGATTTATAAAATATAATAGTGACTCAACCCATTATTTGAGAGTCTTAAATAATAGAGTGGAGTAGTTAAGTAAAGAAGCTCAAATTACTCTACATTTTTTAAAGCCCCAAATTTTCATATCTTCAATTTGGGGGGTTTAGAGTGGAATTCTTCTCTCTCCTTTTTTTTTTTATAGATAATTATTTATAATTTTAACACTACTCCAACCTTGTTATCTCATCTTTTTTTTTTCTCTTTGCATATCTAAACAAGAATTTGGCTTGTCTCTAGAATTATTTTCCCCTGTGAGAGAAGTGGGCTTTGAAAATTTTTGTTGCAGCCAATCAATTCTCTTTGATCCCTATAATTCTTTTGATTTAACTCATTGTGTTCAAATATACCCATAACCTGTAATAAAATGAATATGATGTTTTGGATTATAAACTCGTTTTGTAGCATGGACATTTTGGGTGGCAGTATATTATATATATGAAAAAAAAAATTGTTAAGTGATTTAGGAACAATAAATTTTCACGTATAAAGATACTTTCTAAGAATAAAATGTTAAGTAACAATGAAGTAGGCAATAAACAGCAAGATATTCCAGTCGAAAAAAAAATAACAAGATATTTTCACGTGAAAACATCTAACACTAACAATCAAGATATTTTCATGTAAGGATAGTATTAGAAGTTAAAGTTAAATTTACTCTACTTTATTATTTACTAACTTAGGCTACATTTGGCACACATAATAATATAAGACTTAATAGTATAATACAGTAGGATAAAATCTGATAATATAAAGAATCTAATTAAATTTTTATACAATTAGACATTTGATATTCAATAATATAAGAATCACGATAAGTATAATAATTATTTAAAATGACTATAATATCTTTTAATATAAATAAAAACCAATATACTATGCTTTCTTCATCTCCCCCCTTGTTTTATACCAGATCTCTTCCCTTTCTTTAATGGAAACCCAGAACACAAGAAAAAAAAAATTGTTAGGTATCTGTTGAAGATGCACTGTTGGTACCTTTAATCTGTTGTCTTTAGATAAAGCTTGTCTTTGTCGAGTTTTGGTTTTTCATTTTTCTTGTGGGCAAACAAAAGAAAGAAACATGTTTATGCTTTCCAGCAACAAAACAAATACACCATCATCATCTCCATCCAAAATTAGTGTTATGTTATGTTCTCTCTCTGCCTAGCTCTGCCCTATGGGTTTTCATTTCAACTTCAAATTTTCTCAAAATTTCTATTCTCCGTTGAATCTTTTCACAAAAACCTGCATATTGAGATTGGGACGAAGATGTTAGACAAGTGTTTGGGAGCTCAAAGGGCAAGAAGATTTCAGAGAGCTCACGACCATTGCAAGGTCTCATCCTCTACATCGTCCTCACCATCGTTGTCCTCTGTGACACCATTGGCGCCAGCAAGTTTGGTATGCTAGAGCAAGAAGGGGGCGCAGGTGACCTAGGTTCATGATCGGGATTGAATGGGGAAGAAAGGGTGGGGGTTGGGGTAAATTAAGTGAGAGGGATAAAGTTGAAGAGGAGGGTAGGAAGAGATATCTTATTAGATCTTATCATAGAGTGAGAGAAATAATATTGTTATTATGTTAGAGTAAGATAAAAATGATTGACCTGATTTCATTATACTATCAAATAAATATATTAAATACTTAATAAAACTTGATAACATTAACTTATACTATCAAATTTTTCTTATACGACACAACAAATGCAACCTTAACTTCCAAATAATGGATAGAAGTAATCTTCATTTCCTGAGTGTAACTTTCAAACAATAAAGTAATACTTTTCGATCTTCAAACTTCATCTTTTTCCAAACCACTCCACTCCATTCACTTACCGGCTGCCAATCATAATCATAGTTAGTCCATTTATTCATCGGTTAATTTGGTACACTTTATTTTTGGCCCATGCTGCTGCCATCCTCATCCAACCTAGGCATTTTGGCCAAATCTATGTTGACCACGTTTGTTACCAACCACATATCTCATTATGGTAAAAAGTTGATGAATAATATTAGATATACATATTTATATATATAATTTTATATTTACATAGTTTTTGTATATATATATTTTAATTCTGTTAGTTAAACAAATTTGAGATATATTGAATTCAAAGTGATATGGAATTAGCATTTTTTAAAATTGAGAAGGTTGTTTTGGCAGAGATGATAAGTGTGGAGGACCATATGATGAGCATCCCAAGACAGAGCATCTCTGTGGGCGCCCACTTGGGTTGTGTTTCAGCAAACCTACGGGTGATCTTTACATTGCTGATGCTTACGAGGGCCTGGTTGTTGTTGGCCCCAATGGTGGCTCCGCCAGAAGAGTTACATCACAAGTAGAACGTGCTCCCTTGGCGTTTACAAACAGTTTGGATATTGATCAACGAACTGGAGAAGTGTACTTCACCAGCAGCAGTTCAAAATATGAAAGGAGGTAACACTCACTCATTCTCAGCTTCTCGTATAATCCCTGTCCCCACTTGAGCCTCAAGCATCGTTGAGGGAGAAATTATTATAGGCTCATGTAGAATCAATAAATACGTGCTTCATAATAATATTTATCATTGATTTTAAGCTAACAATTTTAAATTTTAAATTTAAGTGAATATATCTAAAAAATGATGTTTTCATATTATTTTTTTATCTTATATACTTTTTATCATATTTTTTAATAATTATAATTAAGTGAGATAAAATAATATAACTAATAGTATAAAAATAGTGTAAAAAATGATATAAAAAAATTGAAATTGTATCTAAAATCAATGATAGATATGGTCATGAAACATGTATTTATTGTTTTTCCAAGTACATATAATAATTTCTCATCATTTAGCACACATCATACTCAAAAGTTAAATTGTAGTTATAATGTTTTATGATCCAATATGTCATAAATTAGGAAATGTTTCTGGTACTCCTAAATTCTGGAAGAGTTTTACATCTTATATACAAGGAAGCTAGCTTAACTGTCTAACTAACTTGTAACAACATTTAATAGATTAACTAATTTGAAACTAATCCTAACAATACTTTATGATTAGATGCCATTATTTATTATTAAAATAAAGCAACGGTTCTGATTTATTACTTGCAACTTATATAAAAGGTAATAAGTTTGGTTTTTATTGTACATACAAAAAAATTTACAAATTTTAATTATTAATATTTACATACATTTAAATTCATACAAAAAATTTGGACTATTATTTTTTTTACTGAAAATAATTGTACATACAATTTTTTTTTACAGATTTTAATTAATAATATTTATACACATAATAATAAGATTAAAAAAACAACAACCAATTAACCAACTATAATAAACAAAAGCAATTAGAACACCGGTGTTCCAAAAAATTTCAGGAGCACCAAAAACGTCGCACATAAATTATTAACAGATTGATGGATTAATAAATTTAGTCATGTAGTGAAAATTCAAACCACTACTGATTTTTAGTCATTATTGAGTTAATTATTATCATCCAAAGGTGCACATGAGCATTAGCAAATGAAAACGAAATCCAAAAGTTAGACCGACTTTCTTTTGCTTTTTTCTTTTGTTTAACAATAGAACCATTTTACTCCATATTAAAGTGAATTTTCAACCACTAAGACTGGATTAGTGATGAGAGAATTCAATAATTTATATAAGGTTATAGGTTTAAACCTCAATGTCACAATTGTCAAAAAAAAAAAAGTGAATTTTCGTGGACCACCTTATCTTTATTTTTGCATTAAAAAAAATGGGCTTATTTAACTTATGCCTCTTTATCTTTATTATTATTATTATTATTTTGGTCTTAATGTTACATGAACATTTATAAGATTGATGCAATTATTTCCCTTTTAAAATTTGATAACGTCTGTCCTATGCAAAATGCAGGAATTATGTCTCTCTGATCCTAAGCAGAGATAAAACAGGAAGGCTAATGAAGTATGACCCACAAAGCAAACAAGTTAAAGTTCTTCTAAACAATCTCTCGTTCGCAAATGGGGTAGCACTAAGCAAAGATGGTGACTATATTCTAATAGTAGAGACCACCAACTGCAGAGTACTGAGGTATTGGCTAGAAACACCTAAAGCTGGAACCTTGGAAGTCTTTGCAGATCTACCAGGTTTCCCAGACAACATCAAACGTAGTCCAAGAGGGGGGTTTTGGGTGGGAATTTATTCAAGAAGAGAAAAACTTATCCAATTGATTCTATCATATCCCTGGATTGGGAAAGCTCTACTGAAGCTTCCTTTGGACATTACAAAAGCTTATTTATATTTGGCTAAGCTGAAAGGGAGTACTGGATTGGCAATTAGGCTAAGTGATCAGGGTGATGTGTTGGAAATTGTTGAAGACAGGAGTGGAAATAGAGGGAGGTCTATTAGTGAAGTGGAGGAAAGGGATGGGGTATTATGGGTGGGATCCATAGATGCACCATTTGCTGGAAAGTATGATATTCTTGTAGCACAAGGATAAAGCAAAAAGATATAAGATACTATTTCAGTGATTCTCACTTTCTTGTTATATGTTAGTATAGGAAAGGGGTTATGAGGCCTTATGGGTTATAGGCTTATAGCAGCTAGTATTCAGAATAAAAGTTTTTTTTTTATCTGCAGAATAAAAGATATTCTATTCACCAAAAAAAAGAAAGATATTCTTGCATCGTTGTGAAATGGAGTCCATATATTGTGAAAGTTAAATACACATACAGGGCTTGTACACACACAAAAAAAAAAAGAAAAAAGAAAAAAGAAAGAGGAGCACACGGACGACACTCTCCTCTCTTAATTCTCAAGTCTTCTCATTGACAATGAAGTTTTATAGAAGTGTCTCCACTCTCACAAAATAAGTGACTCTCAACTCTCTAGTAATCAAGATAACATATCGTCGAGGTATCCTCTGTGAAAACGTACGTAGATTTAAAAAAAAAAAACATAATCTTAAAAAAATAATTTTTTACCATTTTTTTAAAAATAAGAATGAGTTATTTTTCAAAATAATCAATTATGAAGAGATACAATAAAAAGAAAGATCCAAACATAAAATAATTTTTACTTTTCATAAAAATCTCTAAAAAATAATTAATTATTTATATTATCTTATAATATTTTAAAAAAAAAACTTATCTAAACACACCTATAATCCTAGAATAGGCTTCTATTGGCAAGCCAATCGGCACCTTTGTTGCCTTTCCTGTATTTGTGAAAAAGCTTGATATCCCAATCACGAAGGAGCCTATTACCAATTTTGTTAACCAACCCATTGGGGTAGGGAATAAATAATGTTACTTACATAATTATTATTAATTGCTGTGTAATTGTATATTGAATTTCAGAGTATTTCAATTAAACAGTTGTAAGTTTCGTCACATAAATTTACACAATTATAAATGCAAAAATCAGTTTAAGAAAATAAACTATTGACTCTTTTTTTGTGATAACAAATTTGAAAATATGAAAGATTATCACGTTCTAAAATTAAGACATATTACAAATAAGACTTAAAGTGTTATTTATAGATGATCCATCAATAAAAGACCATAAGTGGAAGTCAAATCTAAAACATTTTTGCACTGTGTGATCTTGTCACTTAAGTAAACCAATGAAAATAAACTAATTATTGACTTTGATTAACTTATTGAAATGCTTACATAAAAAAAAAAAGAAAAATGGTATTCATACATTATTTTTTTTATATACACAACTTTTTATATTATTTTTTAATAATTATAATTAAGTGAGAAAATGTGATGATAAGAAAATAATGTAATTAATGATATAAAAGTAGTGTAAAAAATGATGTGAAAAAAAAATAAAAAATCAATAAAAAAAAATGAACCCATAACTTCCAACAGAGGCAAGAGCTCATTCCCACAATTATTTTGTGGCGAAAAACATAAGCGTGGAGATTTTGGAAAGGAATAAGACAAACAGATTCAGATTTCTAATCAGTTAAGATCACTGCAATAATTTGTGTTAGTGGGATATGACACTTCTGTTTGTCATTCACCAAATTATGGGCCCATAATTAATTGGTCCCCAGTGCATATAGCAGACTTGCACCACAGTTTTTTTCCCCCTCAGTCTGCTTCTTCTTTCATTTGTTTTAGTTGTAATGCCATATTTTTCTATGCAAATGATAATGAGCAATACTAAACATATAAACTATTTTTAGTGTTTATTTAATATCTTAAATTTTTTTAAGAAAAATAAATTTTCACAGATTTTTAGTGTAATAGTGTCTAACAAAATAGTTAGGAGTTCAATCATTGTGACTCATTCTTTCAATTAAATTGGATTTTCCACCATATAGTTTCTATTGGTGCTGCAAGAAGTAGACGTTCCACCATACATTTTTGCTCTCATTGTCAATGGCTAATTCAAGCCACGCAAGTTCCTATGATTTTAGGACAAAATTGAAGCGGAAAGATGTGGTTTACAGAAGAGAAAAAGAAAAGACAAATGAAAGCATTAAATCTTCTTTCATAAAAAAATGATAAGTTGTTTTCTTTTTTTGTGATGATAAATACTCTTTCCATTTTAAAATATTTATCATATTAAAAAATAAATTTTGTATCATTATATATGTTATTTTAAAAATTAAGAAAATATTAATTATTTTTTTATTTTTATCTTTGTCTTTTAGTATATTCATTAAATAAAAAAAAAAATTATTAATAGAATGAAAGGATAATTTAGTCAAATATTATTATAATTTTCTAAAATTAAAAAATATTTATTTTATTTTTAATTCTTAAATAATATATATTTTAATATTGAAGAAATAAATGTAATGGGCTGGCTGAAATGATAAATACTAAAGTAGAATGAGTGGACACAACATAAGGGATTAATTCAACGCTTTTGTTATTGATTATTCTTGCTATCAACAATTTTTTTAACAAACAATCCATAAGTATAATTATAAACACACCTGTAACATGCTTGATATTAACATGATTTCATGTAACCAAAAAATATATATATAATAAAAATTCATGGAACCTCCTCCTCCTCTAGGATTGATCGCTCACGGCTAATTTTTTTCAGTTCCTCCTCCAACAATACATTCTCCTGTTGCCTCCAAGTTCCAACTTTCAGTTCAACTATCGTAATAGCCTCTCTTATCCCAAAATTCTTTTGCATTAAGAAATAAAAGTAGAGTGATGGGGAATATACATGCATTGCAAAAGTAGAGCCACTTGTTTGTGTTTGAAATTGATTCCAAAAAGAGTAGGCAAGTAACCAACGTATATAGTGGTGAGAGAAATGTTTATTATAAAATGTAAGAGAAATAAATATTGATCATTAAATTTTATATGAATGATCAAGATTAGAAACATAAATGTATATATATTTTTTAATTAAATAACTTTTAATATTAATTATTTATATATAATTATATGATCAATATTTACTTCTTTCACATTCTCACAATGAAAACTCAATATATATATAGTTTCAAGTGTTGTATTATGGGAATTAAAGTTTGAAAGTGCAATATTTAAATAAAAAAAACCCTACCCTTCTACCAAATTAATATTTGGAATTATTTGAAATATTCATTAATATTAACTAAAAATACTTGGTATTTTCAGCTATTACCTAAAATTGCATATGGACTTATAAATACTAGTCTCATAAAACATGTGTTATATGTAAAGTTTATTATTTTTATGACAATTTTTTATATCGTATAAAGCATGTTTTTTTAAATAAAAGCACCTTAATTATTATTATTATTTTATTTGAAAAGCACCATAATTATTAGAAACTTAATAGAAAGTTTAAAAATTCTTTTAAGTCTACAGAATAATTTTTATAAAATTAAATGAATTTCCATTAAAAATTTATATAAATCACGGCTTTCTTTGTGATATATAAATTGATAAGGTTTTGATGCACACACTCAATCAAACATCTCAATCGGCATTGCCCTTTTGTTATCTTATTATCTAGGTCATACATACTCCTATAAATTCCAGCATGCACTCTGAATTTCTCATCCATGTCTACGAGAAGAGTTGTTCTCACTCTGCAATCAATCATTGCTATAAATAAATAAATGAATTGAAGCAAGAGCGCTACCAAACCAAAACAATCTTAGATAAAATTTTTGCTGACAGAGTATAAAATAAAATCCGCAAACAAATTCAAGGCTTGAGATAAAAACAATGAACATGTAACGTGTCCTAGAAAGAGACCCTAACGCTCTGACGTGTCATATGCACTATAGTTTGGTGACACAGAGCCAAATCGGGTTTTGGCGGTTGCGGGGTTTGAGAAACGCTACGGGGAAGGGGTCTCAAAGGAGGGCCCCACATGCATGCCTTTCGATAAGTTTCATGGCTCCTTGCTCGCCTGGGACAGAATTCTGTTGACGAGGATTCGATAACGATGTTGGCCTTCATTTGTCTGTGGGAAAAATTATTATATATAATTTTTATATTAAATAGTGTATATATTTTTTTTATATTTTATTTAATATTATTTATTATATATATGTTTTTTTATTATCTTCTTTTATTTAATTATATTTTTTTAAAAAATATATAAATAATACTTATATTTTTTAAGAATATAGAATGATCTTTATTTATTATTATATAATCCAAGAATAATATATTTTTTCAATAAAAAATACACTGAAAAATTACATAATTATTGAATTGAAAAATAAAATATTATTAAATTAAATTTAAATAGTTTTAAAATTGTTAAGAATAACACTCTTAAAATATATAAGAATTTTTTTCTCATACTAGGTTATGTTATTCTAGTCTCCTATAATTTGTTTGGATGTATTTATTTTGATGGAAAAAAAATTATTTTAAAAAATATTTTTTTTGTTTGTTATTATGTTTTGATGAGAACTTAAAAAAAAGGACAAATTATTAAAAAAGTTTTTGAGCAAGATTTTAGTGTTTTTAAAAAATATTTTTTGTATCATAAAAAAACTATTTAAACATGAAAAAAGTATTTATTAAATAATAAAACTAAACATAAAATAACATTTAATTTTAAAAAAATCATATATAAAAAAACTTATCTTAAGAGCTCATTTCTAATTGTATGGCATTGCTTGCTTGCCTTGCTTCCATTATTGTTGTGGTGTGCATCACAAGTCACAACTTCACCACTTTGATTCCATACATAATATACATATTCTCAAATTAAATTGAGCTAAAATCTCAATATCACATATATCATATGTTGACTTAGGTGACGTATGGCAGTATGGGTAATAAATCATTTATTTGATTTTTTATGAATTAAAAATTAACATATGAAATACACACACTATTTGTTCACACTACCTAATTTGTTCTCTTTGTTATAAGTTAGGTATAAATATACGATTAAGAGATAAAAAGAATAGACTGAAGTGTGATTGTTAAAATTCATTAAGAATCAATATCACGATTAAATATGTTATAAGGATGTTTAGTATTACTAAGTTGTAAGTTAATTGGTCATTCAATACTCATTTAACTATATCTATATCACCATATGTTTTAAAAAACTTTTTCTTACATAGTCAATATACTTATAATAAGCTTTCCATATAATGTGTGTAATATAATAAATCTCATGTATGACCTGCGTATTTATTATATTTATTAAATATAACTGCGCATTATAAACACTATCTGATTTAATAAAAAATATCTAAAGCTCCAATTTTTTTTTGACGGGCTAAAGCTCCAATCTTAAATAGGAGATGTTTTCAATACTCCTAATTGATTTTGAAGCACGAATGCTCAACTTTAACAGTAATTGATTTTGTTTAAAAAATGATTGAAAAATGACTAATAGCTGAGATTTTATATCTGTAACTTTGATAATAGGTCATTTTTAATTTAGTGAATAATTACAAATTTTATCCTTAAAATATTTCAAATTTACAAAATAAACCTTGTCTGTAATGCACCAATGCAACAACCATGAGAGAGAACCCTTGCTAGGTTCCTGTGCAGTGGTTCCAACAACTATTTTATCACTGGATTTGCACCGAAAAACTAGCTGACAACTTCAGGTGGATCGTGCGACAATCATGGCCATTGCTAAGTTCACCACACAGTGGCTGAAATGGCCACCTCATCACCAGAAAACTCCGCGAAACATAAGGGGAAATAACCGCACCCTCGCCTTCACCTGGATCTACGTCTGCGTGGTCCCCTTCTACCCACGCCCCAAGATCCCCACCATCCAGATCGTGCGGACGGCGGCTAGTCTGGCTGCGAGCTCTGATCTGGGCCGACGGCGATGCGTGGACGAAGGCGGCTGCAAGGTACTTCACATGGAGGTCACAAATCTGGTGTGCGACTTCTGGTTCGCTCAAATCTGGTTGGTTCTGGCGAGTGGAGCGGTGCGAGGTTGAATGACAAGACCAAGGTGCGGCGGATCTGGGCTGATGAACACAATTGACGGTGATGGGACTCACGATCTGGTTGGTGGTGAGTCGTCGCGGCTGGTGGTTGGTTGCGGTTTTGCGCGTGATGGCTGGCACGACGGGCAATTGCTGGTGGATTCACGGAGAGGCGCTGCGCTTCCTGGCTCATGGTGACTCTAGATTTGCGCAGTTACCGTCGAGTACAGTTGCACATCAACGACCAGAGACGGAGCGCGGTTGGACTGGGTGAATCATCAGCGTAGTGAATGAACTCGTCACCGGTGCCATTTCTGGCTGTGAAATTGTAGTGAGCTTGTCGGAAAAATAAAAAAATTCAACAAAAAAGAAAGAACATAAGGATTTAAGATGAAAATAAGAAAAATATAAGATTTAAATAATAAATAATTATGTTTAAAAAAAAAACTTGCTGATTGTCTATTACTCTAAGTAATTTAGAAAGAGCATTGATGCTTAAATTTTCATTAAGTGTATTCTAAATGCCTCCTCTTAAATAATACCAAATGTAAAAATGAATTTTTCAATTTAAAACTAGTTATGTACGTACTCAGACATAGTTATACACTAATTTTTACTTTTTGTGTGGTATTGTTTATATTTCTGCGCTCATTATTTTCTGGGTGCACATGCGCTCATTATTATTACTCTTTTTTTGGGTGCATGTATTCATTATTTCTTTTTTTCATGGATGATCATGCACTGTACTCACTTCAACTTTAACGGTAGCCCCAATGAGAAAATAAAGAAGAACGAATGAAACTGTTCGCAGTCCACACTGACAAAACGCACAAGGATTTCCTTGAAATTACATACCCAACTTTCTTGGTAATGTCTTGCCTTATCCTAAGTCATTATATTCAATTACATCCACAATCTTATCAACATAAAAGTCCTTACCTTGATCTCAACTTTTTTTTATGTACTTCTTTCAATAAAAGAGTTGGGACATTGATATCAACTTCGAGACTTAATATCTACCACTTAACAAAATTTGATATCTATAAATTTTTTATTTTCAGTAGTTAAAATAATAAGAAAACTTAAAAGGCTAAAATTTATTTTGTTTATTTTTTAAAATATTGTTTTCTATAGATTCTATAATCAGAGCACACCTTTTAAGAGGCACGTGCACTCTTTGAAAAAGAAATTACTCTCATTGCAATTAGTTTTGGTAGTGGTAAAAAGATAACTTTTATGTAGATATATTTTTAAGTGAGTGGAGATAAATAGTGACATTATAAAATTATAATTATACCCCTTATTTTTTATTCTATTTTTTGTGTTTAACATGAAAATAATAACAAAGTAAAAAAACAAAATTTGGAGACAAATCAAGAGAATCTCCTTTATCTATTAGTATATATATTTGAGATGTCTAAGTAATGTCTTATTGTTTGTATACTTTCTAATCTTTTAATTGTAATTAAAAGTCTAAAAGCGATGTGTTGATTATAAAATCTATAGATAATAATATTTTAAAAAATAAACAAAAGAAAATTTTGCCTTTTAAATTTTCTTATTATTTTGTTTTATTTTTTAAAATATTTTTATATCTAATAAGTAAGAGATTAATATTTTGAAATATAGTTAGACATACTTAAAATTATATATTTAAGAGGCTTAAACCTCTTTCACTCGTACCAACTTATATAGATAATTTTTTATTATTTAAATATTTGAGTTGCCTATGTAATGTATTATTGTTTGTATACTTCCTTTTTGGTACAGTTTGTTGTATACTCCTTTAAACTTTAGGATCTAAAAAAGAAGTGCTTAAATTTACGGAACTTGTTCATGTGATGAAGAATATTCAGAGGTCATTGACGATTTGTTTTTTTTATGTCATTAATAGAGGGCTTCCTCATGGTAGTTTAGGCCCGGTAACCGAACTGCATGATTCGATAGACGCCTTTATTTGTTGTTGCTGATTTTTATTGAGGATTGCAATCGTACTCAATCCTTTCAGTTGCAAAATGATGTTCAATAACATAATGGATTGGGATGAACTTTTACAATAAGATATATTTTTTATGTAATTTTTTAAAAAGTAAAATTTTTTTATATTTAAATATAATATTAGAGAAATATTTTTTTAATGTTTAAATAACTTCACTATGTTATATTTTTTTTGGGAAGTACAAAAGTTCAACTAAAAATTTCTTATTAGTTTTTTTTCAATACTCATCTAAATATGATAAAAAATATAAAAAATACTTTTTAATTAATTTTTAATTAAAATAAACACATCTAAATGAGTTTTAAAAAATAAATAACAGTTAATTTAATATTTCTTTAAAAAAAATTATTTTATTTTTATTATTAAGTTATTTGTAAGTATTATTGTAATATACTAAAGTTCAAGAACGGATCTAGGTTGTTGATTGTGGAGATACATGCCCATTGAGTTTTAAATTCTTTATTATTATGTAGTCTTAATTATGGGTGCTGTTATTAGCACTCTTAATTGTCTTTCTACATTCTTCATTATCTATTCTTTATTTTTTTAAAAAAAAATTGATTAGTTAATAAAGAGTGTGAATATATATTTTGGAGTGCCAATAGCCTCACCCCTTAATCATTTGTATTTTTATAATTTTACAAGTTAAACATATATGTTTATATCTGGTATCACTTATAACAAATAGTTTATTTGATATTTTTTATTTTTTGGTATAAAACCCCACTCTCCAAAAGTGACATTGGATTCCGATTAATCTAGAGTCGAGTCGAGCCAAGTCAGACCATAAAGATGTAAAACTTTTTTAACGTTGATTTTTTTTATTCACAAGACTCGAACTAAAAATTTTACTTAACGAGAATAAGCGTCGAACCACTTGAATTAATTAAGCATTGGTATTTGAAACTTTTGTTTAATTACATATATAGAGATATGTATTTGATAATATTGATAATAAAAATTATTTTTTATTCTAAAAAAATGAAAGTATACAAGAAAGAAATATCAATTAATCTTTCATTAATTTTATGTGTAAAAATAAATATTTTTTTAAAATGTATATATATTGCTTTAACTATTATTAAAATTTATTAATTATTTTAAACTAATTTAACTACTTATTGAAAATGATACAATTATTCATAAGGAATTAAGCACAATAGTAAAAGTACTATACTTTTAGGAGAGGATAAAGCAGTGTCTAAAAAATTGGATTAGACCGACTTGACCGAAAAATCGGTAAATTGGTCAAAAGTTTAATTCATTTAACCCATAAAATTGACCTATCAGATAACCGACCAAGAATCAGTTAAAAATTGATAGTAAATTGGTTTCAACTAGTTTTTTTTAAAAAGAAGTTATCAACAAATTTTTAACTCATTTAAAAATAATTTTTAAATCAAATATATGTTCAATACCAAATTACAAAAGCCCACATATAAAGTTTAAGAAAACTATAAAAAATTTTTTTTCCTTTTGACTTTTATAAAAGTTGTATACTTAGATATTCTATTCACTATTTTATGTATAATTTGTAAGAGTAGTGTCATCTTAACTTTTATACATGTTGTATATATGTTTAGATGCTTTATTTATTATACAATATGAGACTTTTAAGTATTAAACAACATAATATAAGATATTAATATGTTAGTTTATTATTTAATATATTATATAATATTAAAAATATATATTTAATTATTACATTTAACTAGATTTTAGTGTTAAAAAAATCATAAAAAATTATTTAATCATGAAAAAAATATTTATTAAATAGTAAAATTAAATATAAAATAACATTTACTTTTTTAAAAGACTTTTTATAAAAAAAAAAATCTTATCTTAAAAGCTCATTTCTAATTGTATGGCATTGCTTGCTTGCCTTGCTTCCATCATTGTTGTGTTGTGTGCATCAAGTCACAACTTCACCACTTTGATTCCATACATAATATACATATTCTCAAATTAAATTGAGCTAAAATCTCAATATCTCATATATCATATGTTGACTTAGGTGACGTATGGCGGTATGGGTAATAAAATTTTGGTAGAAGTCATTTATTTGATTTTTGATGAATTAAAAATTAACATATTCTTATGATTGGCATTATAATGATTCTTACCTTTTCATTGAATAACCAGAGGTATATATACAAGGTAAAGGCAGAGAATAATGACAAAAGATCCTCTCCCTATTAAGCAAAAAAAAAAAAAGGACATAAACGAAAATGAATGCAATCCACAAAAGGGTGATCCTAAAAACTAGGAGCTAATAAGAATAAGACATCAAGCATGACAGCTAGCCTAGACAACTGTAAAATATACAGTAAAAATATATTTATAATTGTAATATCCCTCCTCAAGTTGGAGCCGTTATTTCGAGCAGGCCCAACTTGCTGATGTTTGTGTGAAAGGAATGTGAATGCAAGGCTTTGGTGAATATGTCAACGGGCTGTCTAGAAGAAGAAATTAGCAGTAGATGGATCAGTCCTGATTACAACTTTTCTCGCACAACATGACAATCAATTTTTATGTGCTTGGTTCGTTCATGAAATGTGAGATTACGGGCAATGTGAATGTCAGATCTATTATCCCAATAAATAGAGGCAGGTGTGGCAATGGAAACATGTAGATCCCTGAATAGAAAAAATAGCCATTGAAGTTCACAAGTGAGTGATGCAAGTGCCCTATATTCTGCTTCCGAAGAAGAACGGGAAACAGTTGACTATTTCTTTGACTTCCAAGAAATCAAAGATGATCCAATAAGAACACAATATCCAGTCACAGAACGCCTAGTGTCAAGACAGGATGCCCAATCAGAGACTGCAAAAGCTGATACTTTGAGTGAAGATGTAGTAGAAAGGAACAACCCCTTCGCAGGAGCAGACTTCAAGTATCGCAAGACCCTTTGAGCTACACTCATGTGTGTATCCATCGGTTTTGACATGAACTGAGAGAGTTGCTGCACAACAAAGGCTATGTCAGGCCTTGTTGTGGTTAAATATAACAATTTACCAATGAGGCGTCTGTAACCAGTAACATCATCATAAGGCTTTCCATTAGTAGCAAACAACTTAGTTGAAGGATCTATTGGAGTAGAAGTGCTTTTGGCTGCAAGCAATCCATAGTATGCCAACAATTCCAAAGTATATTTTTGTTGGTTCACAACAATACCTTTCTTGCTTCGGCTAATCTCAAGTCCTAAGAAATATCTCAAGTGTCCTAAATCTTTAATTTTGAATTGAGAGTCCAGAAATTATTTTACAGAACCAATAGCATACAAATCATTTCCGGTCAAGACAATATCATCAACATAGACAAATATTGCAGTGAACGAGTCATTAGTTTTCTTCACAAACAATGAATAATATGCTATGGATTGAGAAAAATCGAGAGAGAAAAGGGCTTCAGATAGTTTGAAATACTACTGTCAACTAGCTTGCTTTAACCCATATAATGATTTGTTGAGTTTGCACACCTTGTTTGGGTGAGAGGCTGTGAATCCAGGAGGAAGTGTCATGTATACCTCTTCATGCAAATCTCCATGAAGGAATGCATTATTCACATCCAATTGTTCCAAATACCAACCATTAATAGCTGCAAGAGTCAAGACAGTTCTAACCGTAGTCATTTTAGCAACAGAAGAAAAGGTTTCAAAATAATCCACTCCTTCCAATTGAGTATACTCTTTAGCTACTAGTCTTACTTTATACTTTTCTACCTTACCATCAGCATGAAACTTGATTTTATAAACCCATTTACATCCAATGGGGTGTTTTCCCGAAGGGAGATCAATAATAGTCCAAGTGTTATTTTCTTCCAAAGCCTTGAGTTCAGCATTCATGGCATCTTTCCAACAATCTAGAACACATGCTTCTTTATAGTTCTCTGGTTCATGTAAGGAACTTATAGAAAGACAAAAAATTCGAAAAGCGATAGAACAATTATTATAAGAAATCACAGAAGAAAGAGAATGAGGGACAATGCACTGAGAATTCTTACCAGAAGGTGACTCGGTTAAGCTATTTGAAAATAGGCTGAGGTGGTAGTCCCTAAGATAGACAGGTTGGCGTCTCACTCTAGTGGAGCGTCTTGACTCATTTTGCTGTTCTGAAAATTGTTGCAGATCAGTAACAGGGACAAGATCTGTTTGAATGACCTCTGTATTGGGAAGAGTTTCTGTATTGGGTGGTTCTGTGGTAGTGTGTTCTGTGCCAAAAAAATCACTTGATGGTGGTTGAAGGGTTGTGTTACCAAGTTCATAATCGATGTCATTAAGACTGAGATATGAATTAGTGATTGTGCCATGTGATAAAGAATCTATCATATAATTGGAAGAGTCATTGAAAGGAAAAATTGTCTCACAGAAGATCACATTCTTGGAAATGAAAACTTCATTCGATTGCAAATTATAGAGAATATAACCCTTTGTCCCTTCTTTATATCCTATGAACACAGACTTTCTAGCTCTTGACATAATAATGATTCTTACCTTTTCATTGAATAACCAGAGGTATATATACAAGGTAAAGGCAGAGGATAATGACAAAAGATTCCCTCCTTATTAAGCAAAAAAAAAAAAAAGACATAACTAAAAATGGATGCAATCTACAAAAGGATGATCCTGAAAACTAGGAGCCAATAAGAATAAGACACCAAGCATTACAGCTAGTCTAGACAATTGTAAAATATGCAGTAAAAATATATTTATAATTGTAATACATATGCAATACACACACTATTTGTTCACACTACCTAATTTGTTCTCTTTGTTTTAAGTTAGGTATAAAGATATGACTAAGAGATAAAAAGATTAGACTAAAGTGTGGTTGTTAAAATTCATTAAGAATCAACATTACAATTAAATATGTTATAAGGATGTTTAGTATTACTAAGTTGCAAGTTAATTGGTCATTCGATAGTCATTTAACTATATCTATATCACCATATGCTTTAAAAAACTTTTTCTTACTTAGTCAATATACTTATAGTAAGCACTTGCATATAATGTGTGTAATATAATAAATCTCATGTATGACCTGCGCGCGTATTTATTATATTTATTAAATATAAATGCGCATTATAAACACTATCTAATCTAATAAAAAATATCTAAAGCTCCATTTTTTTTCCTGACGGGCTAAAGCTCCAATCTTAAATAATACCAAATGTAAAAATAAATTTTCCAATTTAAAACTAGTTATGTAGGTACTCATAGACATCGTTATACACTATTTTTTACTTTTGATGTGCTATTGTTTATAATTCTGCGCTCATTATTTTCTGGGTGCATCCAGCACAAATTATTATTACTCTTTTTTTGGGTGCATGTATTCATTATTATTATTATTATTTTCATTGTTGATCATGCACTGTACTCACTTCAACTTTAACGGTAGCCCCAATGAGAAAATAAAGGAGAACGAATGAAACTGTTCGCAGTCCACACTGACAAAACGCGCAAGGATTTCCTTGAAATTACATACTCAACTTTCTTGCTAATGTCTTGCCTTATCCTAAGTCATTATATTCAATTACGTCCACAATCTTATCAACATAAAAGTCCTTACCTTGATCTCAACTTTTTTTTATGTACTTCTTTCAATAAAAGAGTTGGGGAGGATACCGATTCATGCTATAGGTAAGTACGGTCTTCTCTAAAATCATAATTTCCTTTAGTTGGGACATTGCTATCAACTTCGAGTCTTAATATTTACCCCTTAACAAAATTTAATATCTATAATTTTTTTATTTTCTAATTATAATTATGAAATTTAAAATATTTTATTATCATATATTTTTAATAACTATCTTTAAATTGTTTAATTATTTTTTTTTAGTGTCCATTGTCTTATTTCTTTTTATAATATTCTAAATTAATGTTTCACATTTAATGTAGCTTATGAATCATCAAGAAATTTTACAAATTTCAATCGAAAATCAACTCTCACATCTAACCCTCCACACATACACCAACACTCGCATACCTAAGCCCACATACACACACGCTACACATGGGAAGGAGAAGTCATCTTTAGTTTTACTTATATGACAAAAATGAATGAAGGTGAAATTTGATTTAAGCATGTCACAATTAATTACAGGTCTTTATCAAGTGAGCTACCTAGCACTTTCAAATTATTAATGTCTATTACTACTTCAATCATGTTCAGAGGCAATTAAATAAGTAAATAATTTTCTAATTATATTCTTTCCAGTTCATTTTAAGTATCATTTTAATAAAAAAATATAATTCATTATAAGTGATGTTTTCGTATGTCAATAAAGTATTAATTGTAATTTTTCCATCTTTACACTTATACCTTAATAGTTTTGACTATTCATAAAAATTGAATGAATATGATAAAATACATTAATTAATTGAAATGAATAAAGGTAATTTAATAAAAAAATTCACAATTATAACTTGATTTAATGTTTCTTAATTATTATATATTGCATTAAAGTGAAACTTAAAATAGATCGAATATAATAATTAAAAGTCTAAAGGGGATGTGTTGATTATAAAATCTATAGATAATAATATTTTAAAAGTTAAACAAAAGAAATTTTAGCCTTTTAAGTTTTCTTATTATTTTAACTAATGGATTAAGAGAGGCACGTGCACTCTTTGAAAAAGAAATTGCTCTCATTGCTATTAGTTTCGGTAGCGGTGAAAAGGTAATCTCTATGTAGTTATATTTTTAAGTGAGTGGAGATAAATAATGGCATTATAAAATTATAATTATACCCCTTATTTTTTATTTTATTTTTGGTGTTTAACATGAAAATAATAACAAAGTAGGAAAACAAAATTTGGAGACAAAACATGATAATCTCCTTTATCTATTAGTATAGATATTTGAGATGTCTAAGTAATGTCTTATTGTTTGTATACTTCCTAATCTTTTAATTGTAATTAAAAGTGATGTGTTGATTATAAAATCTATAGATAATAATATTTAGAAAAATAAACAAAAGAAAATTTAGCCTTGTAAGTTTTCTTATTATTTTGTTTTGTTTCTTAAAATATTTTTTCATTTAATAAGTAAAAAATTAATATTTTTAGATACAATCAAATATATTTAGAAGATTAGAATTATATATTTAAGAGATCTAAATTTTTCTACTCAAATCAACTTATGTCTGATAATTTTTTATTATTTTAATATTTGAGTTGTCTAAGTAATGCCTTATTGTTTGTATATTTTCTTTTTGGTACAGTTTGTTGTATACTCCTTTAAACGTTAAGATATCAAAAAGAAGTGCTTAAATTTACGGAACTTGTTCATGTGATGAAGAATATTCAGAGGTCATTTACGGTTTTTTTTTTATGTCATTAATAGAGAGCTTCGTCATAGTAGTTTAGGCCCGGTAACTGAACCGCATGATTCGGTACACGCCTTTATTTGTTGTTGCTGATTTTTATTGAGGATTGCAATCGTACTCAATCCTTTCAGTTGCAAAATGATGTTCAATAAAATAATGGATTGGGATGAACTTTTACAATAAGTTTTTTTTTTATGTAATTTCTTAAAAGGTAAACATTATTTTATATTTAAATATAATATTAGAGAAATATTTTTTTAATGTTTGAATAACTTCACTATGTTATAATTTTTTTTGGGAAGTACAAAAGTTTAACTAAAAATCTCTTTTTAGTTTCTTTTTTTAAATACTCATCTAAATATGATAAAAAAATAAAAAATACTTTTTAATTAAATTTTTTATTAAAATAAACACATCTAAATGAGTTTTAAAAAATAAATAAGAGTTAATTTAATATTTTTTGAATTTGACTTAATCTTTTATTATTAAGTTATTTGTAAGTATTATTGTAATATGTTGTAGTTCAAGAATGGATCTAGGTTGTTAATTGTGGGGATACATGTCCCCATTGAGTTTAAAAAAATTGTTATTATATAGTCTTAATCATTTGTGTTGTTAGTAATATTCTCAATTATCTTTTTACACTCCTCATTATCCATTCTTGATTTTTTAAAAAGAAAAATTAAAATTTTAATTGATTAATAAGGAGTGTAAATAAGTATTTTAGAGTGCTAATAACCTCTCCCCTTAATCATTTGTATTTTTATAAATTTACAAGTTAAACATATATGTTTATATCCTGGATCACTTATAACAAATAGTTTATTTGATATTTTTGATTTTTTGGTGTAAACCCTCACTTTTCAAAATTGACATTAGATTCCGATTAATTTAGAATTAAGCCGAGTCAAATCATAAAAGTGTAAAACTTTTTTTATGTTAATTTTTTTTTATTCATAAGATTCGAACTCAAAATCTTATTTAAAAGAAACAAATATCAAATTACTTAAACTAATTAAGCGTTGATATTTGATACTTTTGTTTAATTACTTATATAGAGTTTTGTATTCAGTGCTAAATAGAAGTGGCAAAACAGGTTCACTCGCTGGGTTGGCCCGTCAACCCTCTATTTTTTTGCGGGTTGGATTTAAGATTTCAATCCATTTTTAATTTTCAACCCGCATAACCTGTAACGCCCCTTTTTCTAATCCGAGGCACGCGAAGAAGGAACGTTACACTATAGTACTTACGTAATGATAAAACTTAAGATAAATAGTGTTTTGGAAAATGGTATTTGTTTGAAAATTTCCATTACCCGGTGTATTAAAGCTGGTCTAAAATTTCTCTCTTTGTTTTTTTTTTTGTAGTAAGATATTGTTAGCGGTAGGATCATGATAATAGAAAAATCCCCGTCGTAGCAAAACTTCAAGCACTGAACAGTTACAATACAGCCAACAGAAACTAAGCCATACATCAATATTACATTATCATAATCATACGTACAAACCTGCATTAATTACATTTCCAAAATATCTACAAAAAGCAAAATATGTACCTACCGCAAGAGATACAAATATATATATACCCATCAATCTAATCATACTTCAGGCTCCCACAAAATAACGGACAGCCATCAGTAGCCGTCAACGTAAAACAGTCTCTAAGACTGACGAGAACTAGAGGGAACCGTAGACAGATCCTCCTCAGGGTCCTCATCGTCCGACGAAACATCCATCAGAACGACGGAGCAACGAGCAGGAGCCTGAGCAGTAGACAAGAAAGAGTCGTCAAGTGGGGTATAGTACATGTCTGCCCACATGTCTCTCACAGGCATATAAAATTCCAGCCAAACAAAAGTATGGAAGTAAAAAATAGAAGCAGTGTAGCGTCCCCACGCTAAGAACACAGTCAATTCGCCGTGGTACACAGATCGATCTGTCTGCACGTTGATATGCCAGCAATGCGGACCACCATGAAAGTTGATCCGCACGTAACAAAAAAAACCACGGGGGCGATATGACATCCTCAGCAACCTCGATCTCAATCAAGATACGGCTAGAAACCTTGAAACTCAGTGGTTTCCTTATCCTCCTCGCGAACGTCTTCGAACAATCATATGATAATATACAATAACAGAATATATAGTAAAGAGGTGAGATACTCGTCATTCATTACCAATAATAGCAACAGGAAACTAAATGGCGCTGAACACCCACGTACAGCACATTTTATATATTTAATCATAACAACTTTAAATTTACAGTAAGGCGGAATCACAACTTTAAAATAATAAAAACAGTATCAAGTCAGTGGTTCGAGTGACTAACAATTATAACAAAAATAACAGTAAATATGCTTTATAATTATCAATGCTCATGCTTAATGAGTTATGCGACTAACAGTTCACTCATGCAAAAGTATATCAAAATCTTACTCTATGGAGCTAGACATAAACATTTTCGGAGTGAATGATCAAGGAGTAATACCAGTATATCATCAGCCTCAAAATACAATGTGCTTTATTTCCATAAAAATGTTTGCGCAATGACTTATACATGGTACCTCGACAGTTGATCGCGATATAGGACAGCGTCTCAGACAGGATCATCAGTGTGTCGCATTGGTCTATCCCACGGCCCCATGTGGAGCTACCACTGTCTATTGTGAGACACCCATACCCTGACGCCCCCTAGGGTCAACAACATATGACACCTACGCTTAGTCTATTCGCACCCGCACATAGGTGTTATTCAAACTCCTAGGCTCACACAGCCTTTCCAATGGTGTCCAACGGACGATACATATGCATGACGACTCAATGTCAAATCATGTATGATAAATATTGTATCTCACAATGGTACACGTACATTCAGACGTACATAACTTCATTCATTGATATCGTATCATCAAGGTATTTTTATAATCCGTGTTCATCAAGTATTCATCCCACGTAGGGGTCCACAATTGCATTAAAGTTAAGTTGTATGCCACTATCATTTTCAAATGTCCATTCATCGTTATGATTCATATTATGGATTTTCACCTTCAAGGTTACATGTCATTAAATTAATATGACCACTTTATGTCACTTTACCTCTTTATTACCATTACTTTCAAGAGTCTTCAAAGTTGTAAATTCTTTAACCATGTTAGCATTAATCTTCTACTTCAAATTCTTAACATTGGATTAATCCATTACCATCTCCCTTAAGCCTAAAATCGTAACCCCCACTAAATTCCTAAACCACATATTTGTTTTTTTCCTTTCAATGTATTAGTATCTCATTACTAATCCTCTCTAGATGCCTAATTCAATTCTCTCAACTCACACACTCAAGTTCTTCCTATTAGGTTAAATGATCCAAATTACCAATTTTAGTCTTTGTTAAATTTTTGTTTACACATTATGAGCTCCTAATTGTCCTCTAATTTCTCATTTGTCAACTTTGTCATTCAAGTCACAATGTCCACCATTTTGCCTCCCATGGCCGTGAGCCATCAAGGGACTAGGGTCCATGCATTTGTTCTTTGTTCTTTGTCCTCATCCATCCAATTATTACCATTCAATTAGATTTCAAAATTTTAAACATCCATACCCCTCCATTGGGGGACTTGGCCGTGAGCCTCCTAGCACAAAGCAAGGGGCAATTGTCTCAAGTTCATCAATTCCAAATCCATGAGATCCATTACAACATTATCAAGAATCAAATCCATACAAATATTTAAGAAAAGAGTAGAAATAACAAGAAGCTAATAGAAAATAACCAAATCAAGAGTAACCCATATTAGGGTTTCTCACACATATACAATTAGAGAAGTCTCCAACCACCATTAGAGGTTGAATAGAGTGGTCTCCCTCTTACCAAAGAGGAGAACACGAGAATGGCTTCCAAGATGCTCCTTGAGGTTTCGGTTTTGGCTCCACAAAAACCCTAGAAAACAACCTCAAAAATTAACACCATAACTTAAAAAAAAAAGTATCCTTGACCATAAAAATGGTCTTAGAACACAAAAATGAGAAGAGAAGAAAGTTGCAATCTTTACCTTAAAGTCTTAAACTTTGATCTTGAAAAAGATTGATGAAGATGGACGATTTTGAGGTGAGGTGTGAAAGAAAAAGTGTTTAGAATGATGAAGAGAAGCTAGAAATGAGGTTAATGGAGTTAGAAATCGAAAATGGTGAGGATGGGGGTGGTAACCCAAAATGGAGGAAAATGGAAATGGTGGATTTTGATGAAACCTTGTGAAGAGAAATGGTGGAGATGATGATGGAGGATAAGGATATGTAGTTATTGAAGAGAAAAGATGAAGAGATGGAGTGGAAGAGTGAGCTTCAGTTTTGGTTGGCTATGGAGGTTTAGAGAGAAGGGAGAGGAAGGAAGAAGATGAAGATGTAGAGAGATAAGTTGTTAAGTTAAACGTGTGATAGATTTTTGAGTGAATTAGGTTAAAGTAATTGGATCAAATTTTCCCCCCTTGGCTTTGAGTGTGCTGCGGCAATGGAGAGAGAGGAGAGAGGAAAATTGGCTTCCTTGACAAGCCAAGGGCATTAGGGTCATTAGTTGGTCAAAACTTCTAGAAGATTGATTAAAATAGCAATATATTTGAATTAAAGTAGCTTTGTTATGACATAAAGTAGATTACATTCGGATAAAGTGATAGGATTTTTATTACATGCTATTATCCAGGGGATAATAGTTACAGTTAACAGAAGTCAGTATTAATTAATCTGACAGATAAATCTTTCGCAGTATTTTATTATTTCATCTGTTAAAATTTCTCGAAAAACGTAAAATCTTGGAAACTGTATCCGGCCTCGGGTTTAGTAAGATCCCCCGTTGACGTTTCCATAGTTTAAGGTTTTCGGAGAGAATATCTCGTTTCTCCAGCTCCGCTCAGCTTGCACGCAAAACGAAAAATATATTAAAATATTCAACGTTCCCGAAAAATTCCCAGAAAATTCTCAAAAATTGTAAATATTATAAAACAGCTATTCGTCATATAATTTTCTAACTTTCAAAACGTTACAGTTATTTCCTCGACTCTGTCCATTGTGTACATAAAACCAGAAATATATTAAAATATACCGCGTTCTCAAAAAATTCCAAATTTTTTTAGAAAATCTCAAATATTATAAAATGAATATCCATAACGAAAGTAATAAATTTCGAGGTGTTACATAACCCGTCCCGCTTAACCCGCGGGTTAAGCGGGATAGGTGCGGGTTGGCCCGTCGGGTTAAATTTTTTTTAAAAGTATTACAAATTAGTCTTATTATTTGTGTTTGTTATATTTTTATGAGTATGATATTAAATTTATTTTATTTTTTAATCTCAATAAATTATAATCTTTCTATTTTTTAATTTTTATGATTTTAATTTTTTATATATTTTATTTTATTTTTTAAAATCAATTCATTTATTTTTTTTATTTTTTCTTTATGCGGATCAACTCGTCAACCCGTCAACTCATACTAAAACAAGGTGAATTGACTCTTCTAACTTATTTTTTAAAACAAATTAACCCATTCCATCCTATATTTTTACAAGTTAAATACGAGATAGGTTGAACGAGACGAATTAACTCATTTTAACACCTCTAATGCTAAAGTTTGTAGCATAGCCTACCTTTAAGATAAGAAAATCTCTCCTCTCTTAACTTAATTTTTGTTGAAATATCCCGAAAATAGAAAAATATTGGAAAAAAAAGATATATTCAAAGTCCGTAACAGCTCACCTCACAGATAAAATATGAATAATTGATGCACACAATTGACCAATTCCACCCAGCTTATAATAATAAATAATAAATAAATTGGTAATATAAGCCAAGTCCTGGGGGCATTTTCCAGGAACACTACTCTCTTTCTCTCACACACACACACAAATCAAATCAGAATCAGAAGTACAAATTACAATCCTTTCCCTTCGTTTCGTTCCTTCTTCTTCTTCTATTCTCATTTCTCAGAAACTGCGAGACCCTTTTCTTTGCAGCAGCAGCAGAAACAGAAAGAACAATTTAACCTTTGCGAATGTGACCAGACCAATGAAGATGGCTCTAATGGCTTTCAGGACCAAGCTGGCCAGAGTTATTCTGGCTTCCAATTGCAGAAAATTGTGTTACTCCTCTGCGGCTACTGCTGCTGAACCAGAGTGCATGGAAGTGTTGGGACTGAAGGATTATGCAGATTATAGGAGGTCCCTTTATGGCCAGATCACTCACAAGGCCCTTCTCGTTGATGCTGTTGGCACCCTTGTCCTCCCTTCTCAACCCATGGCCCAGGTTCAATGCATGTCTCATTTCAATATCTGGGTCTCCTTTTTCTTTTGGAGACCACGAGATTTTGTCACCGAAAGTTATTTTCTTGGATTTGAACTCGGGTCCTCGTCCCATAAGTACCCACATCACAGGATTGTTATTGTTGTTATTTATTTATTTATTTTTTTAAATTTCATTTTATGACACCAGTTTTGTTAATATAAGATTTTTTTTTTTGGTGGGGTTAATGCGTTGTAGATATATAGGAAGATTGGGGAGAAGTATGGGGTGGAGTACTCAGAGGATGAAATATTGTACAGATACAGAAGAGCTTATGGTCAGCCTTGGGGCAAATCTCGTCTCAGGTGGGTTTCCTCTTTTAAAACTTTGCATTCCCATTTATTCTTTTTGCTTTTAATCATTTCATTAATATGCTCAAAATTAAATAGCACTATGTTAAATTTGGTATTTCATATCATAATTGGCTATAAATTTCCTACTTTTATTTATTTATTATTATTTTTTGTTTTGGTATTAATATTGGCTGTAGCTTTTGTCAGTAAGTATCAATTATCATGAATGATGGGATTGAATTTTTCCTAATTTAGATATTTTCATATTTCTACTAGAAAAAAGTGGTCTGCGCGCTCATATCAGCTGATTTTGCCCCTTGCTGAAAGTACCTTCAAAAGTGCCATGATTTGGTAGACTAGAGTTTCTTTATGGGTCCATCGTGTAATTAAGGCTTTGATTTCTTCAAACCCTGCAGTTACCACTTCATAATATGTCTAATTAGTTTAAAAGTCTGGGAGCCAGCAGGAACTAATAATTCCAGTATAAACACTGACAAGTTTTTTTTTTTTTTCATGAACTGACAAGAATAATTCTTTTGTTAGCATTGAAGTTTGTGTGTTCTTGATAGTAAAGATGTATAACTTTAGCTCATAATGAATGATATTTCTCAGTTGCCTACTTCCAAAAGGACTGTGATGTAAGCATTTTAATAAGTGAATAAATTTTGAGAACAATTTATCTGAGCCAGAGAACAGGAATAGCATTCTTATCTTGGCACTTACTGTTTATTATCAAATTCCGGTGTTCTGGGAGCAGAAACTATGATTCAACGGCGGAACACGACAAGCAATGTGTGGTTTGCATGCAACTTTAAATAGGCATGCTTATGTGCCTGTAAACTTTAAAGTTACCCATTCCATATGTATATTTTGTGTTATTTGATTTATTTCTCTCTTAAGAATACCTGAATAGTATGCTACTGGCCTTCAGGTCAAGATACTCTGGTTTAAGTAAAATTTGGAATTAAATGTTTCTCATCCCTCTTTGAGTCTTTGTATTAATTGCAACTGAATTTTTTTTAAAAAAAGTTAATCCCTTAAGCATAGCTATAGAGACACTTACTGCTGTCATCTTTTGTATAATTAAGACTCTTATGTTTTTTCATTCTACATTGCAGATATGTTAATGATGGTAGGCCCTTCTGGCAATACATAGTTAGTTATTCCACCGGCTGTTCGGATTCTCAATACTTTGAAGAACTTTATAATTACTATATGACTGACAAGGTCAGCACACTTATAGTTACCTTTTTCCAAAATATATAATACTTTTTTGTTAGAAAAAAAAATAGGTCCGGCTTTGATATTTTTGGCTGGCTATCATCCATAGGCTTGGCATCTCTGTGATCCTCATGCAGAAGAAGTGTTTAGAGCTCTTAGAAAATCAGGTGTAAAATTGGCTGTTGTGTCAAATTTTGACACCCGATTAAGACCTCTCCTGCGGGCATTAAATTGTGATAATTGGTTTGATGCAGTAGCAGTATCAGCTGAGGTAAGGAAATTGCTCTTTTCTGTCAATTTATGTTACTACAGCTTCTGCTCTCCTCTACTGATGCTTGCAACTTACTGTATTGTTGTTATTCAGAACGGAGAAGTACCATAACATGAAAAATCTTTAGAAAGGAAATAGTGGAAATAAATTCTAATCAATCATCGTCTCATGAGTCACATCCTGCTGGAACATGTTAAGAATTAAAAGCAAAATGTTAGCGAAAAAAATCAAAGATATTGAAAGAACAGGAGTTTTTATTTATATCATACTTCATTACTAAAATTTATCTTTCTAGTAGAACTACAAATATGTCAAGCTAATTTTGTAGCATGTCTTTTTTTAGCAATAGGCTCACCCAATGTGATTCTCAAAATCGCATTGGAGGCTGAAGCAACTCTACATGAGCCTGGGCTCTAGAATCATGCGTAGAGCTCCCCCACCATTGAACCAAACATGCTTACATTTGAAACAATTAATTTACACAAGAATTGCATGGTCTTTTAGGGTTGGATATGTTATCAAATATTGCATGCAAATGTGGCAAACTAAAGTAAATTTGGTGAAAAATCAAATGGAAGTTTGATGGCTAAAATAAAAACTTGTGTTTATAATTGCATTAGCATTATAGCACAGATTTTGTGGCGTGTGTTATTGTTGCCTATGTCAACTTTGAGGAATTAGCAGTTGTCCTCTAACATCCTCCTGGCATCCCATTTATGTCATGCATGCTATTACTTGAAGTTTTCATAATGATATATTTTCCTTTTTATACCATGTGTGTGCGCGTGTGGATGGTTGGTTATGCCTTTTCCAAATAGGTTGCAGCAGAGAAGCCAAATCCGACTATATTTCTTAAAGCATGTGAACTATTGGGCATAAAGCCTGAGGATGCTGTTCACGTTGGAGATGATCGTAGAAATGATATATGGGGTGCCAGAGATGCAGGCTGTGATGCCTGGCTTTGGGGAAGCGATGTTCACTCCTTTAAGCAGGTATCTTAACATCTTCATCTCTTTAATATAAAATGAAATTTTATTGGAGAGAATAGAGGGCGAGTACAAATAGGGGAGAATAAAATATCTTCCCAAATGTTGGTACTTCCTTTGGTCTTTAAGATCAAGGAGCTGCTGTTGGGTGGGGGGTTTCAATCCCCTGCATGCCATTTTCCTATTCTCCGCAGATCCCAAATTCCCGATAGAGGTTTCCCTAGTTACCAGGGAAAAAAAAAATCCTCCCAAACAGAAAAGGTTAAACAGAATGGTTGTCCATGAGAAACTGAAACTTCCTTAAGTCAGCCACAAACAAAGCAGAGAGAAGCCATAAGTATAATGCTATCCCCTAACAAATCCAGGGAAAAAGAGACACCATCTCTTACATATTTTACTGGTATGCAATGTCCTATTGGTGCTCTTCTAAATGTAACTACATATAAAATAAAATAAGAATTATAAATGATAAATGAAAATAGCTAATCGAACATCAGAGTTCTTTAAGAAAAAAGGACACTAAACCAAGGGAAAGATGAAGATTAGTGATATTTGCACTAACTGTTTAATTTAGGTATATCCATATGGCAGTTTGTAACAGTGTGCAATTAACATGATCCAAAAATGAATTTACTGGCGCTTTTTGGTTTTGAAATTATCTATACTAACTTGTTCATCATTTCGAAAAATTAAAATTTTCTTTTACGAGTTTTAATGAGGACTCTATGCATACATAAACGACTCGAATATTTTGCTGATGCAGGTAGCTCAGAGGATTGGGGTTCAGGTCTGAAAGATTAACTCTTTGCAATAAGTTGAATAATGTTATGCATATATAGATAAAGAGTCCTTTAGGCTTTAGCTGTAATGGTATACATGTTCCGCTCTCTCTTGCAATGTATGTATGTATGAAAGAGATGAGAGCCTGTAACTCGTGAAAACCAGAAATGCAAGGTGACGTAGGAGCTTTTATCTTTCCAAAGATCACTGTTTTCCATAAAGCTTCTTTTAAAATTAGGAGAGAATAAATAAAAAAGAAAAAGGTGGTGGAATAAAAGAAAAAGTAATCCTGGATTGGATAACGGAATAAAGATGGATTGGAAAAAAGAAAAGAATGAAACAAGGGTGAAGGGTGTCCCTCCATTCCATCTGAAATTTTTGAATAAAAATTAGTCATTTAAGGGGAAGAAGAGGGAAATGATTCTCCCTGTGTTCCGTTTCGTTCCTATACATTTTAAAACTTTCAAACACAAAATTAATTCTGTTCCTCTTATTTCCTCTCTGTTCCCTTCTTTACCTGTCATCCAAACATAACTTAAGGGTGGGGTGAAAGTTTTTGAGATGAAATTTATAAGAAAAAATCAACCCTAAATTTTTGTTCTATTTTTAAGGGTATTACCGAACTGACTCTAAAGATTGAAAAGGGAAAGGTTGTTCCTAAGCTATAATCCTAGCTTTTTTTTTTAATCACTGCTATGGATTGGTCTTCCAAACTTTGAGAAAAAGAGAATCCTGACAGAACTAAGAAAAAAGTGATCATGATGTGTTTTTATTTGACTTTAGTGTCACCATAATATCTTTTTTTTCCCCTTCATATTTATATCCTGGGTTCTACCCCACAAAAGTGGCAATATAAGTATTTTAAACGGGATTAGTCTTGCACAAGATGAAAAATATCCGAGCAAGGAAATAAAACTTTCGTTCACGATGTATTTAATCAAAACACAGTATTGTCATTCAGTAATTAACCTTGAGGCACTCTGGTTAGTAGTCTAAACAATCAACTCCTAAAGAAACCTAAGAAATAATTAACTAATCTTGTATTTCCTACATGACTGCTATGCAGGGCCCTATTCCCCGATATTCCATAAACTAACAAGTGCCATTCGAAATAGTAAATTGCATGTCAGGAATGGATAAAAAAACTAAAAATCAGAGTGTCTTCCGTTTTCCCTTAAGGGCACCACAAATACTTGTAATACAGTATGCAGCACTTAAAGGGAGCCAGAAACTGCAATCAAGAAATATAAAGGAAGTTAAAAAATAGACAATATACTTCATTCAAATTGTCAATGGTGCACATCAAGAAATAAATTTTCCGTAAATACAATTCATTTTTACAAAAATAAAGTTTTAAGGAAAAGAAAGTAATTCAAAACTGAGGGTGTTGATTCCTATGGTCAGCAGCTTTTACCAATTCATGCTAAAGTACAACTTTCTTACCATCAAAATTGGGCTCAATATAAACTTGAGCTCTATTAATGTGAAAGACAGTCTTGTTAGCTTGCTAGAAAAATATTCAGCTTTGGTTCAGTGGTAAAAGTTTGTGGTTATCCTTCATAAAATGTGATAATTGAACCATGGTGGAATACTTCTCGACTAGGCTAAGAGCAAAACCGTCTGTTTCCCAATATTATTTAAGCTTAGTCAATCCGAAGAACTGCTGGTTGTTCATAGGCCCTGCATTTGGCAATATTTATATTTAGGCCTAACGTAAGAAAATATTTACTTTTTTTTTTTAAGCAAAGGAAGCCAGATGAATGGAGATCATCAGGAGGCCTAACCAGATTAAGTTCCACAATATTTCATGAACCTCTTGATCAATAGTTTTGAAATTTTATCAGCAAATTTTGCACTTCAATGATGAACCTCTCATATTCAATAATGAAAGACAAATTTTAAAATTACCAAGTCTCACTTGTGACTTGGCTATAATTAATGCTTATACATTAAGGGACATTGCAATCAGCTAGTGCGCCACAAAGACAGAAGAATAGACAAAAGGAAAATAATGGAGCAAAAAATGACTTTGGTATGAGTATGCATAGAAGGATAAGCATACTTGTTATCATCTGTCTAATCTGTTTCGACCGTCCCATGGGCCAATATGCTCCTACCTGAAATCAGATTATATAAAAGTTAAACATCTACTAAGATACTAAGTAGAAAACTAAATGTTGAACTTCTAAGAGTACCACAAAGACAAGGTCCACATTGTTGGGAACAGTTGATACATAGTCGTTCATATCTACCAGCTTTTCTGAACCATAAGAAAGATCTAACATGCAAGAGCAATTACTGTTTTAGAATATTTTGATTATAGAACAATTTACCATAAGAGAAGAGAAATACAGAAGTGAACGACCAGGAATCATCTTTAGTACCAAAACAAGGAAGGAAAAAATGAAGTGAAATAGAAATTAGCTCGAGAGCTCTTCACTCTCTATGTATGTCTAACTAAGAAACCCCTTTAAAACAACCATGTAATCATGATATCATTGTCAAAATAATTAGAAAAAAAAAACTCACTTATTTTTCGTGAGTTGACAGGTAAATACTGGGTTACAGGGTTTTTGATCACACGGCGAAGCTTCTCACGGTTATGCTTACCAGAAGCAGTTATGTTCAATTTTTGAAGCAGTTGCACTGCAAGATAATAAAGTTTAAGAGCAGCAAAGATCTTATTCCTGACAAAGAAAGTACTTAGTGCTTAGGGAAGAAAATTGTTGAACTTAACACTTAACACATGAAACTAGAGAACTGTTTGAAAGTTCTTGGAATACGAACATCATAGGGCTTAACCTATATAAGAACACCTTTTTGAGTCCTTATGTACACTGCTTGAATCCTGCCTGCTTTATTCAGTGGGCTATCTAAAATAAATAGAAGGGCCCGAAAACATCATTTGGTATAAAACAAGATTAAAAAGAGAAGAAGAAGAAGAAGAAGAAGAAGAAAGAGAAATTAAAAACAAAAAGCAGCATTCGATACTATCTATCATTGATGTGATATACTAAAAATATAAAAAGTTTTAGTACATTGTCATTGTCTGCCATCTCATTTTCACTTCAACCAACTGCATATCCTCTTGAACGCAGGAATATAAAGAAGTAGGAAGACAATTCAACCAACTGCATATCCTCTTGAACGCAGGAATATAAAGAAGTAGGAAGACAATTGGTGAAAGCAACTTCTAGAAGAAATTAAGATCTAATAGTAATGATAAAGAATAAGAACACTGAACACCCCCCCCCCCGTTTTTATGAAGGTAGTAAAAAAACCAATTTTTTTTTTTTAGCAATGTCGAGTTTTGGACCAACCTGATAAACAATATCAGGCCTGTAATCAGCAGGATTATTGTTATGTTTGCGCAGGAAATTGGCATGGTCGTTCGAGTTCAAAAGCTGGTAGGTCTGCAAGCACAAGGGCAGTCAAAGAAACAGGAGCAGTAGAGAACCACACAACAGAATCGAATGCCACCCACTTGGCAATAAAACAACAAAGCCAAAGCTAAAAGCTCTCCATAAAGCAATGCTTCTATACAATTAAAGACCAAAGTTTCAAGCTTTGTGTTGAATGGTAAATAACATGTGATAAACCAATTCTCTAAAATTTAAGCGTGAAGGTACATGAAATTTATTATATCTCTACTAAGATGCTACGAAGCATTAAATAATTGAACAAAATAGATGCTGGGGATTTGTAGAGGAATAAAAATTTTTATTATGAAAAAAATATTTTATGTACATCAAAATATATATATTATATTTATATTATATATTAATATAAAAGAAATATTAAATTATATTATATATAATTATAATATTTTTACATATAATATAATTTTATAAATAAATAAAATAAAATAAAATATATTTTGATTAGACGAATAATAAGATTATTATTCTTACGACATATTGTTATGGACAAAAGTCTGCAACATTTTTTTTTGTGTACTGGACCTCACTGGACCTAGAGGAGGCCCCAACTTAGGATAGGACTTAGGGATGTCCCATCAGGATTCCAAAGAGATGGGAAAAGGAATTTTTCATCGAATAAAACTTTGTTTCGATCACATTTAATTTTTTTATGTATTTATTAACTCAATTAAAATAAGATTAAAAATAATAAATAGGATAAAATTAAATGAAATTAGAAGCAATAATTGAAATCAAAAGTTAAAGTCAATTTGTTTTCTTTTTCATCTCGTTCAACATTGTACTTGCCTTCTCTCTTTCGCTTCCCCCCCTTCATGCCATAAGGCGGCGGCGTTACTGCTAGTGCCGAGTGCTGACCTTCAACAACGGCACTCCAATCACAACCACAACGTTAACTACTGCTAGGTTTCTTTCCCTTTTGCCAAATTCAAGGATATTACGCTATCAATTACATAAGGGGTGTACATAAGATAGCTTATTTGGGTTATACTAAATTCGGCCTTACTATAGTCCAATAATGATCACGCAGGAATTAAGTCAATATAATATGTAAATATAATGTATAAATTTAAACATTATATTTAATTAAGATGTAAAATTATTAAAATAAAAAATTAAAATTAAAGTATATTTTATAATATATATTTTAAAATTAATAATTTTAATATAAATATATTATTATATTATATAAAAATTATTAATTTAAATAAAGAAGTCTTATTATTTATAATTAATTGTAAAATAAAAAATATAAGCTTTTAAATAATATGCAATATTAAGTTGGGTTAGAATGATTTAAAATATAACTTGAATTTAATTCAAAAATATATCGATTTAATTTTCAAAATTCGAACATATCCCAATAAACTTTAAATCGAGCTGAGTTAATAAAATGAATGGAGTTTTAAACATCCTTTCATTGTAATGTATGAAGTCTTCGCAGATGAATTTATTTTAGTTTTTGTATTTTTTTTTGGTATATTGGATAAGAAACAAAAGACTAAGAACGAAGGTAAAAGACTCCAAGCCAATCACCAGTAGGTGGACTGCTCCAAACCATCAATTTAGCATCTTCAGAAGCACCCTTTTTAGCTAGAAAATCCGCACAAAAGTTTGCCTCATGAGGAACATGAGTCACTTGAACGTTCCATTGTCTACGAACCATGGCATGGACATCGCCAATAACAACAACATAGGCATGAAAGGGAGGGGGATTGGAAGCTGAAACAAGCCTGAAAGCCTCCAAAAAATCCGTTTCACAGTGGACAGAATGGAATCCCATACTCCAAGCCAGTTTTTGTATATATACTTGAACGGTTATGATTATATTAATTTTATAAATTATTATTTATATATGTATACATTTCAAAATTTAATGATAAAAATAACAATACACTAATACATTAGTTTTTTTGTAGAGGTGTCAAAACAATTGGACAGTTCTATTCGGGATCGGCTATTTTTGAGTCGATCTATTTTTGTAGCCACGTTTGGATAATGTAAGTTGGATCTGTAGTTACGTTTCTCAAGATTCTTTACATAAGACAACACAACCCATTTAACCTTATGTAGTGTTAAAAGAGCGGGTTAGTTCGTCCCATTCGAGCTCAAGCTATTCAGGTTATGTAAGTTTCGAACTAACATTTTGCTAACTCAACCTGTCTATTTTAGCGGATTATTCGGACTGATTCATCGAGCTTGACCTATTTTGACATCCATAATATTTTGTAGTGTAATGTAAAAGTAATAATTTTAAGGGAAAAAAATTGAGCTTGTTGTGGATAAGGGTCTCTAGGTGCAATAAGAACTCCCCATATTAAATGGGCCACACATTCTTTTGTCTTATGGCCCACTAAGCCTCCTAGTCCATCCAAACTCCCATTCCCCATGGCCAAAAGAATAATAAATAAAAAAAACTCCATTCCTAGACCACACCAACTAGAGTTATCAAAATTGAGTTTGATATGTCACTTCGAATAGCTTGAAATGCAAGTTGAATTAAAAAAAATTCAAATTTAAACTTAATTTAGTTCAATGTGACTTGACTTGATGTAGTCTATCCTGAAATGGATTCAATCTATCTTGTTAGTTTAAATTTTAATTATTTTTTAATTTAATAAAATACACATAAAAGAATATTATTTATTTTTTACTTGAAAAATTAAAATTTAATTAATAATTATATTAATTATTTAATTTATTTATTATTGACTTAAAATTAAATAACTCAATTTTTTTCATTTATTTACTTTTTTTCTAAAAAATAAATTCATTATTTAAAAAAAAACAAAAGAATTATTAGGCTAATAAATTAACTTACTTAACTTATAACTTAAGTTTATTAGTGTGTTTAGACTTAAGGTTGAAAGTGTTTGCCATGCTAATTTATGTTTGGAAAAATGAAAGATTGTTTTTAATTTACAAAAACAAAAAATGTTACTTTTGGCCCCAACTTACTTTTGGAAGGAAAAATATGTTGAAGTAAATAACCGAAAAAAATAAAAAAACATCGCACTAATACGCTCGGCGATCCTAACTCACTTTTAAAAATCTCAACTGCAATCCAAACACACACTAACTCATTACAGATTAAGTTGTGTTAATAAAATACTAATTTAAAACATATTTATTGGGCAGACTATTTTGACAGTTATAACACCAGCCTACAGGGATTAGAATCACTTCTTGTTCTTAAAGGATCAAAAGGTTGTCTTTTGGGGTTGTCTTTTGGGGGTGAGTCGTGAGATGGAAGAGGGTAGGAAAAAAAAAAAAAGAACAGTGGAGGGTGTGGATAGGAATAGGATAGATCCAACCTACAGCGCAGGATTCAGAGATACCCTACCATCATCCCACTTTGTAACCCATCCCAGTAAGGGTCTTGCTGCAGTGCGCCCCAGCGCTCATGCGCTTGAGTCTAAAGCCCTACAGTAGTTTTTTTTTTTTTTTAATATTGACAACGCATACATCTCGGAAGCAAAGTTTGTTGATCCAACAGATAAAAGGATGGAGTGTAAAAGCGGTCGACCGGTCAATAGAATTCTCCTCTCAAGTAATAATATCTTATGCCAAACAAGGCACGTGTTGTCACCAAATTAGGATGGTCAACCTTGTCTAAACCAAGGCTTTAAAAATCAAATAAGAGATTGAATCGGTAAAGGATTTTGTCATTATGTTTAATTGCTTATATTTGTGTTTAAATTGTGATTAAATTAAAAAATAATTAAATCAAAACCATGACCGATTCATGATTCAATCGTTTCAATATGATAGTCTAGTCCAATTTTTTAAATATTATTCTAAACCCTTTAGTTTTGGTATTTATATGATACTATTAAATAAATAAAGCTTGATGTATAATTTAAAATATACATCATTTCCCATCATATCGAAGTATCAAAATTTGAGATTAGAGATACAAAATAAAAAATAAAATTAGTCGGTTAGCTATAATTAAATTAAATAGTAAAAATTATAAATAAAAAATAGTATGTATATAAATGTGTGAGTAATATTATTCCTCTTAAATACTTATTGGTATTTACCTGCTTCTTGGCATATTGGACAACTAGTAAAATGGGCTCGCATGTATGTCTGTGCATAAATAAGAGTTGGAGACAACTAAAGTGAGATGCAAGAGACTATTAAGCAAATCAATAATGTTATTTCCATCTCATTTTTATAACATTATTTTTATATTATTTCTTTTTTAGTTAATACAATAAAAGAAATACAGTTTTTCCTTTTTTCCATGATACCATTTCTTCAATCAAATGGAGTTATAAATAAATATATATATATATATATATATATATATTAAAAAAAATGTTTCTTAGATGTAAGTGGTGTGATGATTTTGGGACAGGTTCTAAGTTTTGGTGTTGTAGGGGGATGTTATGAAATTTTTTTCCCCTTCTACAACATTTAGATTGGAAAATATTAATCCATGACCATGCTTGAGAGTGAAAATTACCCAAAGTTTGATCGAGTTCTTGTAGCTCACCTCCTTGAGAGTGAAGAAGCTGAAAATGAAAAGAGAGATGCTGGTGATTATGAAAATAAAAAGGCATCTAAGAAAAAGAAAGGGCTTAGCATGCAAGATCTTCAAGATGGACGATCCGTTTTCTATACATGCATGATCTAATTGTGTTGCGGAAATAAAGTGAACAACTTCTATGAAAGCTTTGATATGTAGAATGATATATATTCTTCTGTCTTCTGGTGATAAAGGAAGACCTCCTTATGTTCTGATATCTATTATTTTTAGATAATAGTCACTCCACAATGTAGAATGGAGCTATGATTTTAAGAGAAATGGGGTCGGGTGCTAGATGTAAAAACCAAAAGAAACTATAAATTAAAACTACTTATAAACTTACATTCAATAAACTATATTTAGATTCTAACCTACTTGATGTTTATATATAAATATTCATAGGACAAATATGCATCCATCTAAATGAGAAACGTTTTGGCCCCACACAGTATGTAATTATATAATTATGTGTCAATGCAGATTATCATGATAAGTACTCGCTTGTAATAAAACCTAATTGTAGTCTTTGAATTGCACGTGCCGATGCATGGCATACACAAGCCTTTAGCTTCCTTGCCTCTGGTTTGCACGGGTTAATAAATTACGAAATATGATGATGCATGACAGAGTAGTATGCGTTAATTATTAGATAATAGTATATTACACGATAATAATAAGCGTATAAATTTCCAGACAAGACAGTTCTGAAGTTAGAAACAATAAGACTTTTGCCCTGGATCACTATAACATTAAATAAATATAGGTTATTCCCACGTCAGTATGTGTATGTCTTCGTCTCTCTTCTTTTGTTTCAACAAAAATTATATGTGATATGCAAGACATAGAATATGCTGATCAACAAAAAAATTCTTATCTTAGTTCTAATTTTATTCAAACCTTGAGAAAAATGAAGGTAGAATGAGGGAAAACAAAGCATGCACTTGAGCCCAGATAAACAAAAGTAGTATCATGATGCCACATTCTCATGTATTAAAAAGCCAAGATATACGGCATCTGGCATCATGGTCTAAAGAAAAAGAAAAAGAAAAAGAAAAGTAGAGCTTTTGATAAAGTAAACAAAACCCAAATAAATAAGTAGTATCATGTGTTTCAGTTTTCATCCACGCTTTTCCACCTTCTCACCCTCTCTCCTACACAGACAAACACATAGATGCCACATTGCTGACATGCGCTTGCACGCTCACCTAGCTAATTCTCTAGTGCAAAAAAAAATTTATGATCATGCACAGTGATCCTAGTGTACTTTGTTGAATTATTTAATGTCTCACCTGAAAGAAGAGTTTATTTTTAAAAAATATAATGGAAGATGAAAAAAAAAATCCAAGTCATTTTTTTAACTGCCTCATTTATTCATAATATATTAACATATATAGATGCTTACGTAAAGGATGGTGGCTTGTATATATACAAGTCAAGATATCATCTCATTATCTAAGCAACTTCTTAACTGCTTCTAACAAATCCCAATCATGCTTGCATTATCCCCTCCTGTGTTCTCAACCATGGGATGGCCCTTAGAGGTGGAGCCTATAAGTCATAATAACCAGAACCACTTCACCTCAGAGTACTCATTCCCTCATCAATTCTCTTCAACTCAGTCACAGGTTGAGGTTGAAAGGTCTACACCATCCCCGGACCCTACCATGGTCATGAAGCTCAACCACAATGCTAGTGAACGTAATCGCCGCAAGAAGATCAATAGCTTGTATTCCTCCCTTCGTTCACTCCTTCCTGTGGCAGATCAAACGGTACTTAACTCCTCTCTCCCCCTCTTCTCTTTTCTTTGGATTGGTAGCTAAGAATTTTTTTTAAGCAACGACTTCAAGAAATTAAGAATATCTGCCATGATGGTTTCTACCAGTTTAGTTTCAACTCGGGTGCTTATTTAACAAAATAATTAGGGAATATTAATAGCAAGGAATTGGGATCCTCTAGAGTTCTTTTTGAAACTGCATAAATTTTTACCCTTGAAATCATTTTAGAGTGTGATAAAATATTGATAAAAAATATATTTAACAAATTTTAGAGGGTGAGATGTGGAACTACACACCCTGCAGTTATTTTTCAAACTGCAAGGGATCCAGATCCTAATAACAAGAGATATATACCACTTTCTATTTTCACAGCATTTAAGCTTTATTTTTGGATCAATATTCAAACTAAAGGATTTGTACGGACAACAAGCCCAAAACGCCTCACAAATATGCTTTCAATGGACTTAAGAAGAGAAATTAAAAAAAAAAAATAGACATAACATCACATATTAACGAAAAAAATTTAGGCAATAAATTCATAGGTTCATACACTTATAAGGTGTTTATTTTGTCTATTCTTTTCTAATATCAAACTTCTTTTTCACATATATCTAGCTAGATCTCACACTTGAATTCTCAATACTACAACTTCCATAAAATTGTAAAGGGCAACCAACTTTCTTTGTTAATTTTCAAACTCACTCATCAAATAAGCACTTATTTTAGCAGTAATGCAAACGGGATGAAACAACTACTTCAAAGAAGGACACGTTAGACTTAGCTTGTTTGTTTCACATTTGATTCTTGAATACATGTGCAAGTTATGTTTCAGTGGTATTTATTCTTCCTTGAGTAAAGAATAGACATAGTTAGAAGCTAAACTGTGATTAATAGAGATATCGTTCCATGTTAATGTTGCAGAAAAAAATGAGCATTCCGGCAACAATTTCGCGAGTCCTAAAATACATACCTGAGTTACAACAGCAGGTGGAAGGACTAACTAAGAAGAAGGAGGAGCTTTTATTGAGAATTTCTAGGCAAGGAGATGCAGTGAACAAAGAATCTCAAAGGAAGATTGCCCATCACAATTCTGTTTTTGTAGTTTCAACAAGTAGGCTCAATGATAGTGAGGCTGCTATTCAGATTTCCACTTATGAAGGCCACAAGATTCCACTATCTGAAATCATGCTGTGTTTAGAAAATAATGGACTTGTACTGCTAAATGCTTCTTCCTCTGAGACCTTTCGCGGAAGGATCTTCTATAACTTGCATTTCCTGGTATGCTTTGTAATATTTTATTTTGGGTAATGTTAATATAAATTTGGATTCACTGTGAGTCCTATATGTGATAACATTTTCACCATTAAAAACATAATTAAAAATTATAAGTAAGTATAATTTTTGACATTTAATGGTGAATATGTTATTACATATAAAGTTAACTGTGAATTTGAGTCTATAACAACAGTACTCTTTTATTTTAGCACCAATTGGACAGAGAGAGAAAGAGTGGCATCCATTATAAATTTGTGACCTAATTAGAAGTGCCTATTGGTGTTTCTGCAGGTGGAAAAAACTCAAATATTAGAGTCCGAGATTTTATATGAGAAGCTTTTGTCAATAAATGAGAAGAAGGAAGGGATTTTCTAATCAAATTAATGTTAGCTCTAATTATGAAGATCAAACGATCTTCAGTGCTCTTATATTAAATTTGATGCCTAAAACTTAGTACACATTTAGGCAGCATGGATTGCAAGTTTACTAGGGAGCAATCACATGTCCCCATTATATTGTTTGTTCAAAAAGTTACTAGGAGGAGGAAGGCGATGGATTTTAGGAGTTAATTTATGTCATGGAGACATAAATGTTGCACTCGACCTAACCAAGCAAAGCGATGTATGTCTATTTCCTTTCATTACAAAGAGAAGGTAGAGGAACATGGGATTGGATGTATAAAACAGAGATACCGGATACCCTCATGCATGCCTAGTTTACCACTGGGGGCAAATAAACATGTCCAAATCTTGATGTATGAAAAGTTTTGCGTATTACTAATGTATTTAGTGGCCCAAATCTTATATCTACATAAACTAATAGATCATTGAAGATATAATAAAACAGGATAAAATATAATATAATAACATTTCTTTCCCCTTTATATTAAAATAATATAGAGAATTATCATAATACTTTCCTTTTGGAAGGGAAATGGAAATGGTCACACTTTGCATGAGGAGCAAAAGTAATGTACCTGTGAGAATTGAGAACGATGTAGGTAGGACTGATGATGAGTTCCACATGTGGTAGTGTGAGTTTTTATCGTAGGCATTGTGACAATTCAAAAATATTTCATGTAGAAGTCACCACCCAATCGAGCAATTTTTTTTTTTTGGGTATAATCAATTTGATCCTATAATAACAAATACATTAAAATAATCTATCAAATTAATTTTTTATATCAAATTAGTCATTCAATGTTATTTTTTTTATATCAAATTGATTCTCTAAAAAGATCAATTTTATGTCAAAACTTGACATTAAAAAGTCATTTTAATGTATTTATTATTGCATAACTAAATTGATGACACTTGTTATTTGAAAGATTAACATGGATGTTGACTATATTTTAATGCAATAAATTTATCATCAATTTAGCTAGTTAATAAATTTCTATTGGGCCCTGCCCAAAGATGAAAATGTCTTCAGAAATGCTGTTTTTAGTTATTGATAGATGTTGTCTCAAATGATAAGGTATAGTTTGCTCCTCATTTTGTTCTTTCTATTTATATTTTTTTGAATAGAAGTTTAAAAGTAAGGGAAGGCTGTACTATTTCAAGGTTAGAGCATGTTATAATATTTAATAAAGACTTATAATGATAGTTATATTTGACTTACGTTGTTCTTTTGAATTTTTATCTGCTGAGAGATGTGACAAATTAGTTTTTGTGAGTTTTCTTGGAGTGACTTGGGGATGAGATTGCTGAGCAAAACTCGAGAATTTCTTACTACAATACCAAAAACAAAATGAACTATATCAAGAAATTAAGAGGCCTACTGCGGAACACCGTTTAAAAAATATATATAATGTATTGTTAGGTTATATAAAATATTTGTTATATTTAGTTTGTAAACTTTTTATATTGGCACAAGGACTCTTCCCAAAATAAATAAAAAAAAGGAGTCTTCCCAAATTTGTTCCCAAAGTTAAAATGTTAATAGGATTACTTACTTGGGCTTGGCCTGGAACAACGAGACAGAGACAATTTCTTTCCTTGAGCTCGATATGAAAAGTTTAGGCCGTTAGACTTGGGCTCAAGTTTTACCCTAAGCTGCCCTAAGTACACTCATTTCTAATGGGGTTCCGTTGTAGCATTTTTTTTTTTTTTTTGGTACAACCACAATTAGTTTCATTGATTACCGGGGCAATAATAAATAAATTTATATAAATATTAATATTCATCTAAAAAAATCTATACAATAAGGTGGGAAAATATAGTTCTTTACATTTAAGAATATAATATGATTTTGACACCCAAAAAAAAATTAATGGTGAATATAATATGAAATGACGGATAAAAAATAACTCGTACGTATTATATGAATAATTACTAATTTAAAATATTACTAACATAATTTAAACATATAAAGAAAAATTTCTATGATTTAAAATGCTTAAATAATTAATTGTATCATTAAGTACCTAACATTAAATTTCTCATATCATTATTTTTTATTGCAGTGTTACTTCCTTTTTTTATTTATTTCTTAGAGTATTTCCCACTTAATAAGTGAGATATTAATCTCTCCCAAAATATGGTCAAGCGTCTAAGGTTGCGTTTGGTGGATAAGATAAGGAGGACCTGAATACTATCAGGCCTTATCAGGTATTTGATGTTTTAACTTGATAGTATATTTAAATTAGGTCAATTTTTTTTATCTTATTCTAACCTGATTACTTTATCTTCCCACACCCCCTTGATTAGACTTGATAGGATATCTCTTCCTACCATACCCCTCAACTTCATCTCTCTCAATCCAAGTCTCTCATTCTCTGCCAAGAACTCCATCATCATCACCTAGAACAACCACCATCCCTCTCCTTCCCCAGCCAACAAACTCCTCCGCCACCACCAAACAGGCCACCTCACCATCGTCGTCCAAGCTAGCAACACCATTCACCACTAGATCTCCACCGATGACCAATAACTATAGCGTCGTTCTGGTTCGCGAGTGCGGTTGAGATGGGCGGTTCTAGGTGGTGCTACTCGTGGTGGTCGACGACGGCTTTATGATAGGAATAGAGGAGCGGACTTGTGGCTTTGCGTGGGTTGGTGACGCATATCTGGGCAGTGGTCGCCTAGCTGTCGTGACCCAAATCTGGGTGACGCAAATCACACCAGCCGCCGACCACAAACTGAGTGAGTGAGGAACAATGAAATAAGCTATAATACAAGTCAAATCTAAAAAGAGTGAATGAAGAAAAGAATGGGTGTCCCCTCCCAATACAAGTTGTCGTTGCTGGATGTAGAACGATGCTAGTTGCCGTCGATAGATAAAGAACGACGCTAGTCACAGGTGAAAGGCTGTGTGGCTGCTGGCGCACGACAAGGATGAACACACGAGGTAGTGACAACCAGATGCAAGTGGACTGTGGACAACGTTGGATTTTCTCTTTAGTCTCTCTGCTAGGGCACAAATGAAGAGGAGGGTGATGGTTGGGGATAAGGTTTTGATAGGTTCTTTGGGTGGACCGCAGAGGCATGATTGAGAACGTGTTCCAGAGGAATTCCGAGATTGAGGTCTCTGTGATGTGCAGTTGATTAGGATGGCTAGTATGGAGGAAGTTGTGGGAAAGGTGAATAGTAATATAGTCATATTAAATAGTTACATATACTATCTATTTGTTTATACTATTTGTACCAAATATTTAATAATATAAGAGTTTATTAACGTATTTATATTATTAAACCTTATCTTATTTTCTTATATTACATGTACACCAAATACAACTTAAGTGGAGATCATTCCCAACATTATGTGTTACATTTTCATATAGACATTAGAAATAAAACTGCAGAGTTTTCCTTCAACATTGATTTTTGTGTTATTGAACAAATTTTCAATCTCTACGATCATGAACAGATTGCACAAGAGAATATAAACCGTAGCATGATTATAGAAGATGAACCTGGAAAAACAGGTAAAATGCTTCAAAGAAATGGAAAAACCTTACCAGGGTAATGCGTCAAACTCCCTTTTTGTTTGTTTCCTTTTTTTTTTTCATGCATATACTTGGTTAACAATTTAGAAGTAAATTTTTTGTGAACACGAAATCAGATAAAAGAAAGCTGATTGAAATTTCTCCATTTGGCATTATTGTTGTTTGAATTTCTGGTTTCTCTCTATCTTTATACGACCGACGCATTGTACAATGACAGACAACTTTTAAGCTTTTGGTGAGGAGTTTGACTGCTATGCCAAATCAATATTTTAAAAATTGAATCGATATGTTGAATGATTATATTATGAATTAATTATATTTATGGTTTAAATATTTTTTTATTTAATTATGATTTAATTATAAATTTAATTAATTAAATTAATCAAACTATAATTTAAAAATTTTGTCAATTTAATCATTAGTTTGATTACTCCAAATATTACACCATCATTGCAATCCGTAGGAAAGTCACTCCTGGATTCCTTGTATATAAGAGTAATGTTATTCTCGAGAGCCACATAATTAATGGTGGAACATGGTAAGGAAGAAAAAGATAAAGAGAGAAATTCAGGAAATTTAACCTCTAAAAATTAAGTGGAATAAAAAAAAAACCATATAAATCGCAACATATAGAGAGACACGAAAGGCCATTTCACTGGATAGAACAGAACAGAAGCAGTGTCATGATGTAACTTGTGTTTGACTTTAATATACGGACATGTACAGCTAGCTAGCTAGCAGTATTAGGCTTCTGAACCATAGAAGTGCTAAGACAGAGAGAGATCCATTGCATGTGTAGAGAAAATGTCTACGTATGTTGATGCCAGTCATTTCGACGGGGATGCTTTTCTAAGTGCTACTAGTATTGTACAAGAAGAATTTTATCCGACTCGATAAGTAATGTCGGTGATTGAAGAATTTATTATCATTTACCATTATAAATGGAATTTTGGCAGGAAACATGTACAATCATTAGATTAATTTACATTGGGATCTTCCTTATGAATTTTATGGGAAGTGACTAATTGTTATAAATTACCTACCTTAGGACCCATTTATACTCTATAAAATTTTCAAAACTACTTTCACCAGAAAAAAATAATTCAAAATTACACATTTACCTACTTCACAATTCATTTTAGCGTAGGATTGTGTGATTCACAATCGTCCTTAGTATCTAGTCTGACATGTGGGCTTGACACCCACACAGGACACAACACATACATTGACCCTTGCTTCTGTTCTGTTTAATCAACGTTTGCTCAATTATAGCCACAATTCGAAAAGTTAATTATTGCTATTTGCAAGACTTCATACCTGTATGGCTATATGTGCCAGGTCACTTGGTAGCCAAATGTGTAGATTATTTGAGTTTTTAAATTTTAAATATAAGAGTTTTACGTGGTTTAATTACGACTCTTGCAGATCCAAACTTCTAACTTCTTATATTAAGAGCTTATTTTAGAGGATACAAATCTTTACTTATTTACCTCCTCATCCTGTGGTTCTTGTCATCTTATGAAACAATAAACTAATACAAAAAAAGCATGAAATAATTGAAGTGAAGTGTACTTGTTTTAGTGTGTGTTTAGATTCTAGTTAATAAACTTAAATTTAGTTAAAAGTGTATTTACAAATTTAAATTTAGTTGAAAGTGAATTTGCAGTAACTAATTTATGTTTGAGAACTTTTGTTTCAAAAATAAATTTGAAAGATTATTTTTAGGCTCAACTGAACACAAAAGCAAAAAAATATTACTTTAGTCCCAACTTACTTTTAAAAGGAAAAGTATATTGAGCCAACTAAAAAAAAATAACTCAAATTATATTGCACTACGTTCGAAGCATCCTAACTCACTTTTAAAAACTCTAACTACAATCTAAACACATACTTAATCACCTACACTCGTTAGCAATTACATCAACCAAATCTTTAAAAAACCCTTAATTACTCATGTGAAGTTCTTTATATATCTCCAAGTCAAACCAAATATCTTACCTTGTTCCCCAAAAAGAGAAATCGTATCCCAATGAGTCAATACTTGGCTTTAGGTTGGTCGGTTTATTTTTCATCCGTGCTATAGGTTTCAAGCATGAAATCTGTGTACTCTACATTGTATTCTCAATCGAAGTTCAGTAATAATATTTTAACATAAACTATAGATTCATCCGATCAAAAGTCTATCAATATTTATAAATTTTAGTAAAATTAATAAATTTATTAAAAAAATATATAATTTTTACTAAAAATTAACTCATAATTTATAAATTTTATTTTTAATTCATAGACTATTAATGACAATACATATTTTATTATAAAGATCGACACATAATATATTACTAATATCATATCTTTTATTTCAATAAATCTAAATAATTTTAATTTATGTAAAGACAAAATATGAGACTGATTTAAAAAAATAAAATTAAAAATTTTAAATTTATAATAACATGAAACATATTTGAAAAATTCAAAATCAAACTCTTTAACTCTTTCTTAAAAGTAATAGAAGATTTGAATAATTTTATTGAAAAAAAATACTAAAAAAAATAAAAAAGAAAATAAAGAGAGCTTCCACTAAAAAATTAAAACGACAGGTCCCATTAAGCAAATATCCAAAACAGAGGATCAAAGTAACACAAATGAGAGAGAAACACTACATGGGAAAGAGAGAAAACAGGGGATAATCAATAAAGTTCAATAATAATTGATTCTACAAGGTCTTAATTAAGTCAAAAGTTTTAAATTTTAACTCTAAGCAATTCATTTAGTTTATTAGACGTTCATATAAGTATAAAATTGTATTATGCATAAAAAATATAAAATTGTATTTTCTCTTGCTCATGAGATTGGATTTCAAGTATTTTATTCCTTTTTTTTTATCCTTTTGAGTTAACAAGGCCAATAGTAATATTGGGCAAACACATATAACAATAACAATCAAATATTTTCTCATTAGGTGAAGTTGTCTACATAGATTAAATGACGCCATTGCGCCCTATCATAAACTAAGTCTTTCAAAATGTCATTCAAATCTAAATCTTTTTTAATTGTTTCACTTATAATCTTTCTTGATCTTATTCTACCTCTAATTATTAGACTATCCTTCACCTAATCTACTCTTCTTACAAGAGCTTCTAAAGGTCTTCTTTTTACATATCCAAATCACCTAGGCAAGATTTTTTCATCTTTTCCACAATAGGTGCTACCCTTACTTTCTCTCTAATGTATTCATTCCTAATCTTATCTTATCTTGTATAACCACACATCTAGCACAACATCCTCATCTCAGCGACACTGATCTTATGCTATTGCTGACTTTTTATCACCCAACATTTAGTACCATGCAACATCGCGGACCTTATAGTTGTACGATAAAATTTATCCTTAAGCTTGAGAGGCACTTTTCTATCACAAATCACTCATGAAACACTTCTCATCCATCCTTGGGCAAACACATAAGATAATTAATTTCTTTAGGCTTAAATATAGTTTTAGTCACAAAAAATATCACAATTTTTTTGTTTGGTTCCCTATTTTCAATATTTTTTCATCAAGTCTTCCATTTTTTCTTTTCTATTTCCATATGGTCCCTCTGTTAGTTTGCCGTTTAAAATTGTTGCTAAATGCATACACGGCCCCATGTTTTTGCCGATAAAAAATAAGATTGTGTCAAATGACATGGGGAGTCGTGTCTTATTCTGGAAAAGGACATGACCTCGTGTCTTAAGACACAGGGGGATTGTGTTGTGTTTTAGAAGAGGACATGGCCACATGTCTTAAGACACCGGGGGCATCGTGTTTTTGCTAATAAAAAACATGACCTAGTATCAAATGATACTGGGAACGTATGGATGCTATATATGTACTTAATGACAATATTAAACAATGAGCTAACGTGAAATAAGAAGCACCTCAAAAACACAATGGGGGATTGACATGAGGTGAAACAGAAGGTGAGGAGGGAGTTTCACGGGGATAACTGCAAGTGGCTAGTTAGGGAGCAAAACCAGATACAGGTAGCAAAGAAAAGAGTTTCAGTCAATAAAGATCAAGTCACATATTTTTTTCAAACTTTCCTGATAATTTTGGTCCCAAGGATATGTGGCTGGTTTTCAAGAAATGGGGTAAGGTGGTGGAGGTTTTCATTCCGAAGAAGGTAGATAGAAGAGGCAAACGGTTTGGTTTTATGAGATTTATTGAGATTTCTGATCCTTATTTGTTTAGAAGTATTTTAGACAAGATTCTAATTGGTGATCAAAAGGTTTATGTTAACCTTCCAAGGTACAAGCGGGGTATCTGGGGTGATAGGTTAAAACAACAAAAAGCCTCCTGCCCGGAAAGTAATGCTGCTAAGGGTAATGCGTGTAGACAAGAAGAACTCTCTTATGCTTAGGTGGTGAGACAAGATAAAACAATAAGGAAGAATCATGGCAAAATTCCTTCTAACAGCTTCAATCATCTTAGTTTCATATGGATCCTTCTGAGGAGGCTAATCTGAACTCTGCGTTCGTTGCCAAGGTCAGAACTCTGGGTGATACCTTCAACATTCAGGAAAAATTTCACTTTGAGGGGTATTTTTCAATTAAGATTACTCTGTTGGGTGCTAATCTCGTTCTTTTGGAGGTAGAGAATAAAGATGAGATCCCAACTCTTATTAAAGACGCCAGGGATTGGCTTTCTAATTGGTTTGAAGAAATTAGACAATGGAGTTTGAAGGAGGTGGACTCAGAGAGATTGGTTTGGGTGAAATGCTATGGAATCCCAATTCACGCTTGGTCGGAGAAGTTTTTCAACTTCATTGTGTCTTGTTTTGGTCATTACGTGAACACTGATGAAAGCACAAGAAAACGGGCTCGTATGGATGTGGCCAAAATCCTTACGAGAACAACGACTCCAGACTTCATTAACAGAGTGGTTCGGGTGGACATCAATGGAAACTTATTCCCTATTAAACTCGTTGAGGAGGTCTTTGATGATAATGTTTACAAAACTTCTAGTATGAATGTAGTGGGAGTAATCTCCAACGAAGAAAGCATATCAACAGATTCTAATTTTCAGTTTGGACGGCTGGTGGAGGACCTCTCCGATCATGGAGGTTCTTTGAATCTAGATCAAGGCATTGATGGTGATTTATTGGTTCCAGATTATGAGGAGGTAGGGGTTAATGGTGTTTTAATGGGTGAAGCCTCTCAAAAAGTTCTGAATGTCCAAGGAGGATTATCTGGTATCTCCCCAATGGAGCTGAACGGCGCAATCCCTTTAAGTGGTCATGATGTGGTTAAGTTAACTTTTAATAATGGGCAGTCTAAATTGGGTTTTGGGAATGCTAGTAATACCTCTTGCTATCACGTTCAAGTTGGGCATGCAGATGGGCTTGAGTCTTGCGACTCTGATGGTGGCCCAAATGTTGTAGCACACAAATGTGGGCCTGTTTCATCCAGTGAAGTTTCTGAAACCTTGGCACGTGATCTCGTTCCTCTTGGTGACTCTGAAGAGAATGTTCTGGAGAATGACTTTGGTGGGTCTTCGAGAAACCTTTTCTGTGACAGTTTTCCAAGCAGAAAAATGAAGGCTTCGAGGGGTGTTGTTATGGCGAACTCGTTGGAGCTTCAGGTGGAGGGTTTTAAATCCCCTCCTTCGTCTTGGACGGGTGCTGTCTGTCACGATGTCCAGGAGCACGACGGTGGTGTGATCAGTCTTCCAGTGGTTCTTCGAAGGTCACTTTCTGCTCAATCATCCCCCGGGTAGCTAGATCACAGTGAAAGTGACGTCTCTTCGGGTTTCTCTACCTCGGATTCTGATATTCAGCGATGCAATCTGCAGTTCTTGTCAAAAAATGAGGTTTCGGTTGCTGAGAAAATCTGGGACTTGGCTAAGGATTTAAGGGTGACTGGTTCAAGGGAAGATGGTGAATATGTCAAGCTTTTATAGCAAATGGAGGTTAGGGATGGTTTGGAGAAGATCCAAAAGGGTTCGCAGAAGGTTTCAATATGAGAGCTGTTACCTATAATGTGAGGGGGCTTGGCAACCGGATTAAGAAAAGCAGAATCCGGAGCCTTATCGAAGTGGGGCAGTTTGATTTATGCTTGCTTCAAGAAACAAAGTTGTCTCTGGTCGATGACAGGGTGGTTGAAGGTTTGTGGGATTGATCTGTTTGCCAGTGGGTGTATTGTCCAGCTTCTGGACTTTCAGGTGGTCTCCTTTCTATCTAAAGTCTGACATAGTGAAATTTTTATTTTCTTTCTCTGGTGAAGGGTTCTTAGGAGTATGCGGGGAATGGGGTCAAAGTGGTAAGAGGTGTTTTTTTGTTAATGTGTATTCTCCATGTTCGTCCTCTGGTAAAACGAAATTGTGGAGTGACTTGCTGATGTCTAAAAAGGGTTTTGGTGGTGATCTTTGTGTGTAGCTGGGGACTTTAATGTTGTGAAGTGTAGAGACAAAAGAAGAGGTTTGAGTCAACAGAAAAATGTCAGGGAACAGGAAGACTTTCAGCAATTTATAGAGGATATGGCCTTGGTTGATGTTTCGATGCTTGGGAAGAAGTTCACCTGATTCAGAACTGATGGGTTTGCTATGAGTAGGCTTGATCGCTTTCTTCTTTCAGAAGGTTTGATTGATCTTTGGCAAATAACCTCTCAGTGGGGTGAGAAGAGGGATATTTCTGATCATTGCCCGGTGGTTTTGAAGTGTGGTTCTTTTAATTGGGGCCCCAAGCCTTTTCGTTTCAATAATTGTTGGTTGAGGCATTGTGATTTTGCTCAGTTTGTTTCTGGTTGTTGGAGGGAGCTTGAGGTGGGTGGATGGAAAATTTATTCTTTTAAACAAAAATTGAAGCTCTTGAAGGAGAGGCTTAGAACGTGGAACAAGGAAGTATTTGGTTTTTTGGATTTAAAAGTAGATCTTTTGGTTGATGAAATGAACCTATTGGATGATAAAGTAGCCTCTGGTGCTTTGATTTCTTCAGATGTTGTGCAAAGAAGGCAACTCTCAGCAGATATATAGCACCAGCTTAGTCTTAAAGATAGCCTTATTTTCCAGAAAGCTAGAATCAGATGGCTAAAGGAATGGGATGCAAACTCGACTTTCTTTCACTTATGTCTTCACTCCAGGCGGAATGTTAATCGGATTGTGGCTCTCAAGTCAGGGGATAAGTGGATTGAGGGGGTTGAAGAGATAAAACTAGAAGTTGTAGATCACTTTCAGAGGGTTTATTCAGATCTTATTAAGGATCGTCCCATACTGGATGAGATTCCCTTTAAGAAGGTATCTTGTGTAGATAACTACGCTCTTTCTTCTGCTTTCTCCCTTGATGAGATCAAAGAGGCTGTGTGGAGCTGTGACTGTAATAAGAGCCCTGGGCCAGATGGATTTAATTTCAACTTCTTCAAAAAATTTTGGGATGTCATAAAAACGGAGGTATGTGAAATGGTTGAGGAATTCTATCTTAATGCTAAGTTATCTAAGGGTATCACTTCTTCATTTATTGCTTTAGTGCCTAAGATTAATAATCCGTTTTGCTTGTCCAACTTTAGACCAATTTCTCTCATTGGTAGTATATATAAAATTATCTCAAAATTGCTAGCTCTGAGATTAAAAATGTGTTAGGGACTGTTATTTTTTCTTGTCAGACTATTTTTCTTCCAAAAAGACAAATTTTAGACGGTGTGTTGGTTTTGAATGAGTTGGTTGATTTGGCAAAGAGAAATAAGCAAGAGTGCATTATGTTAAAGGTTGATTTTGAAAAGGCCTATGATTGTGTGAGTTGGTGTTTTCTAGATTATATGATGGGTAGAATGAGTTTTTGTGCTAAATGGAGGGAGTGGTTTAGAGCCTATATTTTTTTTTTCAGGTTCAGTGTCTGTGTTAGTGAATGGTAATCCATCCCAAGAAGTTTCTATGAGTAAAGACCTTTATCAAGGAGACCCGCTTGCTCCTTTTCTCTTTATTATAGTGGCTGAAAGGTTACGTGGTTTAATGGGAAGCGCAGTTGAACTAGGAAAATTCTCAGACTTTCAGGTTAGAGCAGAGGTCAATATTTCTCTATTGCAATATGTTGATGATACAATTTTGGTGGGAAAGGCATCTTGGGAGAATGTGTGGACGTTAAAAACTGTTCTTAGAAGCTTTGAACTAGTCTTAGGCTTAAAGGTCAATTTTCATAAGAATAACTTATTTGGCATTAATGTGGAGAATAGTTTCTTGTCTGCTGCATCAAACTTTCTGCATTGTATTATTGGAAGATTTCCTTTTAAGTTTCTTGGTCTACCAATTGGTGCTAACCCGAGAAAAGTTGCTACTTGGCTCCCAGTCATCGACTCCTTGAAGAGAAGACTGGCTTCGTGGAAGGGTAAACAGTTATCATTGGGTGGTCGAATCGTTCTGGTAAATTCAGTTTTATCAAGTTTGCCATTATATTTTCTGTCTTTTTTCAAAGCACCAAAGAAAGTCTTAAATATTTTGACTGGGATTCAAAGAGCTTTCTTGTGGTCTGGTAAGGATGTTTCTCGAAAAATAGCTTTGGTGAATTGGGATAACGTGTGTCAACCAAAGAATTGCGGGGGGTTAAGGATTAAAAACTTGGAATTATTTAATATTAGCCTTTTGGTTAAGTAGAGATGGCGCTTCTTGGTGGATTCTGATGCTATTTGGTATAAACTTCTGTCACATAAATATGAATCTCTGAATCAGGTAACTCTTAGCTCTAGGGGGCACAGAAATTCTTCTTCTATTTGGTGGAGGGATCTTTGCACTATTGAAGGAGTTTCTTGTGCTCCTCCTCTTTGGTTCTCTTCTGCGGTGACTAGAAAGGTTAAGAATGGGGTTCATGTTAGTTTCTGGCATGACTCTTGGTTTGGCAATTCAAGTATTAAAGATTCTTTTCCTAAATTGTTTCAAATCTCCTCTGATAAGAATGCATGTGTTGCTCATATGGGTGAGTGGGTTAACGAGGTGTGGTGTTGGAAATGGAGATGGAGGCGGAATCTTTTTTTGTGGGAAGAAGACATTCTTTCCGAATTATCTTCTTTGTTAAGTTCAGTAAGTTTATGTAAGAAGGAGCAGGACGTGTGGATTTGGAAGGAAGATAGTTCTAGGATTTTTTTTGTCAAATCTGCTTATTCTTTTCTGCAAGGTCAGCTGAATTTTGGGGTACCTAATAATTTGGATGTTACGATATTTAAGAGTTTCTGGAAGTGTTATGTTCCACTGAGGGTGTTAGCTTTTTCATGGCGTGTTCTGCTTGATAGATTGCATACCCGCTTAAACTTACTTTGGAGAGGGGTCATAAATGTGCAACAGGGGGTCTCTTGTGTCTTTTGTTTCATGCAGGATGAGGATTCTGATCATTTGTTTTTTTCCTGCCCGGTGTCCTATCAGGTTTGGTCTAATATTTATGCTTGGCTGGGCTTTTCTGTTGTTTTTCCATTTGGAGGTCAAGCTCATTATTTTCAACATGTTAGTTGCTTAAGAGGTAAGAGGTTTAGAAATTTTTGCCATATTTTCTAGCATGCTGTTACTTGGTCTATCTGGTTGATGCGTAATAAGATTTTGTTTCAAGGGAGTTCTTTTGATATGATTGGTGTTCTGAACCTTGTTAAAGTTAGATCTTGATCTTGGTTTATGGCAAGGGTGGGGGGTAACCGCTATTCATTTTCAGATTGATGTATATGTCCTACTGATTGTATTAAGAATTGTTGTTAGTTCTTCTTCTAGTTGGTCTTTTGTATATGGGTTAGAGTACCCCTTGTACTCTTTATAATATATCTTTTGCTTATCAAAAAAAAAAAAAAACCAAATGAGCTAACAGAGGAACTATATGAGAATGAATTTTTTTTTTTTGGAAAACTTGATAAAAAAATTTAAAAAATGAGAGACAAAACAAAAAATCACGATATTTTCAAGAATAAAAACATATTTAAGTCAATTCTTTATATGCATTAAGTTAATGTGGAGGGTGTCTCCTTAAAATTACTTGAGAAAAAAAACAACAACTTATCCCGATTGACATAAAAACGATTAACCCAAAAAAATTCCTTTGCATTAAAAAAAAGACCAGATGATATTATACTTCATGCAAATTTTGAATAAGCTGAAGAAGGAAGCGCACAAATGTCAATCGATGTCTCAAATATTATATACAACGGAATAGGCTAATTACTAGGAAAGAATTAAAGGAAAATGCATGAAAACACGTAAAAACAGCAATAACTTACAGTACATGTTCATATTTTATAATTTTACCCTTAATTTTGTATTAAAAATTAGCCACAATCCGAGACGTTTATTTCCTTGACAGCTGCAGCAGAAGGAATTGATTTCCTTAACAACATACTACAGATTTCCTTTAACACTTTGTCTTGGTCCTAGCCATTAATTTTGTCTTACAATCCAAGGATTTTATTTCCTTGACAGCTGCAGCAGAAGGAATTGATTTCCTTAACAAATAACTGCAGATTTCCCTTAAACACTTTGTTCTGGTAGAAGCACAGTTAGGAATAGGTCATGTGGGCTATCAAAGACTTACGGCTTAGCTTATTTTTAACCTATTTTAGCCTAATTTATTTTGCTAATAAGCTAATTCTAGACTATTAAAAAGTTTATTTAATTAAGTAAACTAAAATCTAAGTTTTTAAAAAAGTATATTTGGCCTACCAAACTGACATATTACATATATAATACTTTTTTTATATATAATATAATAATTTTATTAAAAGTTTTATCTATTTAAAAATTAAAAAAATAAGTTTCTTAATTTAAAAACCTTTAAATAAATTTTTAGATTATACCGGACTTTTATAATTTTATAAAAAAGTTAAACTAGGTCCTAAAAGGCAACCTATTATAGGTAAGCGGCCAAGTTTAAAAAAAAAGGATAATATTTTTTACACACTTAAAATACGTACATCATATTTATATCATAGATTTATGTGAGAGAAATGTCAAATCAAACAGTATATAACTGTAATATTTTTGAGGGATATAAAATGAATTTGTGAGTAAGTTAAAAAAAAGTTAAAGTATTTTTGGTAGACGAATAACGCTGTCGAAAAAAAAACTTAACCTAACATATTTCGGACTCAGGTAGGAGTTGCTTTTTGCTCACGGTGCAGCAGAAAACAGTTACGTGATGGCACTCAATCGCCATAATGTTATCAAGCATAGATTCATGTATCTCTCCCCAAGCATTAGGTTCATGTTATCAAACACTTCAGGCATGCTTGATAATTCATGTACCCATGGCTTTCTTTATGCTTACGCTAAAGTTCAAACTAACCCTACCTTCCATTTGGAAAGTAGCAATCCATTATGAATGAGGAAACGCTTAGTAGAAAATTTTAGATTTGACTTCCTTGCCTCATGACCAAATCTATAATGTAATTATTTATTCTATTTTCAGTATGTGTGCTAAATTTTTTAGTGTAAAAAACTCTCTTAAAATGAACAAATAAAAATTTATTTACTCTTATATCAAATTAAAGGTGTATACATCTTTATGTTATGAATCGATTTTATCAAAATCTTAAGTTATTAGATGAATGTCTCACTTATCTTGTGAGCTAAAATTTAACTTTTTATTAGAAGAATGATGTATAATGATCGAATTCTAGACCACTTGGTTATAAAAGCTTTACTCTTCTAAAAGTTTAAATTATTAACTGAAGTTACATGAATAACTTTTATATCTCTAAAACCTTACTTACTCATTTAAGACAAATTTACTTTAAAAGAGCTATTTCCTTTTTTTTTTAGTATATGTGCTAATTGAAGGACCATTTTTAATTTGGAGTTTTAAGAATAAAATAATTTTTTGTTGGTGTGTGTGAGAGAGTACCAATACCTCTAACGATTAGTGGTCAATTAATATTTGATCTTGTGTCACCTAAAATATAAATATAACAAAATTGCATTCATGATTTTTTATGTTTTATATAGTATCACTAATATTGATCTTTAATATTATCTATAAATACATCATCAATTATTTTAGTGTGTGTGACATAAATGTACAATATTAGGATTTTTTTTAAAGTGTTTGAATTTCTATCAAACCTATAATATATATCCTCACACCTCAAGTCTACATGCTGTCATTGTAATTAAAAATAAATAAAATTGTACACACATACGAGTTTAAAAACTAGGATACTCCTTAAATATAAGAACGAGTAACTCCTTTTCTATATATTGGCAAGTTTTGTTACGCTATAATAACTTCTTTGATTATTTCCATCTTTGAGTATAATATTTCGCTGTCGAGTTGCAACTAGGAAATTAATTGGATTGTGTATTCAAATTAGGATTTCCAACAATTTTATTTTGGTTTTATCTTGAATGTGGTCCATATATGGATACAATAAGCAGCCACCCTCTCATCAATTTCGCTTTCCTACCTGCACCTAATAGAATTTGGTCTAAGACCTTCATACTAGTTTGCCCCGTGCCTAACTATTGTGGTGTATCTTAAAGATATTTCCGGCTTAAGCGTGTTTGTTGTGAAGAAATTGTTCAAGGTGACTTAGCTTCATCTGTGCCCATTATTCTCTTTGGAGCGTTGAATGCAAAGAAATATTCCCTCTGTCAACTTTTATATGTCGATTTAGAATTTTTGATTTATCAAACATTATCTGTCTATTTAAAAAACTAAAGAGTATCTATAAGTTTTTTTTTTAATTTTACTATCATATTTTATTATCTCTATTAATTCAATAAATGCATATTAATTGATTTTTATAACTTCTTAAAATCAACTACTCTAGCTAATTCGTGGAATACTGCCTTTTGCCTAAATCAACGGGAGAGAATGTAAGATTAATGGAGTGAGAGAGGAAAAAAGAATGTGAAATTAATGAAGATAGAGAGGGAGAAAATAAATATTAATTAAGAAAAAATATAATTTAATCATATTAAATTATATTTTTTTTATCATTTAACATATTTAATAACTTTCTTAATATATGCATATTACCTTAATATACAAATAAAAATGGACAGAGAAAGTAGTGCAATTTGAATTCACTATGTACCTTTACCTGCACATTCACTGGATACATCCTGCATCTTGGGAAGGAAGCTAAAGTTTCCGAACAAACCTATATTTTTTGTATTTGACATTCAAGAGTTCAAGGACAATGTTTCATACACATCACATTGAGACAAATCACATCATATTAGTGTAAAGTAACAGAATTAAAGTATAGTTATGCAGAAAATGAAGTGAAACAACTATAATCAAAACGATAAAAACAGTATAAGTATAAATATGAGATGATACGCGTGTAAATATGAATTTTGCATTACTTAAATACAATGAACAAAGTAAAGATATTGCTCTAACTTTTCACTTTTACGAAATTAATTAGTATAACTAAAACTAAAGATTCAATCATATCCAATAACTTTTTCAATTGATAAATCCGAGGCCAACAACTCTTAACTAGAGATATATGTCGATTGACTCTAGTAGGGAAAGGAGTTTGTTTTGGCAAATAATGGTAGGGACATGTCTGGAGCGAGTCACTAAGTAAAAACAAGAAAGAAAGAAGAATGCCGCCTGAAAAGTTAATTTAATTGTGGCATACCTCCAAACTTTAATGGACTAAAAAATTAGTATATATGTACCAGTCTTTTCTCAGTTCTGGGTTTTAATCAGATAGATCCAAGAAAATGGATCTTGGATAGGGGTGGGGGGGGGGTGGGAGAACATGAATAAGCAGAAGCAAGATGTTAACTTTGTGTCTTGTGGTTAATAATGATTTGCAGCATGCGTGAATCTTGACAAACATTTTCTTTTCTGGAAACATAAGAAGTGTGCATGCATTACACGCATGATGATGAAGTTGGAATATATCATTAGAAAGCTAGAGATATGTGGACTTTCATATCTGCACTAATTGGGATTTTGGACAGGCAAAAATCATTGGTTTGAATGGAGAAGGATTAACTTTTAAGTGGTCCAAGCTAGGGGGAATATGTATGATCATTTCTCTTTAGTAAGTTTTTATTGCGTAAAGTAACATTCAAGCGTGCACACGGTACAGTATGATGTCATCACACTCAAATATGAGGTTTTGTTTAAAATAAAAGATAGGGAAATTTGTATTTTCCCATCTTCGTTTTAAACTTCAATCTCATTCTTTGTATAATGAAAAGAATAATACTATATTTTGCACTGATTATTGAGTTTTAACTAATATGAATTGTGTAGTCTTATATGACATTTTGATGGCAGAAACAAAACTCGCTCACCTATCCTTACGTACCTTAAGTTTTTCGGCTTTATTTATTTATTTTAATGGTTTCCCCGAATAAATACTTATAGCTAATTATGCCCAAAATCTTGTTGATTTCCCAGTGGCCTTATGGCATTATTTGATTATACAGCACATATCCTTTGGATCCATTTGAGGAAGAAAAATGATCAATTCACACTAATTTTTTTACACTTTTCTTCACATTACTTTTTTTAAGAAAAGAAAGATAGAGAGATCAGTGTATTAAAATATTAATTTTTCTTATTTTGTTATCTAAAAATAAATTTGTGTAAGAATAATGTAATAAAAATTGTGTAAAAATCGTAGTTATTTAATGAAATCGAATCACATATATCAAGAAGTGGACGGACAATTTATTTTATATTATTATTATTATTATTATTATTATTATTATTATTATTATTATTATTATTATTATTTTGGTTTCCTAATATATTACTACATCCTTTGGTGTAAGATTAATTCATTCGAACAAGAGTGATATGTATGTTTAGGCTCCAAGTGGAGAGGTGTTACATGGAAAAGAATATTCAATTTGTGTATATCCTGCCAAATGAAACCAAATTTAGGTTTTGTAAATAAACTAAGTAGTAAGTCTTTTTTGATCTTGAAGAACCTGAACATTTGGCCACCCAAATGAATGTCAAGAGCAAAAATACAAAATAGTAAACAAAGGCACAAAGCATTCGGTACCTTTAATCTAGTAGATCACGAATATGCTATATGCACGTACATGTTGGAGTTAACTAAAGTTTTAGTTAATTTTTTCCAGTTTAGAAATTAGTTAATTAAATCATATTATAGTAATGAACAACTAATCAAGGCTATACATGCAATCTATGCGAGAAACTGAGTGGTTTATACACCGTGACCATTAAGTTAGATTATATTTCTCCATAAAGTAATTAGCCGATCTCATGTATTCTGGTATTGATTCATATCTGTTAATTAATTAAAAGGCTTCTGAGTTTTGTTTTAAATAATGGCTTGAGGTGCGTGGACACACATTGATTAAAATTTGGTCTCTGTCTTGTGGGAATGCTAGGAGCCATATATAAAACTTGACTGAGTTGTATTTAAATTTTAAAGTAGGAATTGAAAAGTTAGGGAGCTCATTCCATTTACTACTTATTAAACTAATGCTAGTTGTTGACGTAAAGTATATCCAGTTCACTCATACATTGAACAAGGCGAAAAAGACTTCATGTTTGAGATCCTTTGGGTGTAACATCATTACTGTTTTTATTTATTGTCAAGTAGCTCTGATTCCACAACTCATCGTCATGTATGATGCTGTGATAGAGGAGAAAAATCCACTGAAGTTGTTGGTACTTAGTACTCAAAAATATTGTTAGCTTATTATCCACCCCAAAAAATGTATATATCGTTGGCTTAGTCATAGACGCGATCATCTTAACGGTTAAGGAAATTTGGAGGCTGAGATTCTCATATTAATGCTTGTCATTATATAGATTCTATTAAAGGATAAGAATGAAGACCCACAGGGCTTGAGTGACAGAGTGTTGAGCCTTAGAGATGTCACTTGGAGAAAGGAACTAAAGGTATCGTTATGTGTCTGAATGAATTAATTTTGTACCTAAAAATTGTGAGAACACTCTAAAAAAAAAAATCAACCACCAAAAAGGAAAAAAGGATAAGAATACACCATATTTGATCTTCTAAGAAATGATATAACTGTGACTTCAATTTACTTTCTTATTTTATGGGCCTGAAAAACCGTCATTTTATATCAGTTTCCCTTTTATCATTTTTAAATATATTATGCTTCGAAAATACAATTTTACAAATGAAATACAAAATATATAAATATTAAATTCAATTGTCTCGATCTTTCATTACAAAAAATAATATTAAATATCTAAAAATAAAATTGTTAATAGGCATGTAGTAATACAATAGAAAAGGAAAACTTAATATCAATTTATTTTTAAACTATAAATTTCATTTAGAAATATATGAATTCAAACGTTTTCATTTAAAAAAAAAAACTTAAACATGTTTTTGTCTCTCTAAATATATTAGTTTTTAGTTTTGACCCATCAAATTTTTTTGTTACAGTTTATGTCGCTGTAATTTTAAAAGTTAGTGAAATTGGTTCGCATTCCCTTTTACACGTGTTTGCATAAATATGAGTAATTAGGAAAAGTATAATAAAGACATTACAAACAAATTGACGTGGTTCAACTCAATATGCTTACATCCACGGATGAGAAGAGATTGAATTCATTATGAACAACATCAGCATATAACTTTTGCATGGATAAAATTGTAAACATTCTTGCTACACTACAAATTTTGCACAGATGTAGTTGCAAACCATCATTCTTTTTTTACTACGATAACTTTTGCACTAACAAAATTACATATCATCCTCTAGTGTGACTTTTGAGAATCACAAAATTACAAACTCTCTATGGCGATGACTTTTAAAGATCACAAAGTTGCAAACACTTCACCAATGCAACTTTTGATGGCAAAGTTGCAAACTTTCTGCCACAACATTACTCACAATTTCATCTCTCTCATCCTCATGCATCTATCAATTCCGCTTTATAAGTATTTATAACTTACAATAACTTACTTAACAAGCAATTACCATTTTACATTTTATATGACTTTTCTATTTTTTTTAATTAAAAACAAATCTATCTTTTATCTTGTATATCTCTCACATATCTTTTATATTTATTACATATATCTTTCACATATCTTGATATTAATTACAAGATATGAATCTAAAATAAGAAACAATCAACTACAATATTTAAATTAGGAATTTGAATCAAGCCCAACAAAGCGAATGGTCACGGGTCGAATTTCACATATGTTAATTTTTTAAAGTTAGATAATAAGAAATATTTTTGTGAGTTCCTTAATGCTAACAAAAATGATTTATTTTTGACTAGATTAGATAAATAGATTAATCAAAGTGTGCGTAACCTAACTAACAAACAAAAAAATACTGGTATAGAATGGATTTTTTTTGTCTTCTCACGGAACTAATCTACACGTAATAGCTCTAATGCTGCTCGAGAAATTGTGTAAACATCACATTATGAAAATGTCCGTTTTATCCTTTGAGTTTAATTTTAATATATTGTTTATAATAAAATCTTATTTTGTGTTAATATTTTATATAATAATTTTAATTTTATTAATAATTATATAAAATATCAAAATCAGTATATAATTAATGTAATAATACATTATTAAATATAATTATAAATTTTGTTCTACACTAATAATACATTAAAATTAAATTCTTATTATCTTCAATGTTATTTTGTTTAAATTAAATAATTAATACTCAGTCATTATTCAATAATTGATCTTTATTTTCCATCTTTCGAGATTTATTTTGTTTGTCACGCGTGTAATTTGTATAATTCAGCAACAGTGTATTTGTCATCGGATACTGTTTCTTATTAGATTTTTGATAAGCACATTTAATGAACGAGAAATGATAGGAATATATATTTTTAGATATTTTTTTAATATTTATTTTATTATTAATTTATTTTATATACTTTAAAAAATTATTAAGAGAAAAATATTAATAATATTTATTTTTAAATTAATAATAAAATAAGTATTAAAAAATATCCAAAAAAATGTATTGCAGTATTTTTTAATGAACTCTATGAACTATAATAACATTGAACTTATAAATTTGCAAATCAATAACTAATTTTAAATACTATTTAGGTTTGCAAGAAAATAAAATAAATAAATTAAAGAGAAGACAATTATTTTGGGAATACTTATTAATTGTAACAATATCCAATAGTTAGTCTTATAATAATATTTGTGCAGATAATTAGTATTTTTTCTTAGTTTAATATAATCTAATTATGTTCATGTTTTTTATACTTAATTACATTCATGTTTGACATTTAAAACTTTCACCTTATTAATCATTAACTTCTATTATTTTCGCTAGTATAGGAAAACGAGAGATTCTCATCACCGAAAAGAAAAAAAAAAGAAGAAGAAGAAGAAAAGAGAACGAGATATTCTTATATGTTTTTAGAGCAATAAATTGATCTTGTTTTATATCATTAAAGGTGTGCTACATTATTTTATGAGACATTATTATTTTTTATTTTAACTATATTTTTAATAATATAATTAATTTATCACCTATTTAATAATATAAAGTAAAAAAATATTTCTTTTTCCAAGAACATATAATTTCTCCCTATAAAAACTAGTTTTCCTTGCTGTTTTCTCCTCCAAAGAAATAGCGGAAAACCATGCGCATGTACATGGTGAATGAATGTGTCGGAGAAATGTTGGAAGGAAGTAATTGGCACAGCAAAGTTGTTGCCACTCAATAGGGCCTATAGGTGGCGTTGCTTATGAGAAAATAGCAAAAACGTAAAATTTGAGGGTTTTACAGATTTTTGTAGAATTTTTTTTTTTTTTATAAAACAACAGGGCCACACGCTCAAGAAGAACTAAAAGACTACATTACAAGAAAAAGAAAAGACACTTACATCAACAAGCAAAGCAAAAGCAAGAAAAAGGAGGCATAGCCTCAAAAGAATGCATCCCAAGAGAAAGAGAATGACCATGTTTAGAAAATAAATCAGCGCAGCTGTTCCCTTCTCTGTACGTATGCTTAAGTCTGACTTGCCAGTTATGCTTAAGAAATTGTCTAATTCTGGATACAATAACCGCATAGGGGTGTCAAGGGAGAAGCTCAAAGTGGATAAGACCCAAAGCACAACGAGAATCCGTGTCAATAATTAATCTCAAAATATCCTTCTGAAAAGCCAATGACAGACCAAAAAGTATACCATTTAACTCAGTCCAAATAATAGAAGACTGACCAAGATTTTGAACAAATCCAAAGAGAAAGCCCCCCATCTCATTCCTAGCAAGATCACCTTTGGTGCTTGGATAAAAAGAAATTGTCTACATTTATTTTCACCCAACCAGGCTCAGGAAGACTCCGCGTCATGAACACCTGCTGAGTAGGAACTTTGGAAGTACAAACATTCTTGGTCAAAAGGACACTCTAATATTTTGAGTATAGGACACATCCTACGAATTTAGATTGCAGTTAAAACATTCAGTTAAGTGTAATAAATTAATTAATATTTAATAATTTTATAAAATTTTATGTTATATAATTAAAAATATAAAATTTTATAAAAATATTAAGTATTAATTAATTTAATACATTTAATTTAAGTATTCTAAATTTAAAAGAATTTCTTATATTTGCTCTACTTTGAACATGTCATTACCATGATTCATGCTGTTGACATCGCCGTCAATAGCCCCAAAAAAAATCTAGGCCCAACTTTTTTATAAGGAACACGGTAACCATTTATTCATCACATACCAATTTGATTCTTCTAGCCCTTTCCTTTCTAAAAAAACAAAAAATGCAAATGGGTCCAATGCACATATTCTTTAGATTGAAAAGAAAGAAAGGAAAAAAAGGTGGGTAACGAAGGTCATCTAAATGACCCTGCACATTGAATCATCAACTATTAGTATTTATTTTTTCTGATGAAACATACATTCGAGTTGGTTGAACCAAGACATTTCTGATCTTGGACAGTGACTCCTTTTGGCATTTTACAATGACTAGGACTTGACCCCCAATATCCTTGTCCCTATCTAAACTAATAAAATCCCCCCCTCATTTCCATCACCCCCTTCATTCGTTCTTTTCTTTTCTTTTCTTCTCCCATAAACCTCTCTCTCTCTCTCTCTATAGCCATAATCATTCACTACACAAGCATCTAGCCACTCTTGATCTCTTGGTTCTTGAGTCTTAACATATTGATAAATCTCAATGTGGTATTTTCAAGGTGCGGTTTCAGAAGCTAGGAGAAGGTGTTTTGATATGATGCTGATGCTGATGAGTTTAAGAAGAGGATGCTGCCTCCTAAGCTAGGTGGAGACACCCGCAAGTGTTTGATGGTAAACGTGTCGGGTTCGAATGAGAGTAATTGTGCATGCATGTTAAGGTACTCGGTCATGATTTTGGCTCTTCTCACTTTGTCCATTCTTCTGCTGCCACTGGTGTTGCCTCCTCTACCACCACCACCTTTGCTTCTTCTCTTTGTTCCCGTTTTCATCTTGGTGCTTCTCTTTCTCTTGGCCTTTACACCTTCCAAACTTCCCAACATGGCTGCCCTTGCTTCCTGATGTATAACAAGGTGTGTAGGCTTTTCAAGATCTATGCATGTAAGTTCAAGAAAGAAGAATAAGCAGTGGAATTTGAGTTCCTTATCTTTCTATGTTTGGTAGATCAACGTTACACCACTACTTTTCATATTAAGAGGTACTTTGTTCCTGTAGTAGGTTATCTTCCCTATTAATTATATATACTTGTTTGGTTCCTATATGATCTGGTCCTAACAAGGAGAATATTGTTAATTTTTTAAACAGAATAATTAACCAAGTGGAGGGTATTCAATGGGAACAATTAGTCATTGAAATGGTTTCATGATCAGGACAAGATAGCTTGTGTATATATATATATATATATATATATATATATATATATATATATATATATACAAAGCTAGTAAACTACATAAGACAGCATTTAATCAAGGCTCATGAAACCATAGATGAAGATGAAAACTGCTAGCTTGAATTATATTTTCTAAATTTTTATTTAGGAAGAAAAAGAAATGTAGGATATTAATGTTGTTTTGGGGGGATGTATCGGACTATTTTGCATTGATTAGGTCTTCTGAATTTGGTAGTTTAGTTAAAGTCTTGTAAATCAATCTGAGAACAAAGATTGTGGAATTGGCTATGCTTAGTCAATAGCAGCCATAATTAAGCCCAAATGGCAACGCTCCCCATCAAAGCGTTCGAGAGAGCGCTAAGAATTAAAATAGTATCATATATAGTCATAAAAGGTGGCATGTATTTCAAAAGTAGCCATTGAAAATGAAAAATAACTAGTTGGAGGGGATTTGTCAGATCCACAAGGGATTGGAGAAATTCCAATTCAGCTCTTATTTCTTATGTGTTGACTTGGTGCTGAAGACTTGTATGTGAATTGTGAATTAACCCACTTGCAAAAGAAACTGAGTTCTGAAAGTTGCTAAGAAACATACAATGGCCTTTCACATTTGCAGTTATGCTTTCATTCTTTTGGGAGTATCTTTTATTCGTTTTGATGTACATTCCCTTTACGTACCCCTCTCGGTAATACTATCATACATTCATTTCTAAAAGTGACAAAGGATCCGAATGAGGGTGTAATTTAAGAAGAATGTAAAGGAAAACAATGATTGCAGCTTCAGCGCGCAGTTCTGAACTTGTCCCATACATCGGGTTAAATGAATTGGCTAAAGAGGTTGAAAATATATACATACATGTATTCTACAATTGATCGAAGTCATTTTCGCTATAATTTAGAGTACAGTGTACATTGTATTTATATAATACAATGATTCATGAAAGATCCATTTATACACTTCCATTCACAATTTCCACAAAAAGTCTATAAATCCAATAGATATATCAACCTTTTTTTATTTATTATTTGGGACACGAGGTATACTCACATATTTGTAATTCATTTAAACCGTTTTTGAGATTAATTTTTGTTTAACAACAGGAGAATAAGGTTATGTAATCTTTTCATAGAAGTTATTTATTTAAAATTTGAACTCACATCTTGATCTTAGATAATCGAAGTTATTTACCACATCAATTCATATTTTTTGCTAAATTGATAATTCCTCCTTAGAAATATCAACCTTTAGCAATATGATAACTTGGAAATTCTACCCCAATTAAGATTATTAAATTGGAATGACCATATTATGATTATTTGTGTGTGCCCCATTGTTTGTCTTGGTAAAACACAAACACAAGCACGCACCCACCACACCCCTAACCACTAAACCTTTCCCCCAAACCATGCAGCATGAGGGACTCCAACCAACATATTCATGGGTGCCATCCCCGTGCCACATCAGCCACTTGCCATGAGTCCATAATTAAAAAGTAGGAAACAAAGAGACACAAAGGATGCCCCCATCCCACCTTTTCATTCAATAAACGAACCCGACACTCCCCTTCTCCTCATTTACACCCAGCGTCGACGACTCATTATTTGTTTCAATCTCCTATGATGACTTTTGGTCATGATTCAAAGGAATAAATTGTTTTTTTTTTAATCAAAGTGTTATTTATAAACTATACAAGATTCTCAAAACTACTAATTTAGAAAGAAGAGACTTTGTCAAAAGTAATGCTTTATTTATTTATTTTACTGAGACTTTGCCAAAAGTCATGTTAAATTAGAGGGAATGTGCTTAATTTTAAAAATAAATTAAGATTATTAAATGTAATTGACTTTTTTTTTTATTTTGCAATGAACATAAGATTGGTGTTTTTTTGTTTCAAAGTGTTGCTAGTATATATATGGGATTTGAAATTAAAACAACTTGAATTAACAGCAGTTTGTAGTATTATTTTTTACTCAAAATATATGCTTTTATGTTAGATGCGCAAAAAAGGGTACGGAGATACTCGTAAAAAAGAGCACGGAGATACTCGTAATAAAAAAAATGTTAGATGTGCAAGAATTATTACAAGAATAAATAAATTTATTTTAGTTTTTAATAACATATAGTATAGACACATTATTTTTGAGGTATGTCAATGTATCGGACATGTATACGTATTAGATATATGGAGATGCGTGTACGACACACATGTCTTGTATATCTAAATATATCCGATTAAAAAAAATATTTTTTTCGGTTTAGACACGCCTAGAACACACTTAAACACATCTAAGACACAAGTTGGACACGACTTATTAATATTTTTTTAAAAAAAATTAATGAATCTTTAGATATTTCTTCTAATTAATTTTTTTTATACATATGTACTTGTACATGATTAATTATATTAAGAGAAATTAATTTAGGAGATTTTTTAAAAAATGTCAATAGAAATTATATTTCATATTTTTTGGGAGGAGCTTATTAAGTAACAAATATTAGTACATGTGACATATATTAAGATATTATAAATCTTTAAGCTTATAAAAATAATATTAATGAATTATTAATCATTTTTCTTAAATTTTTGTAATTATATATATACATAAATCAAGTTTTTTAATTTACTTTGATATATATATATATATATATATATATATATATATATATATATATATATATATATATCCATATCTTATAATTTTTTAAATTTAGTATGTTCTTATATTTGTATCCGTATCATGTCTCATATTCATATCGTATCTATGTTTCATAGCTATACAATTATATAATCTCATTTGAGAGTTTAATCCATGCTAACTAACTACAATTATATATATATATATATATACGAGGAAGGATCAACTTTACATAGTATAAGTTTTTTTTTACACTTATTTTTAATTTGTTAGATTCACTTTCATCTAATGGTGACCTATTATTTTATTAATCTCAACCATTAGATGAAAGTGAATCTAACATGTTAAAAATGGGTGTAAGTAAAAAAAAAAAATTTCCTTCTCTCTCTCTCTCTCTCTCTCTCTCTCTCTCTCTCTCTATATATTGATATCCTCATATATATATATATATATATATATATATATATATGTCCGTATCTTATAATTTTTTAAATTTAGTATGTTCTCATATTCAGTATCCGTATCATGTATCCCTCATGTTCATATCGTATCTATGTTTCATAGCTATACAATTATATAATCTCATTTGACAGTTTCATCCATGCTAACTAACTACAATAATATATATATATATATATATATATATATATATATTAACGAAATAAATATGAAATTTTATGATACAAGTATAACAAAACTTTTAATTCAAATTTTAGATTTTAGGAAATATTTATACTATAAGAAACTACATATAATATAATTGATTTATATATCATGAAAGGGTTCAAAAAGGTAAAGTGTGATTAAAAAAACAGAACGTCTCAGTGGTGGGTACAGTAGACCTGAAAGCATACGTAGTTTGATATTTTTCTTTTATACAGTTACATTAATTACACATAGAGTAAGATCAGTTGATAGTCAAAAAAAGAGTAAGATAAGTTGAACCAATGAAATTAAACACAGTCCTACAATTTATAAACTAGAAAAGTGCTATTGCTAGTTACAAATTACTTTTCAGTTATGTTTGGAAGGATAGAAATAGAGGGAGTGACAGAAAACAGGATGGTTAAAATTTTAAAAAAAATGTACTTAGGAGTTGTTTAATAAGAGGAATTTGAATTATAAGAGAGAGACATCTGGCTCATTCGCTACCACTTAAAATCTCACAATTTTATCTCATTAAATTGGAGGGCCACGAAGGGAAGGAAATTTACCACTTCAAATAATGGCATATGCTATGGTGCATCTTAAAGGAGTTTTGATGCATGGTGCATTATTCAAAATAACTTGTAGTAGTAGGTGAGCCGATTAATTTTTTTTTTGTAAAGCTCCCAAATGTAATACCCTCTTCAGAGTATTACATTTTTGACTCTCAATTCATATTCTGTAAAGAAGTTCATAAAATGTTTGAGTTATAAAAGGTGAGTTTTAAAATTTCTTATTACAAAAACATAAATTTACTGAAATTTATAAGTATTACTAAAAATATATTTAAACTGATTAATATGCAATATTGACACCAATTAATATTTAACAATTTAAAGAGAAGTATAAAACTAACAGACTCTCTTTTTTTAACAGTATCAAACCCCATCACGGGTCTTACTTAATAGCACGGTACAATACTAACGGTAAAACTTAACATACTTATTCCTTCTAGTATCTATCTTGATGTATCAGATATTTATTCCTTGTTCACACAGCACACTATCGAATCCTGAATGGTTACTCCTCAATGTTGTCACCAATCTCAGAGTATTTACCATCCGTCATGTCTAAGACAACTCATTCCATCTATTATATAATTTTTACAACACAAGCCCAACCAAACGATATAACAAAGAGGTGAGATCATCTACGCCAATACCAACATGGTAGCACAGAGATAACACAAACAACATACCATATAGGTATATCCTACCATAATTCCAATAATGCACTCAACATTAATCAACTATCATCATCCAATCATTTATCAGTTCAAATATCCTTCAATATTCACGATGATGTCCTCAACAATATCCAAGTATTCATCAATTCAAATCACACGATAATAACAATAATGCCATCAACATTATTTATCATCATCATCATCCAGTATTATTCAATAGTTCAATTTTCATACCAATATGCATGTGCACAAAGACTCAATTTTTCAAAAACAACTCCATGGAGGTTTTCACAATTTTGAGAAGAATGCTTTGGTTAATTGCCCAACCTTAACCCACAGACAATCTTCAGTCTTCAAAAAGAATCGTGTTCTTGTCGGGTATCGTCAATGCGTTGCAACAGACTGCATCGCCAAGTGGCACATGGTACTTGCCAATTGTCCACTGGTCCACCGCCGCGCCTTGACGCTCCTAAGATCCATCATAGACCTCACTTTTCAATTCTCATTCCCTCTTCAACCACAAGGGTCATAATAGCTATCAGCTATATTTTATACAATGCACGATTATATCAGTAAAAGTCCAACCACAAGGGCCAATCTTTTCAAATTCATTTTGTTCAATTTAATCATATGCCTCAACGCATATTTTTCCAATGCATGTATAATGCACCAAATGTCAATCACGGGCATATCTTTCCAATGCATATAAAATGCATCAAATGCCAATCACAGGCAAATGTCAATCACAGGCAAAACTCATCATTTTCTCATACAGTATCCATACACTGGTTCAACAGTATTCATACTGTATTTTCAATAGCGAAAATCATGTTATCACGTTTTCTTAGTCACAAAACACTTTTATCATGTTTTTCACAATTGCACAACATTTCTATTACGTTTTTATAATTTCACAACACTTCTGTTGCATTGTCAAATCACATATTGATTTTTTAACGTTTTCTCAATCGCGTAAAAATATTTACACGTTTCTCAAATCGCGTAGCGATTTTCCACCATTTTCATAATCACGTAAAAATATTTCATCACTTTTCAATCACGTAGTGATTTTTCAACAATATTTCAATCGCATAAAATATTTAAACGTTTTTTAAATCTCGTAGAAATATTTAAACGTATTTCAAATTGCGTAGCTTAAAAATCATGTTTTTAAGTTACGTAAATCATTTTTCACCATAATTCCATTACGAAAAATATTTCTTAACCTTCAAAAATTTCATTTCAACCTTTTTCAAAGTAATATGACTACTCACATTATTTTCCACATTTTCTTACTCAAGAAAATCCTTTTCACAATTTATTCCACAAATTCATCATTTCATGGAATTAAATCAATGTTTCTCATTTAAAATTTCTTAACGCACTCCAAAACCCAAATGATGAGTTTTACGTCAGTAAATTTTAAATCACTATTATATTCTCTATTTTTCTCAAATCAATTCCAAAATCAATTCTCTTCAGAATAAATTGAAGTTCAAACACTTTCAACCTCTCTGTTCCATTCTTATATGAAAAATTCTATTTTCTCAAGTGATAAAACACTCTGATTCCCTTTCCAAATTCCTTGTACTAAACCAAATTGTATTTCCACTTTGAAAATCACTTTGTTTCATAAAATCAAGGCATTCACAAGCCTTCAACACCGTGGTACTTGATTCCAATGGCCATCAAATATTTTTCCTTCTAAGTTAATATGGTTTTACACAAACAAAACCATTAAAAATTCTTCATAAAAACCGTGAGCACTTGGTCTTTGAAATCAAATCATTTGTTCATTTTTCATTTCACTTTCTTTGCAAATCCATTTTCACTTTCTTTGCAAATCCTTAAAATCAACATTGCCCTTTTCATTTAAAACTCTGATCTGTCAATTATTTTCATATCTTGAGAGTCATATGTTTGATCTAATTGGACTTTATATGTGTTTAATTGTTAACTTTTAGCTAAGTTTCTGGATATGAAGTTTAATCGAATTTTTATTACGAAACTATGCTTAAGTATGTTTATAAGCACTCATAATTGCATTGTGTTTTTCAGGAGATCAATATCACCCCTAGAAGCAAAGAAAGAGAGAGGAATTTAAAGAAAGTAAGTGACACGACACGTGTCACATGACACGGGTTGGGCCGTGTCTTTCTCTGGATTTTTAACATGGACCTGACCAACAACATGGCCCGTGTCATATGACACGAGATAGGCCGTGTACATCTTTGTCTTCACAAGAGGATCCAGTTTTGAGCATTGACAATCAACACGGCCCGTGTCAAATGACACAGGGTGGGCCGTGTATCTCTCTGACTCGCAAATCACTTGAACTTTTGTTAACAGAACCTGTCACGGGGTAGGCCGTGTCAAACGACACGGCCCATGTCATCACATCAGAATATTATATACGAATTTTAATGATGTGCTAGGTCTCAAAAGTTTAAATAGGGTTGCCTAAGGTCCTAAAAAGAGGGTCTGGACTGGGAAACTGCCAAGAGGCTAAGAAGAAGACCAAGAATAAGGGAGAAGGAGATTGGATCGAAGATTGGAGTCTCGGGTTTGAGCAATTGGAGATCAATCATCCCCAACCTTTGGAAACTAGTTTGATCTTTAGTTTTCTTCTGCACTTCTATTCTTGACAATGTTTTTCTTCTTCTATTCTTTTAGTTTTGAATTTGCCATATGTGGCTAGTTTTCTTATATGGTTAAGAGAAGATGAAACTCAAGTTTTGATTATGTGATTCTTGCATATTTCCTTATATCAATACAATTGTGTTTTTATTCATATGTTTCTGTTCTTAATTTAGTATAAAGGTTTTTATACTCTTTGCCAATTTCAAAAGTGGTAAAACTAGGATTGCTATGCGCGGTTGCGGTAGTAGGACTAGTGAGGCATATGATCTAAGTAATTTAATCCCGGTGTGAGATTGGATCTTAGTGTGATTGGTTTTCTAAATCTTAATGCAATTAATAAGTAGGTGTAAGAGCGGTTGCTTTACAAATAATTATTGATTAGGGATTGCTTTGAGCGGTTGCTGAATTAACCAAAATTTAAGGAAAACAGAGAATTAATCTCATAATCACATAAAAACATAATTGACCACGTTGGTATAAAGGATATGTGGGTTAGCATAATCATATAAATCTAGTGGTGGATTCCATCTCTTAACCATTGTCTTTTAATTGATTTTCCAAATTATATTTACTGTTTTTGTTTTAGATTCAATTTCTGTTTTTAATTTCAACAAACAAAACTCCCGTTTTATTGTTTACTATTTTTGAGTGTTTAAATTAGGATTCAATTTATAGTGTTAATTGAATTAGTTCTCTGTGGATCGACCCTTGCTAACTACAACTGGTTGCAAGGTTTTTATTTTTGGTGGAACTTGGCAACTGATTTTGATTCTAAATTTTAATCACAATCCATACCACACCAAACTCATGTTTAGTAAAATGCTTAGAAACTTTTTACACAAAATAAATCAATAAAAATCTTTCTCAAAACCGTGAACACTACTTCTTGAAAAACAAACCCTTTGTTTATTTTTCATGTTTCTCTAATCATCCAATTTTATCCTTCATGAAAATATTAATTTATGAACATCTATTTTGAGGTGTCTTGGCTGAAATTCCTCTTGGTCTTTGGAACCAAAAATCAATTTTCTTTCCATCATCAAATCATGACATATATATACATATTCAAATATATATCACAAGCATGTCATAATCAAAGCAATAAATCATGCAAATCATACCAAGCATAGACAAATAATTAAAGCACATCAACACTCACAAATTATTATATGACAATGGATATGAATCCTCACATGGATTCACCATCCATCAAATATAAGACCATTTCTCACCACCATACTTGGTTGGTGAGATGGATCTCCTTCTTACCTCTTGAAGAACCTCAAAAGCTCCTTGTTTTGTTTCTTTTTCCAAGTCCTTTACCACAAAGGGCTTCTCAAATACAAAACAAAACACACATAATTAATATATATAAGACTTGAATAAGAAAACCATGGATATGAATCATGGTTAGAACCTTGAAAATCAAAAGAAAAGTGAAGATTAATAAACTTCACCAATAAATCTTCAATCTTTAGCTTGAAGAACAAGGTTGAAGATAGATGATTTAGAGAAAGTCTCCAACATGAAAGTTGCTTAGAATATCATGTAGATTCAAGATCTATGGTTGGATGAAATTAAAAGAGATTATATGGTGATTTTAGGTGAATGGCCGAATGGTTCCTCTTCAAGAACAAAGTTGGAGTTTTTGATTTTTGTGAAAGAAAGGCTTCTTAGACTTGGTTAAGATAAAGAATGAAGTGAAAACACTTAGTTTTCCTTCCTACCAATTTCGTAGAGCTCCATGGAAAAATCCCTAAAAATCATAAACAAATGTTAAAATCAATAACAAGTGTAGAAATAGGTAAACCATGGTTCAAGCATGGCTTAGAAAATTAAAACTTGAAGTTTGGGTGAAGAGATAAGAACTTTACCCTTTATGATAGAAACTTGAAGCTTGGATTTGAAGCTCAAGATGAATGATTTTGTGAAAACTCATAACTAGAGATGTTCTTAGAATAAGGTAAGGATTCAAGAAACTAGGTTGGATAAAATTTTTGAGTGATGGAAGATATATTTAGTGATCATGGCCGAATCATGCTTGAAGGAGAAGGAGAGAAAATTTTCTAAGAGCTTTAGGTTTTTGGAAATGATCAATAATGATCAAGGATGACAATAATGGTCATGAAACACTTTTCTATGGTCTTAAGCTACCAAAAATCGTCCCCCCTCCATGCATTCTCTTAAGAGTGCAAAATAATCAATAATGATCCATATTGACTAAAACAACTAATAATGATATTCAAACTTTTCCTTTAGCTTCAAAACAACACAAAAACCGTCCCCCCTCCATGCATTATACATTCATAAAGTTGTCATCTTTTCTATCCACCATTTAGAGCAATTTAAGCGATTGATTAGATCAATGGTTAGGATTAAGGTAGACTTTTGATTAGAAGACTTAATCTAAGCCATTAGATCTTTCTCCTTGATATCCTAGCCATTAGATACATCTCCAAAATGAAGGATCAAGATTACTCCTTCTTACTTTCAATCCAAGGGTCATAATTAGTCATAGTCATTTTAGAAGACCAAATCTCCACCATTGATTAAATCCAAATCCAATGGTTATAAATGATCCATCTCCACCGTTGATTAAATCCAAATCTAACGGTCACAAATGGTCCTAGCCACTTTGTAAGACCAAATCCCACCCTAGATTAATTCTTCATCCAATGGTTACAAATGTTCATAACCATTTTATTAGACCGATTCTACACCATTGATTAAATCAACGATTGATATTCAAAGCTTCAAAAATTAAACTTGCTTCCTATTGGTCCGTCAAAAGTTGTCATAACCATTAATGTTGACTTAGCAGTACAATATTTATCTTTATCTGCTATAACCCCATGAAAGAATATATTTACTGTATTTTTATCGCCCGATAATTAAATACAGTACAAAACATAGTAAAAGAAATTTTGTAAAACTGTTCCTGAATTCAGGTTTAGTAAGATCCCCTGTCTCTGTCTAAACAGTACAAATTTTTCTATGCATAGAAAAATTTTCACTTTGCGGGACCCACCTGGGCCCACGTAAGGCCACCTGGGCCCACAAACAGCCCAAAAATAATTAGAGAAATATAAAAATTTATAATCATCCACAAAAATAACAAATATTAGAAAACGTATGAAAATCAAGTCAGATAGTTAAAAATAATTAACAATCAAGGAAAATAAATACATAAAGATTTCCTCTGGCCTGAAAATTATTATTTTCTTAACACAGAGTAAATCACTCAAAATGATCAAATACGCTGACAGAATACTCAAAATAATTTTATAGTATGCAAAAATCACTAAACAGTAGAATTTTGTTAATTGTCAAAATTACTGTCTAATAGATAGGAAATTTGGGGTGTTACACCAAACACCTCAAATCCAATCTTCGTCCAATTTCTCTGCAAAAATTGGTGGTTCATTTGGCATGGAGGTAGAAAATTGCAAGAACGAGGAGTGTGTGTGGGCCATGAAACTCTGAGTCCTGATCTGGATCGCTTTGATCCTAGCTTGTGGTGGTTCAAATGGTATTGAGCCGGTGAGTTGTTGGTTGCGCAGTGGCTTGAGGCGAAGGCTCTGTTGATGGTGGTTCACAGCTATGGGTTGCAGGGGTAGGCACCTGGTGTGACTTGCAGGATTGCAGGGTTCGACACAGTGGTGTGGGTGATGGGTTCGGTGCCGTGGTTGGGGTGGACACCTGTTAGCGGTGAAGGAGTGATGGTGGCATTGGTGTTGGGCGTGCGACAGTGGCGTTGGTGTTGGGTGTGCAATGGCAACGTCTGCTTCGATCTCTCCAATGACCTAGTTGTCAAACGTCGGCGTCTGCTTCGATCTCTCCAAAACTCAGCACTAGAATGCTGACGTGGAGACTAAACTGCAATTGCTCTAGATCCCGACTCAACTGAACGAAGGAACTGCTAGAACGTCGGCATCAAGCACTGAAACAAAATAGCTCCAAATCTGAACTTCGTTGCTAAATATCTGAATTGCATTTGCCTTCCTAGTGGAAGGCAAGAACGACGTCGTGACGGCGATGAAGGAACTGTTCTCGGTAGGTGCCGAGAATTGGCAAGGGTAGTAGCAACGTTTGACTTCATTGTTTCTGGGAAGAGCTCTATGGATCTCTTGTTGGACCATTTTTGATAAAGACGAGCTCGGTAAGGAAGATGGTGGGGAACAATTTCAGCTAGTTGCCGAAGCAGGAAATCATTATAGAGCTTCTTTTTTCAAAAAAAAATATTTAAACAAAAATCATCATGATTACCTCTTCAGCATTTTTTCAATCACTCAATCTTACCATTGATTTTTTTTTAATGAATAAATCAACAACTGGAGGCTTTAAGTATACGATGCACCCCAAAGTTTAAGGTGTATCTTTAAACATCACCTCCAAAAAATAAAGTGACACGTTTTATTCAATTCTATTTATTGTCATTTTATTTTATTTTATCATGAGTGATTTCTTTTTTCCTTTATAAAACTTACAAACATAACTTTATAGTCACATCTTTTACACATTTATATAATAGAATCAAAATAAATATATAAAAAATGAGGTAAACTTAATTAAAATTAAATAATAAACATTATAAAAATATAAAATAATATATGTTTAAATATTTGTGCCAAATATTGTTGAACTAATTGATAGTAGTTTGATGGATTTTGTCAAATGTTTCGTACTGTCTAATAACTTTATTTATAGCTTTTCATCGCCACTTAATGTTAGTGTGGTTTTCCTTCCTTGGCCCCCGGTTAATTGATCTAATTCTTCGTACCGTTTCATTTATATTTTAGCACGTGAGTGCAACTTTTCTATGAAGTAGACACAAGTGGCATAAGGAAAAATTATTATATAAAATTAATTATTATTAGCTTAGCTGGTAACCGGTATATTTTCTGTATTTAAATCTTAAGCATAGAACATTTATCTTTGGAATATATTATTTATCTAATTTTTATATATTTAATTTTTTTAATTTATTCATAAATTCATTCTATATTTTATAAAAATATTACAGTTATATATAATATAATTTCACATTTTTTTTATATAAACTTACAATGAATATATGATTGGCATATTTTTAATGGACATCAAACATTATCCCTTTGGAATATAGCCACCTGTTAGCACACTTCACATGCACAAAGAAACAAAGGTCAACTAAAACTTAACATTCCCTGAGTGAATTAGTTGGGTTTTGATTTGACGGTATTTTTCCTTTTGATATAGCAAGTTGGATGAAACGACAGCCTCATAAAGGGGGAAAGGCCACTATTCTGTGATATCGTGCTTAACTTTCGGGCAGAGAAACAAAGAGTGGTACATTGAACTGTGTATTATATATGTAGTTATAGAGTTATCACTATATAACCAAACATGTAATTCTGTAGTTGTCTGTGTATGTTAGGGAAAAGCTATAGGTTCTACAAAGAAGAGAGGAAATCTACTAAGAAAAGAGGGAACCTACTAGAAAATACTAAATTGGTTAATTGACCTTTTTGCTTGCACTCATCATTCCAACTAACATTTATAATGACATAATAGAATATTTTAGTGCTCTTTAAAATTTCACAATCTCTAATTTATAAAGCATAGACATTGAAACATGATACGACATTAACATAAATATAAAGACACATCAAATTTTAAAAATTATAAAATACAAACACAATATATATATAATATAATTAAAAATTTAAGAAAAAATCATAATTATATATATATATATATATATATATATTGGTACGTTCTGCCTTATTTTTTTTATTATTAAAAATTGATTAAAAGTTTAAAACACACTCAAACTTTTTTTTTTTCAAATTTTAAAAGGCGGTGTGAAGTCCTGTTCCATTATATAGAGTTGAAAAAATAATTTTGAAATTGAAAGTGTGTCGTCATGTGCCATATAAACATCAGTGTTGGACACGTGGCACGGCACCAAAATGATGCGTTTGTGCTTTATAGTCTCTAACGATCTCATAACCTCCTATCATTTTCATCCCCCATTACACACACCTTGTCTTCAAGGTGTAGATTAGAAGTAATACCATGAAGATAAAAAATGAACATAGGTTCCTTTACTGATTGCGTTGGAGTTGATATTAGCTCTTGACTAATCTTAAAAGGGAAAGTATGTGCCATAATAGCTGAAAATTCCTGAGCACGAAAAACAGTGAGACCTTCCTTCAAGCTAAGGTAGAGCCAGCCACCACACGTCATGCTGTTGGCTATCCCACCACCAGGATCAAAGACAAAAACAACCTGCATTTCTAGCACCGAGTCATACAATGTCACATAACTTGGTGCTAGTTTACAGCAGCCCAATGTCATCTCCTCCAATAGGCCGAAAGCCATGTCAACATTACCTTGGTGTGCATATTGTATTATTGTATTCCATGTGTGGCTATGTTGCTTTCTGGGATTTCATCAAACACCATAACAAACCTCAACTCCAAGGCTTATTTTGCCGTACATATCAAAGGAAACACACCATAAAAAAACATCAGAGATATGGCCACTGGATGCTTCCGGAAGTACCTACAGGCTCTGCACTTTCATTTGGATGGCAAGGGGCATCGATTATCGAAAGGCAACACCGTCACACCAACGTGCATGCTCTTCACGGTTCCAAGTCGCTGTGACAATCCGATGGTGTTGGGAAAATCTAATGAAGCAAGCTGTCAACGATCAGGCTTCTGCAACAAGGTTGCACATCATGATCTTCTATCTTGACATTCTTGGAGAGCAAGAGATAAAAAGTATCTTACTGAATCAAATTTCAAGAGTTGAGCTTTGTCGTCTATTGGCATGATACATTAGAATTTTCCCCTAATTTATTGGCATGATACATTAAGATTTTTTTCTTGATTTATTGGTATGATACATTATGATTTTCCTTTGATTTATTCTTGATCCTTGCCTAGTTTTCTTTTTTCTATCGATCATTGAGGTTTTCGACTTCATCCTACGATCGTGGAGGATTTTACGTTTTTCCTTTTAATTTTTCCTTTTTTCGCTCGCAGATCGTGGTAACGAGAATGGGGAAATTTGACGGACTTCGAGGAAGTCCGGTGGTTTGTCCGAGTCAATCCTTCAGACGGGGTAGGAATCTATAATTAAATTTTTTTTCTTGATTTATTGGTATGATACATTATGATTTTCCTTTGATTTATTCTTGATCCTTGCCTATTTTCTATTTTTAATCATAGCACGATTTTAGGAACATCATAACATGATTTTAGAAATTTGTAGGAATCTATAATTAATTTTTTTCCTTTTATATGTCCTTTCTTTTATATTGTGTTTGAATGTTTTTTTATTAATGGAACGGAATGGAACAGAATAGGTGTGGATGGACCAGAAATGGAAGGAAAAGAATGAGACATAGTTACTTTTCTCTTTGTTTAGAAGATTAATAAGAGAACGAAACAAAAATAATTCCACCTCAATTTTGGGAGGAACAAAAGTTGGGTCTTTGAGGAAAGAGAGGGGAAATGGTTCTTCATGTTTTCATTCCACTTCCTATGTATTTTAAAACTCCCAAACAACAGAAGTTATTTCTGTTTCCCTTATTCTCTTTCCCTTCCCCTCATTACCTATCATCTAAACATAGGGTTAGGAATTTAGTAGCCCCCTTATTGTATAAATATTATATGAGTGTATCAATGATAATCATCCATTGGAGATAATTTATCTCTTTATGGTATCAAAACATATCACATTGACCTGGCGACCTTATTATCTAGACCATGACTGGAGATAAAGATAAGACAAGTAAGGAAGAGGGAGAATTGGCTGCGAGTGCTAAGGCTTCACAAAGCAAAGCAGTCGGCACCAATTCTCTATACTACTTGCACCCCTCTTATCATCCTGGCCTCATGTTCGTAGCTCACCCCTTGAGCGATAATGGTGAAAACTACTTCACTTAGAAGAAAAATTTTCTGAACGCCCTTCATTCCAAAAATAAAGCAGGTTTTATAAATGGAATAATCAAGAAGCTATACGTTTCATCTTCGAATTTCCAATCATGGGCTCAATGCAATGCAACTGTTCAAACATGGCTCACTAATGCTTTATGCAAGGAACTTCAGAGCACAACTGCACATGTTCATACTGTTGAGGAATTATGAAATGATCTACAGGAACGCTACACACAAGGGATTGTGTAACACCCTTGTGGGGATGTCACATTTATGAAATGCAATAAAAAAAATATTACCCAAGTTGTAAAACATTTGTTACATAAATAATATGGGTTGCAAATTTTTTTTCCTTTTATACAGAATATTACTAAATAAAATGACACGGAATATAAAATAAAGCAAACTGTCATCACACACATAATATACATAGGATTTTATTTTAATTTAGTCAAAATAATTTATAACTACAAAATATTTAAAGAAAACAGTAAAGAGTTAATATACAATACAACATCATAAAGTGCCTAAGTGCACATTATAGATCCCTAACCCTCTGAAGGATCACTCTCAGATGAAACTTCTGGTGACAGGAATCTAGGATGTCTCACAGCTCTACGGACAGGGGTCCGCGCTGTTGACACTATACTAATCTCACTGGAAACACGAAAGAGTCCTCCCCAGTGACGCCTCAAATCCAAAGGCAGCTCCAGATGTAGTACAAAGTCGTGATAAAAACAGGCTCAGCATCAAACTCTGCTCGTAGAGACAAAGTCATACGTCCCAAGTAAATCACCGATCCTCGATCCTCTCGTAGACGCCAAGCCTCTGAACCTCTGTGAAACTCTAGTCTCACGAACCCAAGAAATCCCGGCAACGCCATACTCACACGTCAGTCCAACAAATATGGATGATCGGAAGGTTTGCACTCGTCGAACTGATCCCCTGCCTGTTGCTCCTCCTCCTCCTCAGGATACTCACAATCTAGAGGCTGTTCCTCTTCCATAAACTCTTTTATAACATAATTTAATAATACAGAAAACAGTACATATAAAGAGGTGAGATAATCATACATCAATACCAGCATGGCAAATAAGAAAACGCCAAATACAACAGATAAAATAGTTTATACAATAAAGCATACTATAGCATCATAAATAATAATACAATTTAATACAACAATTTTAATACAACAGTATCAAATAATATCACAGATAATAATGTTATGATGCATGACACAAATGCAAATGCAATACGACTCGTTCCTACTCCATAGAGCTAGACACATATATCAGAGAGAATGACCTGCAAAGATCTATCAGTACCTCAGACTGCCCAACTAAACTATTGCACTGTCTAACGTTATGTCTATAGCCCATTGTCCAAACATCGTGTAGTAGCACACAGTCCAAACATCGTGTAACTACAGGCATTGTACTAAAATAGTCTTTACAAGATCTTGATTAAGTATAGTGCGTGTCGAGATCACTAGTGTGTTGCCAGTTACCACGGCCCAGAGGAGCGACCAACTGTCCACATGTGGAATACTCTGCACACTAATGCCTCCAAGTCCATACAAAGAAATGAACCACACTATGCTTATCACACTGACAACACGGTGTAATTCGCCTGATCAATCAAATCACCAATTATCAATCAAATTGGCACAACTCAATGTATGAATAAAAAACATAATTACTAAATTACCCTTAGCTTCAAAATATTCTCATATTTATGCAAATGCCCTCAATGGTAATAACCTCAAATACAGTATGTTCCCACTTGACGTACCATATTTTCACAAGTCCAAAATACAGTACATTCCCACCTGACGTACCATATTTCCACATGTCCGGGTCCACCACTTTGGCCCGACAGTAAATCTCGCTGTTCCAATTAATCGCGTAGAAATTTTAACGCATTTTCACAATTTCATCGTTTTTACAAACATTTTTAAATCGCGTAAATATATTTTGTTATTTTTAAAATCGCGTAGTATTTTTAAATCATTTTCTCAATTGCGTAAGATTTTTAAATCGTTTTCTTGATCGAAAAGCTTTAAAATAGAGATTTTAAAATTACGTAAGCTATTTCTCATACTTTAAAATTACGTAGAAAAATTTCCTTATGTTATATAAATATATTATAAAATGTTCTCTTGTATTTGACTGTTTTTAATAAATTTTGACAGTATTTTATCTATAAAATTTATTAAAAATGTGCTTTCTACGTCTTTCCTCTAAAAATTCTTTTGTTTATTTTATTTCTACTAAATACACTTTAAAAATTTATATCATACTTTTAAAACTCAAAACTAAGTATTTTTCAAGAGTTTTATTTATTTCTCTTCTATACCATATTTCTAGTAAAAATTAATTTACTTCTTTGATTCTTGAAAATTCATTACAAATGCATTCTTTTTAGGTTAAATATCTAATCTACACTTAGAAAATAAATCTTGGATTGATTTACTCATTTAGAAAGCACGTTGGCCGAAATTGCTAAATTCTTGGCATTTGATCTTTCGATCATTTTTCTTCTTCTAAATCATTTTGAAATTCATTCATTTACCTAATTCCATTAAATCCTTCCTTTAGAAAATGGTTGAGAACATTTTGGTTCCTTTTTTCTTGTTGAGGCCATGAGCCTCTCTTTGTGTTCTTTGGAACACTCATGCAAGCCTTACATGTTATTCACATCCTAAGTAATAATCATGCATATATCACACATGCAATATATTTCAAAGCTTGTAGACATACATACAAACAATATCAAACACAAGTAGAAAGAAAGCTTATGGATTTTTAAACAATCAAACACAAATGAATCCTTTAAGGAAGATAAAATCTTTATGGATTTTCTTCCAAAGAAACCTAAAAGATCTTAAACAAAAATTTAAAGAGTTATACTATAAGAGAAAAATACATCAACATGGCTTAGAACCTTAGAAATGATGTTAGAAATGAAAAACAAGGAATTTCACCTTCTAGGAAAAACCTCCAAAGAAATTTTTCAAGCTTAAGATGATAGATTTTGGAAGAACTCTCAACTAGAGATGTTCTTAGAATGGTGTTTAGGTTTGGAAAAGTAGGTTAGATGAAACTTTAGGTGGGTGGATGGTGAGATAGGGTACTTGGCCGAATGGTTTCCAAGAAGAACAACAATGGTGGTTTGTATTTTTGGAAGAGAGAAAGTGTAGCATAGTGTTGGAAAATGAAGTGAAAAATGGCTTCATTATGGTGCATGGCCGTGGAGCTCTCCCTAAAGGAGATTGCCTCTTTGTTTGACTTCTAAGACTCCATCCAAGCCTTAGACTCCATCAAGGGTTGAGATCAAAACTTGGCCTCCAAGCTGGTCTCCTATTGGCTCATCCAAGCCTTGTCACATGCCTAGTCACATGCATTGTCACTTGTTCTTGAATGTTCTTCCTTAATGATGATCATTAATTAAGCTACTAATCAAGTTACTAATCTCATTAAGTTTCTATGCACACTTAATCTAGTTTAATTAGGTTAATTAGTTACATTACTAATTAATTAGCATTCTTGTAATCTAAGTTTCAAGAGCCATTGATTAAATCAAGGGTTAGTATTAGGTAATAATATGATCAAATCTAAACCATTAGATCTTATCTCCATTGAAATCCTAGCCATTAGATTCATCTTCAAAAATAAAAGGTCAAGATCTTCCCTACATTCTTCACAGCCAATGGTCACAAATGATTCTAGCTACTTTTGTGAGACCAATCTCCACCGTACAATTGATCAACGGCAGATATCCAAAGCCTTCATTATTAAGCTTATCCTTACAACCATAGATTAGATCAATGGTTGATATTCAAAACTAAACCTTCTCATCCAACGGTGTAAATCAAGTCAAGCCCTCTTTGTTGACTTAATTCTTATTGGCTTAAAATAAATCAAGCCACTAACGTTGACTACTTTCTCTAAACTTAGGTCCCGCATACCAATTATGGGTCCTACAAACTAGAAGTGGGTCCGACAGATAGTTCTAGGTCCATTGTCGTTTTATTTATACTGACTAATAAAATAATATTATAATAATATAAAATTATTTTATTGCACAATTAAATCCTAAAAATTAAAAGATTAACAACCATATCACTCAGAATTGGGTTTAGTAAGATCCCCCAGTCCCGAATAATTAAACTAAGATTTTTCCAGTTCAAAAATTATTATTTTCCTAACTCGGAGCAAATCACACAAAACACTCAAATATGAACACGAGACAGTCAAATAAATTTTACATCATACAGAAAAACATAAAACAGTACAATTAGGACATAACGATCATTTATCCTAAAGTTGGGGTGTTACAACTCTCCCATACAAACCGAAATTTCGTCCCCAAAATTTGTAGTACATCAGAACAACTGAGGGTATTGCTCCCTCATTTTGTCTTCCAGCTCCCAGGTAGCATCACCTGTTACATCATTCCATATCACCATCACCAGCTCGATCATCTTCCCTCGAAGCTGCTTCACTTTCCTGTCTTCAATCCTATCAAGAAGTGTCTCATACGTCAAATTATCCTTTAGTTGCACTTCGTCAAGTTGTATAACATGCGTTGGATCGAGAATATACTTTCTTAATTGAGACACATGGAATACATCATGCAGATTGGATAGAAAAGGCGGTAAAGCAATCTGGTAGGCTACAAGACCTATCCGTCGAATAATCTGATAAGGCCCAATAAACTTAGGAGTAAGCTTCTTGGATTCGATAACCTTTCCGACACCAGTCGTAGGAGTTACTCGCAAGAATACATGTTCACCCTCCTCAAATTCTAGAAGTCGCCTTCGTTTATCAGCATGGCTCTTTTGTCTGCTTTGGATAGTGTATGGTCAGGAAAAGAAAAAGAACCAAAGAAGCAGAAAACACAAATTGTTTCCTTCATAAGATAGAAAGAAAAAAAATCAAACAAACAACATCTACTTTTTTTCTTTTTATTTCTTTTGTTCTCTTTTTTTTTTGTTTTGCTTTGGGCTGTAATTAAAAATTTGTTTTTTTTAAATAAAAGGAAAAGCAATGATGAAAATAAAATAGAAACAAATAAAACTTGAAAATAAAAAAATGTGTTCAAAATGTTATAGTTAAACATCATTTACAATATTGTTATTAGTCCTTGATTACGCATCAAAAATAAAAATTTCATGGACAAAATTAGGTATCGATACTGGCTCTTTAGCCCACTTTCAATTCCACTTGCACTCAACCATAGACCTTCAATTTTAGCAGTTGAGTCTCATTAACTACCTACCTATCGAGAGGGGTCACAGAGCGAAAGGGGTGCTAAAGGAATGAATAGAGAAAATGAAGGTAGTCGGTCCCACATTCACTCACGTTTGGAAGAAATAAGGGTTTTGGGGAGGTGAGAGAAGTAGGGATGGGGTGGGATGTTCACTGTTGGGGAGAGAAACGAAAATTAGAGTTAAAGAAAGTGTCACGTGATTACCTTTAATGAAATAATCTCAACCATTAGATGAAAGTAGAACTAACGGCTAAAAATAAATATAAGAGAAAAAAATTTATACTGATGTAAGTTGATTCCCTTATATATATATATATATATATATATATATATATATATATATATAAAATTTATATATATAAAAGCAAAAATTTATATATATAAAAGCATAAATGGATCTAAACAATATTTATTGAAGGAGCCAAAAGTTATAAATCACATTATCAAATTATATCATAATATTTATTAATAAAATTTATATTATAATACGAAAAATAATATATAATACTTTTATCGAAGTCAAACACGACATTTTTTTTTTCATAATACATGCATTTTATTGCTAAAATCATTCATGCATATATTTCAAAAAATTACCCACAAGCAATTAATTTTTAGTATAAACAAAACAAAGATTTACCTTAAAATAAATAATATAAACTACAATGAAAAAAAAAAATAAAGCAAAAATAAAGGCTATTAGCAAAATACAAAACCAAAAAGGAAGAATTAAAATATAAGGAGACATAGTTTTAATAAAATACTAGATAGATGGAGCACTTAAGAAATAAGAGATAAAGACTTACAACAAAGTTAAGAAAGGACAGATAAATAGTTTTAATTAATTCAACTACAACAATTCACAAAACAAACGACAACTCAGTTCTATGATAACCAAAGGGTCGTAAAAGAGGTCTTTTACTTTCGCTAAATGAATGAAGAGTTATAATCCTTATATGTCTGTAATGTGTTGTGTGAGAGCTTGAGAGATGGTGAGACAAATTAAAAAGTAAATGATATCTTTTTTTTATAATTTAAAAATACTTTCTTATAGTTGTAGGACTCTAATTATCTAACATTTACAACAACCTAACTATTAAAGCCCATGTAAATATGAGATTAGTGTACCTCACTTATCTTATTTTAGGCCTTCTAATAAAATAATTTATTAATATTAACATTTATCATCAAATAAATTTTATTTGTTAAACTTTAACTTTTATTCCATATTATAAATATTTAATAAAATATTTTTTGTTATTGAGTGCGTGACCCATGCACGCCCCCTCTCCATCCATCCGTGTCAAAGTATATGTAATTGCAAAGTATAAAGAGAAGCCATAAGCAAATTGTTTATGAAAAACATTCGAAAGACAACAGTTTCTTCAGCCGATGTTTGCGTATCTGTCATACGAATCTGTCTCGGATGCAAACCTTCCGTAGATGTAGCGCCATTAAATTCATATGGAAGCAGTTTATGTAGAATATGTGTCTTTTAGTTGGAGAATCTAGCAGGTTAATTCCTCAATTATTATAATCTTGCTCAATTATAGATGTTTTAAGAGTTTGACAATATCTAGACTCCCTCAAGCTTTCCGTACTAGTTATGTCTAGGTAGAAGGATTTGTAATCATCTCTTTTTCTTTCCGCACTAATTTGTATTGTAAATTGAATGGCGCCTGTAGTACATTCAAATATGCATGGTTACATCGTTTAAAAAATGCCAAATGAAATGAGGATCATTATTTCAATATCCAATTTACACATCTCCTTCTCTCTAACATTTCTCACATCTCTTACATATGCATAAATAACATAATTATAATGTACATATACAAAAATAAAAATAAAAAATAAAAATAAAAAATATAATTGAAATAATTTTTTGTTGGATTATAAATGAAAATTATATAAAAAAAAAAATATTAGTGGACAGCATATGTTTGACGCATCATTTTTTTAAAAAAGTTTGGAATATTTTGTTTTAATGGCAAATTTGTAATTTGCTTCCCTTTTGTATAAACCTTTTTCCAACTCCAGATTTTATTTCGTCAAACCCCACGCTACAATCATCTTCGTCTTTGTCATCTACTTTTCTTCCCTTCTTGTTTTCTTTTCATTTTAAGTGTGAATATTCTTTTATTTATTTTATTATTATTTTTAAGATTATGTCGAAATTTAAGTGTTTTTTAATTTTTTTTTCTTACACCTATTCTTTGAGTGATTTTTTTGGGTTAGAGATTCGATTGAGAAGTATAATTTTATCCACTCATTAGAATTTGTTCTTTAACTCTTTAAGGTAAACTTATAACTTAAAAGCTCTAGTAATTAATTTTATTAGTATAATTTCATAGTGGGTAGTTGGATAGTAAATTTAATGTGATGTCAATTATGATTTATTTAGAAATTTAGGGAAGTAAATTAGGTAAATTTTATAGTATCTAATTGATTTATGCATTGTTAGTATTTTTGTGGCCATAGAACAAAATAAATAACCTCCAGTGCAACTGTACAATTTTTTTGAGAAATATCCAATTGGAGATGGACACGTTCTTTGAGTGATTCTTACCTATTATGTCAATTTGAACTTATTAATTTTAAATTGATTTTGGTATTGAATTTTAAATATAGTAGAGCCTTGGGGACTATCGGGACAAGTAAGATTTTTAAGAAATTTACTATTGATTTTGACACTATCTTGGTTATCTTAAAATGTTTTGATGTTGGTTATGAACTGGAGTTAATAAATGATAAATGTTGCATATAATGATTTATGCCAATGATGATAACTGTTATGGGCATTGGCTTGGGCCAATGATAGTAATTGATATAGACAATGTATATCCTTATCGGAAGAAGATTTAAATTTATTTGAGTAGGTTTAACTAAATGATAAAAATTGTTCTTCTTAAAATAAGTTTACTTAAATATATTGGATTTTTTAATTTTTACTCACTTGAAGAGTTGTTTTCTTGAAAGCCATATTACTATTTTTTTTAAATTGTTTTAATTGGGAGAAGACATATGAAATTCTGTATCTAACAATAGTAAATGTTAGCCTTAGTGTACTTAGGATTGGAATGGATCCTAACTAGCAGGTAGGGGTGATCACGGGTCGGGTTTGAGAGAAAAAAATATCCGAACCAATTAATTAAGGTCGAGTCGAGTAGGGTCGGGTTTATGTAAAAAAATTTAGGTAACCCGACCCGAACCAACCCGATTACAAATCGGGTCGGTTCGGGTCGGGTAATCGGGTCGAGAATTTGGGAAAAGAAAGTGAAAGTGGGAATGAAATGAGTGTATTATAGCCAATCGGGTTGGGTCGGGTTGGTCGGGTTCGCGGGTCGGATCGGACCCGTGAACACCCTACTTAAGAAATATCCAAAACGACGTCGTTTTACTCGGGTAGTCGGGTTATCGGGTTGGGTTACTCAACCCGTCACCCGAACCAAATAGAAATTGGGTTAATCGGGTTAGACTCGAACAGACCTGATGACCCGAACCAACCCGGATATATTATATCGGGTAAGGTCGGGTTGGTCGGGTTCGCCGGTCGGGTTGTGCAGCCCTACTAGCAGGCCATATGTTGACTCTCTATATAGGCCAACACATATGGGTTAGCTATGATTTTGAGCTAGATGCTCGTCAGTTTAAGCCTTGGGCTAGCCAGATTGTTAGTTTACCCACAAGTTGTGTACTTGTTCTATTTTAGTTCTACCTAGTGAATTCTCTCACATTGATCATATTTTAACTAGTTACACTTTATCTATTGAATTATTGAAAATTGTTTTCACTTAACCTTTTGTTATATTTTATTCCCTTTAGATTTGTAATTAATGATTCGATTGAAATTGTTTTATTGAGAAAATATTTTAATATATATTTTTTGCTTGTTACTAGAAGACTCGTGCCCTGCTTATCCCATTTCGATTATAGTAGGTAGTAATTGCTCACTGAGTTTGCGACTCACCCAAATAATAATTATGTTTAATTTTTCAAATAAATAGATAGCTTTCGGTTCCACTATGCCAATTTAATTGAGAGAGTTTGATACAATTACTGTTAGTGAGCCCAATACATTGTTTATGTTGGCAGATTTGAGAATTTAGTTAGTTTATTTTGTTATTAATTTTGGTTTGAACACATTGTGGATTATTGATCTTATAGTTGCTCCATTATTTATGCAAGCAGAATTTCACATAGATACTTGAGTTTTAATTGATATTTTGGTAAATTATAATTATTAGATTTGATTAATTATGAACGTTACAAGTGTGTTATTTTTTTTATTTTGAACTATGTTCTGAGGCCCTATAATGATTATTATTATATTCCAGCAAAGTCTGCCTGAATTACATATTTTGGAAGCTTGTATGACTTGAGCTAACCTATGGTTTACCTTTATTACACGCCATTTGTAACAGCCCGGCTGACTCGCAGCTGCCCGGCAACCCCTTCAGGCTCCGCTAGACAATACTCAGTATTGTGCAGCTCAACTGATGAGAAGCGATTCCTTCGGAAATGTAAAAACCCTTTGGAAGCGGGTTCGATTCCCATGTGGGCTGTAACCTGCTTAAGGGATGAATGTCCAGACTTGGGGTGTACAATACTGAGTATTGTCTAGCGGAGCCCGAATGGGTTGTCGGGCAACTGCGGGTCAGCCGAGCTGTTACAAAAAATGCGCCTTTTTACTTGGGAAGGCACCTACCTAGCTATCTAGGGGTCCCTCCCTTTCATCTAGTATTGTACACTCAAGGCTCGGTATTCAATCCCACCTTCAGGCTGCAACCCTTCTTAGGATTCGAACCCGTGACCAAGAGTCTTTGTCTTCCCGAAGGAAGCGCCTCTCACCAGTTGAGCTGAGCTCAACTGGTGAGAGGCGATTCCTTCGAGAATGTAAAGACCCTTTGGAAGCGGGTTCGATTCCCATGTGGGTTGCAGCCTGCTTAAGGGACGAATGTCTGGACTTGGGGTGTACAATACTAAGTATTGTCTAGTGGAGCTCGAAGGGGTTGCCGGGCAGCTGCGGGTCAGCCGGGCTGTTACACCAGTCACAAACCCTAATTAGTTTGGGTTATGACACAACATGTGTTATTTGATGGAGTAAAAGGTTTTCATTAAAATTGCAATGTCTTCTCTACAAAAAAATAAAATTGTAATGTCTTAACTAACATGTGTTAGTCCGAGTGGAAGGGGTTCAAGTCCCTTAGTTTAGGTATGTGATCCTAGGTTCAATCCTAAAATTTATGTGCATTGATGGGACCACAAGTGTACCGGATTGTCAAGTAATAAAAATGATAAGATACTAGATATCGTTCTCATGGATCAATGGCCAAATACCGATTATCGAAATTAACTACTATTTAAACTAAAATTTTGATCAAGGGGAGCTCTAATAACAATAACAAAAGAAACAAATGAACTAATGCAATGACAATATTTTTTTATTTTTATATTTAGTAATTTAACAAATACTTAATATGCGAGATGACTAAAATTCAATTAATGAAAGAGTTTGGATCAAGCTTCATTTGATTTCGCCTACTGCATATCAATTGAAATTAATACAAGCTACTATTCCTATTTTGTTACTGAATTCTCTAAATTAATCAAATCCTAATTCCTTAAGCAATTGATCTTTTATTTCCAAAAAAACTCATAATTCCTTAAACGATTCTACAACTTATATTAATTGAATCCTATGTCAAAAACAATCAAGATCCATCAAAATCTACTTAATCCCAACAAAAGAGAGTTTAGCTAGACATGAAAACAACAACAACAACTAAAATAAGAGAAGAGATAAAAGAAAACTCCATAAGTAGATGAAGGTCTGAATCGTTTCCACGTTTCCTCCCTTCAAACCACTGTAGAGTTGTCTAAAATAAGGTTCCAATCAACAATCGTCCTTCAACAACTGCCCAAAAAGATCCCCTAATTATGGAAAGAATAGGTTTTTATACATATCAAGAACGAACAGGGCACCTGGAGCTCAGAATCACATAAAAATTGGGTCTCGGGAAGGTGAGCGCCTGATGCTCAGCATTTGGGCGTCTAGCGCCTGGACTCCAGTGTGCTTCTTCATCATGTTAAGCTTCAACCTATTTCCCTTAATACCTACAATCAAAACATCAGCAAATAAGCTAAAACACTAATAATTCTAATTAAAATGAACTCAATCTAACGAACTAGACTGAATCAACTAAAAAGATAAAATAAAGTTGTCTTAAGGTTAAAACAATGTCAAAAGTTAGGCTTAAGCGGTGAAATCCACTCAAAAAGCTTTGGAAAAATAGATAATCTAGCAGATTATCATGTATGGAAAAAACACTATTAGGAAGAGTCCCCGCTTAAGCACCTGACCGTATTCCAATATATTAGTCTCTCACCTATCGAGTGAGAGGATACTATGAAAAATAAAAAAAAATATAATGTCTTAATAGCAGCGGAAAAAAAGATGCTAGAGCCATATAATATTAGATGGCTACTATATTTGTTATACAACACAAAACAACAACCCTTTATAAGCTTTTTTTTATAAACAATGGGGCGAAATAGCCCAAGCAAACTAAAAAACTACATTACGATGTAAGGAAATAGCGCATGCATTAGCATGCAAAGTAATAGAAAGAAAAGAAGGCATAACCTCAAACTTATGTAAAGCTAGAGCAAGAGAGTGACCATGTTTAGCAAGTAAGTCAACGTAACTGTTACCTTCCCTGTACATATGCTTGAACCTGACCTGCCAATCCTGACTGAGGAAGTGTTTTATTCTAGACACAACAATTGCATAAGGGTGCCACGGAGGGAGATAAGAGTTTATAAGCCCTAAGGCACAACGAGAATCTGTTTCAATGATTAATCTCAAGATACCTTTTTGAACTGCCAAAGACAAGCCCGAAAGGATACCATTCAACTCTACCCAAGTGATAGTAGCGTGGCCGAGATTTTGAGCAAAGCCAAAAATAAATCCCCCAACCTTATTTCTAGCAAGACCACTGCAGGCATCATTCTGTTGATTAGCCAAATAGGATCCATCTACATTCACCTTTACCCAACCGATCTTCGGGGGGTTCCAACCCACTAAGATATGCTGGGCAGGAACTCTGGAAACACAAGCCTTTTTCACCGAAAGGGCACTCTAATACTCCGAAGATAAAACACAATCCAGGTTGCAGTGGTATCCATAAGACCATTAAATAGAGCTTTATTCATTTGACCCCAGAAAAAGTGACAAGTCGTTGCAAACATTAAGACCCAGTCAATACTAGAAAAAATGTAAAATATACTTTTAGTAACAACGAATTAAATGGTATATGCACTAATAATTTGACATTTTCAAAAAATATAACTATGTATAAAATATGTAGAACTCACATGAAAATAATTCTAAAAATCCATATAAAAAAATGACCAAAGAGAGTAATTAATCTTCGAGCTTTACTTTGTGGATCATGTAGAAGAAATAGCAACTTATGGCAAGACAAGAAATGTCAACCAATAAAGGATAAAGTTTGTTTAATCTTTCACGGCAGGTTTATGAATCTAGGTGCATGAACTTAATAAATTGAATGTTAATTATGTCAAACTTTGCCTTTAATAAGGAATTGAATTTCAGATAAAAAAAACAAAAGAAAAAGCGGGAAAGGTTTATTACATGAATAATTCTATATCCTCCAAATAATCTTATTAAAAGAGGAAAATATTAAATATTTTTTATAAGTTTTTAAGACATTAAATGTTTACTATTTTAAGTAACTAAGAGGATGTAAAAAGAGTAGGAAGATATAACATTAATCTATTTAACACGAAATAATGGTTATTACCACAGCAACAAAGTATAATAGATAATGAAAAAATGGGTCTTTACGAGTAAATTTTAAGATATGGGTCTTCTTAACATTAATCTGGGCACGTTAAGAAATAAAAATTAAAAGTATGAAATGAAAAGTATAAACATTTATTATTTTGAAAATTTAAAAAATATTTATTACTTTTTCCTTTAAGTAATTAATATTCCTTCCATTCATTTTTATCTGTCGTTTAAAGAAATGATACTAGTATTAAGAAAACAATTTAATAGTCTTAATTTTAGGAAAAAATAATAATCATAAAAGACAATATTACCTTTTAACTTATTAATTGAAAAAGAAAAATGTGATTGATCAATAAAAGATATGATAAAAGAGAGATAGAAATTAGATAAGTAAATATTGAGAGATTCTACAAATTAAATAATTAATAGAGAAAAAAATAAAGATAAAATTAGTATAAAATAATTAATTCTGTGTTAAAATTCTAAGATGACATATAATATAGAATACAAAAAATTTTCTAAAATAACAACTAAAAAGAAACGAAGAAAGTAATAAGTAATAAATGTTATTTTTAATCCTTAACATGCACTCTTTTAACGAAACCCTTATCATATATAGATATAAGTATCATTAATTTGATTTTTTTAAATAATAAATACATTAAAATGACTCTTCAGTGTTAAGTTTTGAATTCAAATTAGTTCTTTAATATTATTTTTTACATCAATTTAATCCTTTTGAATAATCAATTTAATTCCAAATTTAAGATTAAAACACTATTTAAATTTTTTGTACAGTAATATATTTATTATTAAATAATTAAATTAATAGCACTTTTTTTATCTGAGAATTAATAACACCTGTATATTTAGAAGAGTAAGATAAGTATTTACTTAAAAAGCAAAAGACTACCTGACAAGTGAATCACTTACTTTCCTAATGTACATTTAATTTTGATATTATATTATATAGAAAAAAATCAATTCGGTTAAAAATGAACAGCAGATGTGTTTTGGCTTCTTTTTTTTTATGTTTCGGCTTTTATTATAAAAAAATGTTATATAGCTATATTATTAACCAATGGGAATATTTACTGTGATAAGTTTTTAATGAAATAATTCTGAAAATAATAACATCAACAATAATAATGTTTTTTAATAACCAGCATACCCAAGAGAGATGTAACTAAAATGATGCATAGTTTGAAAAGCAACATAAATAATAATAATAATAATAATAATAATAATAATAATAATAATAATAATAATAATAATAATAATAATAATAATAATAATAATAATAATAATAATAATAATAACAACCACATAAATTGTTATTTTTTTTTCTAATTATGCATCATAACACTCCATTTCTCCCTCGTCCCATCCATTGTAACCGTAACGTTCTTGCATGCTGCCGGAGTCAAAAGTTTCGTATGTGTAAAAACAATCAAATAAACAAAGCTACCGAAAGTTTGAAACCAGAAAATAGAAGAAATCTGCAATAGAACGATTTTCGAAGTTTCAAGTTGCAATAAAATCCATCATGAAATTAAAGAAACCATCTTGATCAGAAAACGACAAACATTTGGTGAGAATCATTCCCCCAGTTCTTTACCCCTTTATCAAACTTAATCAAAGAGTTTTGGTATATCATTTTAAAATAAACATTATCTTAATAATTCTTTTAATACTTAATAAATAAAATATTAAATAACAAAGTAAATACACTCAAGTCTTAAAAATATAACAAGTATTTAATACTCTCTATATATAATAATTAAGAATATTTTTTAAAAAATGATTTAAGAAGATTTAGAAATTAGAATTATTCTTAATTAAAGAATACGTACACACACACTTATATATATATATATATATATATATATATATATATATATATATAGAGAGAGAGAGAGAGAGAGAGATGCAATGTATGTTGAGAAGAAAGCATGCACTAGTAGGCTTGGAACAAAATCATTCCATTCGCTTACGTTACGTGAGAAACTATTCTGTACGTTTGGAAATGATACCTTCCACAAGGAAAATTGGCACTGCTAATTAATTTATTCTTTTATATGTGTGGGGTTATCCGTGTAAATCTCAAATTCGTTAAATTAATGTCTTCCACTAATGGCCATATGGTGCACAATTATAACAGATAATTTGATATGGGATGGTGGCAACTTGGCTTGGCAATGCCTAATTCAACACCTTGCTTTATTGTTTTGGCAGAAACCAGCATCTACAACGACAACTTGTAGTTGGATTTGAGAGCGACTTATGGAATGGGGCTTGCCATGCATAAATAAAAGTGTGACACGTGCAAAATATGAATGGTGCATATGATCCAAATTGATGCGGGTATGATTAGATTCATTGCCCTAACTAAAAACAATGATTAAAAATAAAGATAATTTGTATGGTCAATATAATAGTTTATTATATTGTAGATTATTTGACCTTGAAGATTTGCGAAACAGATATATGTACCCACGTTTAGCAGTAGAAATATTATTAATATCCACGTACTAGAACAGTATAGATTTAACCCGAGGAGGGTGGACAACTTGGCATGAATTGCTTGAACGGGAATAAATTCCAAGTAGTCTATCATTACAAGAAAATTGATTATTTGCGAAGGATAAATCCCTTACTAAAATTTGCTGCAAAATCAAAATTTGTGGTGAATTTGGATCCACCACATCGATGCAAAATCATTTGTGGCAGACATTTGGAGGCAGCTGATTTTCATTATGAATTTTCACTAATATACTCAACATATTTTTGTTAAGAATTTAAGTGTGAATTAGATGTGAAAGCATCATAAATGAAAAAGTCTTATATTAAAAAAGAATAGATAAAGTGAGTACTATATAATTAGAAAGGCTTACAAACCTAATGCTTAAGATTTTGGATCAATATATAATGTTAAACTCATTGTGTAATTCCTTGTTTAGTTCATTGAATGCAAGTCTCCAAGATGTTTTGGGCTTCCCAACTCAATAAGTAGTATTAGAGTTGATGGTGGTTGGTGAATCTATGTGTGACATTATAAGTATGAAGAGCACACTTCAGTAAGTGATTATTAGAAGTGTAAGTTGGATGTGAGTAAAAAATTCTCACATTAAAAAGAAATAGAGAAAGTAAAGATTATATAAAAACTCAACTTAAGGTTTATGATTAAAATATAGTGTGAACCTATCATGTAATTTCTTACTTAATCCATTAAATACAAATAGTCCTTATATTTTTAGCTCTCCTAACCCAACGCATTCTATAACAGTTTACAGCTGATTACTTATAATATTTTTTTGGGTAACATGAGGGGCTTAAGGCCCAAAGAACAAAGCAAAGCTACACTATTGGCCTGAGAAAAGCCAAACCCTTCAAGTCTTGATTCAGCAGCTTCCCAATACCAACAGAAGGACTGAAGAAAACCAGAACACCAAAATCCTGAGAATGAACCAACTTAGCCAAAGCGTTTGCCACCATATTCGTTTCACGGAACACATGCACCAAAGTGACCTACTAACTCCTGGATAACTGTTAACCGATATTCTGAATAATAGGATAGCATGGATGTTGATCGGTTATATATAAGATAATGATGTGTATACAATTCTAGAGTCCAAAAGAAAAGGGTAAAAATATTATTTTTATCTTTTTCTTTCTGAAAATATTGTTTTTATGTAGCTAGTCAAAGATAGTAGCAAATCATACCAACTCAGTTGCAGTGGGAAGAGAGATTCATACCGGAAAACCGCCAGGATTGAAGTCTGGATGTGGGCAGAAAGATATGCATTTGAAAACAAGGAATCGTTCAACGAAGTATTTCTTTCTTCGGCTAATTAGCTTCTATATGCTAAGAGTTAAATTTGAACCCATGAATAATAATAAAATATGAAAATTTCAAAAATACTCACTTTTAAATTGTGAGTATAGATACACAATTTCTTATAAGCCATAGATTTAATATGTTAATTGTAGTTTTTTTAAGAATCTTAATATAAAAAATTATCGTTAAAATATAAAAATATTATAATTCATTATTCTTACAAATAAAAAAGTATGAAAACACTAACATTTATCCATGAATAAAGAGCAAATTATATTACAAGAGTATTAGAGAGATTTTAAAACTTACTTTCTATTCATTTGTTTTTCTTTTCTCTCTTCTTTTACTTTAGTGATGGTGAGGGAAGAAGAAATTATTTACAGTTAGGAACAGGACTATAAGTTTTTACATAGAAACTGCTTTTTAAATAATGCTAAATTCTATTAAGTTGGCAGTTATAATAATTACAAAAATATCATTTTTCTTTTATCCAATAAGAGTTTAACTCATTAACTTAATTTAATTTTTTATTAAACTAACAAGATAAGTCACATGTCTGTCACATGAGACATTTAATTTAGCACTCTCACACTTGGCTCATGTGACATTTGCCTTCTTTATAATTTGATAAGTCTATCAAAACATAATATGAATTCATATATAGTTAAAATTTTCATTACATTGGATACATCATTCATCATGACCAAGAATGAAAACTAACATAAGTCATGGCGACCATATATTATTTAATTGACATAGTCATTTTCATGTATTATAGAGTTAGTCTTTTCCTCGACATGAAAAACACATAATTGGTCTAACAATAATGTATTTATTAAAGTTAAAACCCGTTATCATCATTCCTATTGAATTATATATACAAACTCGAAAGATAGGTAAGATAGATACATATTCATTAACGAGCTCAGAGTGTCAAAGTACATAAAACATAACATCAACATAATATACAATAATGCCTACTTGGCAACAATGTCCATACTTTCAACATGACCACTAAATGTTTTGGACAATAACTCTTTTGTCAAAGGGTCAGCTATCATAAAGTCAGTGTTAATATGTTTTATTGATACTCTATGTTTATGAACTTCTTCTTTAACGGCAAAGTATTAATTTCAATTTCATATGTTTAGCACTTTTAGAAGATTTGTCGTTTTTAGAAAAAAAGACAATTGCAGAATTATCATAATAAATGTTTAGTAGCCTGACAATATTATTGACTACTCCAAGTCTTGAAATAAAGTTACGCAACCACTTAGCCAAAACAATAGCCTCAAAGCATGCCATAAATTCAACTTCTATGGTGGATGCAGTAATGACTGACTATTTTGCACTCTTCTATGATATCGCTTCTCCGGTTAAAAGATACAAATAGTCAAATATGGACTTTCTTGTATTTACACAACCGAAAAAATTTGAATATGAATATCCAACCACCTCAAGATGATCGGATCTTCTATATGTAAGCATGTGATCATTCGTTCATTGCAAGTATCTTAGGACTTTCTTTGCTGCTTTTATGTCTCTCCCTTATCTTTCATTTCAAAGTTATTAGAGAGAAACTTCTTAACCTCACTTAATAAACTAAGATCATTAGTTGAAAGAAAGATGTCATCAACATATAGAATCAGAAAGATAAACTTACTCCCACTGACCTTCAGATATATACATGATCTATTAATAATTTCAATATTTAAATGTCTCTTGTTTGATCAAAATGAACTCCATGTGTGCCTAATTGTTGAATGTTAGCTAAATTTTGGAATTGGAGTTGTCTTTGGGCAGATATTGTGAAACTATGCCAAAATGTGATTTTAATCATTCATAAATGCATTGTGATTCTCAGGAGAATTATGAGTGATGGAATCCATGAGCATTGAACCATTGAGAAGAGAGTAAAAAATTATCAACCCCTAGAAGTAAAGAAAGAAGAGAAGTTTTGAAGATTTTTGAAGATGGGATCAACACGGCCGTGTTATCGACACGGTCCCTGGCCGTGTATCCCTCTGACTGTTTGAAGTCGGTACTACGTTGGATCAACACGGCCCGTGTCAAATGACATGGGGCAGGCCATGTACTTCTCTGATTCTATGAAGCAAAAACCAAGTTCAGTTTTGCCCGAGAACACGGCCCGTGTCACATGACACGGCCCGTGTCATCGTATCAGAATCCAAATTCGTGCTTTAATGCTTAATCAGGTATCCTAAGCTATAAATAGGCAGGCTTAGAGTGTTTGAGAGAGTTTTTGACAAGGAGAACCGGCAGGAAAACAGAGAGAGGCTCAAGATCAAGAAAAAGAGGGTTTGATTGAAGATTGGAAACTCGGATTCGAATGATCAAGGATCAATTACCCTCGAGTTTTAGAAACTAGTTTGATCTCTAGTTTTCTTTTCTCCTTTTGTTCTGAACAATGTTATTCTTTAATTACTATTTCGTTTTTGAATTTTCCATGTGTGGCTAAACTTTTATATGGTTAAGGGAAGATGAAACCCTTGTTTTGATTATGTGATTCTTGCATATTTCCTTATATCAATGCAATTGTGTTTTTATTCATATGTTTCTGTTCTTATTTTGGTATAAAGATTTTTATACTCTTTACCAATTTCGAAAGTGGTAAGACTAGGATTGCTATCTTGTGTCATTTGCGGTGGTAGGACTAGTGAAATATATGATCTAAGTAATTTAATCCCGGTGTGAGATTAGATCTTAGTGTGATTGGTTTTCTAAATCTTAATGCAATCAATAAGTAGGTGTAAGAGCGGTTGCTTTACAAATAATTATTGATTAGGAATTAATTTGTGAGTTCTTTGGATTAATCAAAACTTAAGGAAAAGAGAATTAATCTCACAATCACATAAAAACATAATTGATCACATTGGTATAAAAGATATGTGAGTTAGCATAATCATATAAATCTAGTGGTGGATTCCATCTCTTAACCATTGTCTTTTAATTGATTTTCCAAATCATATTTACTGTTTTTGTTTTGAATTTAATTTCTGATTTTAGATTTAACAAACAAAACCCCCTCTTTATTGTTTATTATTTTTGAGAGTTTAAATTAGGAATCAATTTACAGTGTTAATTGAATTAGTTCTCTGTGGATTGACCCTTGCTAACTACAACTAGTTGCAAGGTTTTTATTTTTGGTGGAACTTGACAACTGATTTTCATTCTAAATTTAATCATATTCTACACCACACCAATACACTGATCAATAGTATTTTCCTTAAATTCAAATGATACAATAGTATCATTGAATTTGAGATATCATTACCGAGAAGTTTGCTTAAATCCGTATATTGATTTCTTAAGTTTACACATTATGTGTTCTTTCTCCTCAATTGAAAACCCCATTGGTTGATCCATATAAACATCTTCATCTAAATTCCCATTTAAAAATGTGATTTTCACATCCATTTGATGTAGATCTAAATCATAATGAACTACTAATACCATCATAATTCTAAAAGAATCTTTCTTGGAAATTGGCGAGAATGTTTCCTTATAGTCAATGTCATCCTTTTGAGTAAATCCTTTGGCAACAAGATGGATCTTGTGGTGTTCAAGGTTGCCATGAGGGTCACACTTAGTCTTAGAGACTCATTTACACCTAACTCTCTTGCATCCTTTAGGTAATTTCACAAGGTCTCATATATCATTATGTTCCATTGATTTAAACTCATCTTTCATGACATCTAACCATATATTTCTCAGCATTATCACTATTAATGACTTGTGAAAACGAAACTGGATCATTGTCATTAATTCTCAAGTTATTTTCTGACTCTTGTAGATACATCACATAGTCATTTAGAATAGCAGATCTAATTTCTCTTTGGAATCTTCTTAATGTTATTTCTTGTAGTTGTTCTATGATAGGTTCATTGTTGATATTGGGATCATTAATTTGTTCTTCTTCTTGATTGTTATGCGATTCAACAATACGAGGAACACCAATTTTATAAGTAGGAGCATAAGTTAAAGGAACTTGCACTCTAACTTCCTTAATCTCCACATTTTGTGAAGCTTCACTCCCATTAGTCTCATCATTTTTAATGAACCAGACATTTCTAATTTCAACAATTCTTGTATTATGGGTAAAACAATAAAATCTATACCTTTTATACTTTTCTGGATAACTAATGAAATATCCATTGATTGTTCTTACATCCAATTTTTTTTTCACATAGATTATATATTCTTATTTCTGTCTGGCATCTCTAAATATGCAAGTGCCTTAAACTAGGTTTCTTACCCGACAGTTATATCTTTGGAACTGCCTTACTAGGAATCTTGTTCAACAAATACCCGACAGTTTTTAAAGTATACATCCACAATGACATGGGTAAAGATATGTTACTTAACATGCTCCTAACCATATCTATTAAGGTTCAGTTACACCTTTCTGATATACCATTTTGTTGTAGTGTATCTGACATTATGTATTGACCACATATGCCATGTTTTTCTAAGAACTTAGCAAATGGACCTGTGTATTGTCCAGTTTCATCAAATCTTTCATAATACTCACAATCTCTATATGACCTTACGATTTTCACATTTTTATCCAATTGCCTTTCAACTTCATTTACATAATTTTACAAGGCATTCACTGCTTAAGATTTCTTATACAGTAAATAGACATATCTGTAATATGAATAATTGTCAATAAAGGTGATAAAATACTTTTCTATGCAGAAAAAATTGACACAAATGATTCACATATATCGGTGTGTACAATTTCAAGAAGTTGAGTGCCTCTCGTAACACTTTTCTTTGTATGTTTTGTTTGTTTTCCCTTAATGTAATCCACACAAATATTAAGGTCAGTGAAATTCAGATATGGAAGGATGTTATTCTTAATTAACATTTCCATTCTTTCTTTGAAAATGTGACCCCAAACGTTTATGCCACAAGCAAACAGAACATTTATTCACTAAACTACGTTTAGTGCCGATATTATGATGCAAGGTCATAAGAGTTTCAACATATAAATTATGAAGATTCAATTTATATAAATCATCACAAAGTATGTCAGAACCAATCATATAGGTATGCTTATACAAACTAAAATATTCATTACAAAACTTAAAAGAGTATCCTGCAACATCAAGCATAGATATAGAAACTAAATTTCAAGAAATACTAGGTACATAAAAAGTTTCAAATAAATCTAAATGATGTCTAGTGTTTAAGATTAAATAATAAGTCTTGACACTTTCTACTGGAACCTTCACTTTATTCCCCATGAAGACGAACTTCTCATTTGAGCTTATGGTTTGGATTATAAGGAATCCTTATATCATATTAGAAAGATGAGTTGTACATCCAGAATCAATCCACTAAGTATTATGAGGAACGTCAGTTAAATTTGATTCAAAACATATATAAGCATTAAGCTTATCTTCCTTTTCGAACCAAGCCTTACGCCTTGGGCAATTCTTCTGAAAATATCTAGATTTCCTAGAGAAATGACATCTATTATTGTTTGACTCTTTCTTCTAGATTTCGACAAAGGACTTATTAATCTTTAATGGTCATTTTCCCTTTCCATGTTTCTTTTCAACTTTCTTTCTAGCTCATTAACGGTTCACATAATAGATGAAGTAATTTCCTTGATTCGTAAGTCTAGTTTTCTCTTGAACTAACATATTGTGTAATTCATGCACATTCCATTTATCTTTCATGGTATTATAGTTCATTTGTAACGGACCATACTCAAACGGTAATGAGTTCAGAATGAACTGTACAAGAAAATTCTCATTTACTTTCATTCCCAATTACTTAAGTCTTATGGCAATGTTTGTCATTTTAATGACGTGTTCATGCATAGTATGAGAACCATCAAATATCATGGTAGTTAAAATACCCATTAATGTCCCAACAAGAGACTTGTCAGCAGTTTGGAAGTGCTCTTCCACAAAACTCATGAATTCTTTAGCACTTTCAATTTTGGGAAGAGCCAAGTTGATGTTGTTTGTTATGCTCATTCACATAAACATCAAGCTCAGTCTATTTGACATTTCTCAAGCCTTATAGTAGGCTTTCTCTTCATTGCTACTAGCAGCAGTAATAGCAACAAGCTTCTCAACTTAGAGTGTCAAATCAAGATTAATTACATCAAGGTGAAATTAGACTTGTTTACTCCAATCAGAGAAATTCAGCCCATTAAAGACTGGAACAAACGAAGCAAGCAAATTTAAAGAAATGAGGACATACATTGCAATAATCACATGTCTAGCATTAGCATTCTGAGCCATAAATTAACATACTAGACAGAATCAAAAAACACTTAATACAATGCATGTTGATGTTCACCTTTGGTCAATCCATCAATATACCACATTCTACATAATGATGCTAATGAAAATTTAACATTATTTGACAATGATATATGCACTAACTAGAAATATTTATTATCTTTGAATATATAAATAAAACTAATACTGCACTTATACTACTAACAATTATGTCCATTTATTATAAGGGTAGCTAATCAACTTTTGGGTATTCCATAAATGTCTTATAATAATGATCTTCAATTTACTCATACACAAATAATCATCATGTCATTCATGCATTCATTCTTTGGATAATTGAAAAACAACTTTCATACAATTTGGAATTAAATTAACTTAAAGATTAAACCACTTTAATGATTAACAAATCTACCATACTTTTATTCCAAAATACAAACATTCCATAAATAATTATAATATGACATTGAAACAAATTGGAAAGCATGTAATCAATTAGAACATATAACCAATTGAGCCCACAAACAATCACTATAAACAATCATTATAATCCCTATAAATAATTTAACTACAATCGTCACATCCCAGAGCAATTCGTTATGCTCCTAAGCAATTTGTAAATAGGCACATTGACTACAATCGTCATTTTAGCCACTTTGGCATTCCGTGCGTAAAACCTTTATCCATTTGTCATTGTTTTAGTGACTTTATCCATAAAAAGACGATTATTCACGCATCACGTTAATTGTATGTTGAATTAATCTTATGCGTAATGCGTAATTTTATGACTTAAGAAAAACATGTGAAATGCCACAATTAATGTTCACGATTATTTACGCATCATGTTAATTTTTCGTAATGCGTAATGCCACAAGAATTTATCCAATCGTTATACCATTACGCTCAACAATTCACAATTAGAGTCAATAATAAACCATAAAATTAATTCACACAATGCAACAAAATAGCATAATAAAAAATCTCCAATTTTCACAGTTTGGATTCATACAAATTGGGAAAACTAGCTAGTCATCGTCAATGGAGAATTAGAATATTCATAACTTTACTCTGATACCATATGTTAATTGTAATTTTTCTAAGAATCTTAATATAAAAAACTACCATTAAAACATAAGGATCTTATAATTCATGACTCCCACAAACAAGAAAATATGAAGAGACTAACATCTATCCATGAATAAAGAGCGAACTGTATTCCAAGAGTGTTAAAGAGATCTCAAAACTCATTTTCTATTCTTTTTTCTTCCTTTTCTCTCTTCTTCTACTTTAGTGATGGTTAGAAAAGAAGAAATCCTTTACAGCCAGGAAAAGGACCTTGAGTTTTTACGCAGAAACTGTTTCTTAAATACTGCTAACTTCCATCAAGTTGGCAGTTATTATAATTACAAAACTATTCTTTTCCTTTTACCTAATAAGAATTTAGCTCATTAACTTAATTTATTTACTTATTAAACTAATAAGATAAGTAACATGTCTATCACATGAGATATTTAATTTAACATTATATAGATAAAAGAAATGGCTGGGATTTGAACTTGCAACCTATATAGCAAGTAAGATTATGTAAATTGCAAAGCTAAGTGTATTCATAGTGACCAGTTTGTTGCCGCCTGATCCAACTGATAACAATGTATTTTATTCATTTTACAATCCTCTCACTAGGCTTCTTAAGGTTCAATTTGGCTTAATTAAATTGATTTTGTCACATTTTATGAAATTAAGCTTAATTGGATCATTGAAGAAATTATTGCTTGAAATGTCATTAATTTGGGTGATTGTATTCTTAAGTAAACTGGCTACAATTTGACAGCTTGGAGTTGAAGCAAAATCAAGAATTCTGAACCTGAGAGCTTGACCTATCGGTACTCATCAGATCATATCTTGAGATGTAGGTGAACTTTGGAGCTGAAACCGATACCATTTGAAAGCTAAGATCCATATCTACAACTCTTATGAAGACTATTTGCTCAGATTATGAACTTTTATGCTTGTAAATATACATGGAAGAAGACTGGATGCATGAAGAAGGAAGGAAAACTTGAAATTTTCTAGGCGCCCCAGCGCTTAAGTGCCCGTAACCCAGCGCTTAAGCGCTTGAACACCCATAACCCAGAGCTTAAGCGCTGGACGCGTATTCAAAGTCTATAAATAGGGTGTTAGGCAGAATTTCTGAGAAGTTTTTAGTTGAAGGCACCAGACGTGAAGTTTGTAATATCAAAGTTCCATAATTTGGAATTCTCTTCTTCTTCTTCTATGATGTTCATCTTTTCTTTCTTTCTTTCTTCTTTATTCATGAGTAACTAATTTTCATCTTGCTTAGGTGAAAAGATAAAGCTCTTGGTAATAAGTTGAGGTTAGATTAATTTCCTTCTTGTACTTGAATGACATATTTTTATGTGATCTTTATACGTATTGTATATTGTTTTCGATTAATTTAGAAACTCTTCTTGTATAATGAATATCTTGATTCATTGTAGACAAGATGTTGGCACAGTGGATGCTTGAGACCATTTACAAGTGTTAGTAGATAATTATTGGAACCATAATATGATTACATGTATAATCTAAATTGAACTTTGAATGTTAAATCTTCTTATTAGATCCTTCATTATGTATTATTTCAATTGAGTAATAAAAAGAAATAATTTTGTCTTTAATTTATTACCAAGAGTGGATCTCCTAATCCAAGCAACTCTTTTTCATTTGTGAACAACTTATATCATCTTTAGTATTGTGACATTACCTCAAATAATTTTCTCTTCATCAATTCCCTATGGATCGACCTCAGACTCCCAAGAATTTACTACTTGAAACAACATGCACTTGGGTTTGAAACTTTTAATTATCCTATCAAGTTTTTGGTACCGTTGTCAGGGACTTAATTTGAAGTTCTAATTTATTGAGGTTCTTCTTCTGTAAGTAAACTTTACCAATAGATATATTCTTCCTCTACTCTTTTCACTTTTTAATTTACTAACTTACTAACTAACTTACTAACTTATTAACTTATTAACTAACTTTTATATTTATATCATTTATTTATGCTTTCTAACTTCTTAACTTTTATATTTATGTCATTTATTTTTACTTTTTATTTTTTTATTTATTTACGTCACTTATTTTCATTTTTTTTTAAATTTTTTAATTTTATTTTTTATTTTTATTTTTTTTATTTATGCTTTCTACTTTATTTTTTTATTTATGCTTTATGCTTGCTAACTATCTAACTTTTTAATTTACGTCATTTATTTACACTCTTTAACTTTGTAATTTCTGTTATTTATTATTACTTTCTAATGTAATGAATTAATCTTTCTTCTTCTCTTCTCTTTCACCGGCTTTGGTGGGACTCTATCTCTCTTCGATTTTCATATTTTAAATTTGTTTTCTGCAATTTACTTTGTGCACTTTATTTTCTATATTTTACTTTTTGCACTTTCTAACTTACTAATTATTAACTCTCTAATTATCTAACTTTTTAATTTATCATTTATCTAACTTTTTACTTGTTAATATTTATTTAGTGGCTGGTTTATACCACATCATTCTTAATATTTAATGGTCGATTTATATCGCTTACTTGTACATTATTTTTATTTTACATCACTTATTTATGCTTAACTAGTATCGTGATTCAAATTCTGGTCGTTTGGTTAAAATTAATCCAAGTACTTTATATATTGATTTGCTTGAATCACAATCACACACAATTGAAACAATGGCTGAAATTGAATGTGTACATGTTGAACATGAAATTCAAACACAACGAGCTGAAAAAGAAAGTATACATGATGAACAAGAAAATCAACCATTGCAAACTATGCGTGCATATTTGCAACCACCTCAAAATTCTAGTCCATCATGTTTTATCTTTCCACTTACTGCTAATAATTTTAGATTTAAACCGAGTATGATTTCTTCACTTCCTAATTTTCATGGTTTAGAATCTGAAAGCTCATATTTACATCTAAAAGAATTTGAGGAAGTGTGTATTGCTTTCAATGATCAAAATTGCACTGAAGAGATTGTTAAGCTTAAATTGTTTCCTTTTTCTTTGAAAGATAAAGCAAAAACTTAGTTTAACACTTTGAAACTAAGATCAATTGGAACATGCCAAGAAATGCAAAGTGAGTTTTTAAAGAAATTTTTTCTAACACATAAAACCAATGTTTTGAAAAGACAAATCCAAATATTTTTCTAAAATTCAAATGAAGCGTATTTTCAAAGTTGGGAACGTTTTAAAGATTTGTTAAATTCTTGCCCACATCATAGTTTTAAAAAATGGCGGACTATAAGCTTCTTTTATGAAGGTTTAACACCTGAAACCAAACAATTTGTGGAAACAATATGTAATGGTGAATTTCTTGATAAAAAACCCGAAGAAACTTTAGATTATTTAAACCATTTGGCTGAAAATTCTCAATCTTGGCATGGTACTAATCATTCTGAAAATTCAATTAGATATAACCTTGCAAATGCTGGTAAAGAAAAATATCATCTTAGTCAAGAAGAAGATTTAAATGCAAGGTCGCTAGTTTGGCTAGAAAGGTTGATTCCATAGAATTAGGGAAAGTAAAAGAAGTCAAATCAGTGCAAAATGAAGAAATTTGTGGCATTTGTGATGAATTAGGACACTCGACAAATGAATGTCATAATATTCCTATTTTTAAAGAAGTTGTGCATGAGCAAGTAAATGTAATGAACAATGTTAAAAAGTCATTCACCTCTTCTTTTTCAAATTCTTACAGTCCGGGATTAAAAAATCACCTAAACTTCAGTTGGAGGAATAATAATCAAGCACAATTTATTCAACCACAGCCTCCTCAGGAACAACAGGATTCTCAAAATTCTCAAGGATATGCAGCTTATGTCTCACAATATAGGAAAAACCTTGAACGAACATTGAATGCATTCATAAAAAATCAAGAGGCAATCAATAAACAAAACACTCAAACTATGATTGACATAAAGACACTCTTTCCAAACTTACTTCTGCACTCACCATTTACGAGAAAGGAAAATTTCCTTCTCAACCTCAACCGAATCCCAAAGGTCAATATAGTCTAAATGAGGGTAGTTCAGAAAACTAACAAATAAATTAAGTCAATTATGTGATAACTCTTAGGAGTGAAAAAGTTGTTGAAAAAGAAATTTTTGAACCTTGTGAGAAAGATGGTGAATCAATTCCCCAAAATAAGGAAGAGGTTAATAAGCCATCTGTCCAAAATGAGACCAAACTCTCGTCTCCTCCACCCTCATTTCCTTAAGCATTAAGCAAACCAAAGAAATTGGACCACCAAACTGAAATTTTTGAAATTTTTAAACTAGTGAAGATCAATATTCTGTTGTTAGATGCTATCAAACAGTTTCCTTCTTATGCCAAATTTCTGAAGGACTTATATACTGTTAAAAGGAAACTAAATATGAAAAAGAATGTCTGTTTGACCGAACAGGTAAGTTCCATTATTCAAAGCAATAATGTTTTGAAACATAAAGACCCTAGTTGTCCTACGGTTTCATGCAATATTGGAGAACATAAAATTGAACAAGTTTTACTTGATCTTGGTGCTAGTGTTAATTTGCTTCCATATTCAGTTTATCAACAACTCAATCTGGGTGAGTTAAAACTAACTTCTGTAACTCTTCTACTTGCTTATAGATCAATTAAAATTCCAAAAAGAATAGTAGAAGTTGTGTTAGTATAAGTTAATAAATTCATTCATTATGTGGATTTTATTATCTTGGAAACTGAACTTATGGTTAATAGTTCCAAGTTAATTCTTGTTATTTTAGGTCGTCCATTTTTAGCAACATAATGCTTTGATAAATTGCAGAAATGGATTGATGAAGCTAACATTTAGAAACATGACACTTGAACTTAATGTTTTCAACATATGCAAGCAACCATATGAAGTCAATGATGAAATTGAGGAGGCTGACGGGATTGAGGCCATTGTAGATGATCATATTCTAAAAGGGAGTTCTTCTGACCCATTAGAAGTTTGTTTAATTAATTCATTTGATTCAGGTACGCAAGTAGATGATGATATTTCTGAAATATACTCTTTGCTTGATTGTACACAGGCAATGGAATACAAGGGATGGAAACTGAGATTCGAAGAGGTACAAACTATGAATGATAATATTCATGAAGAAGTACCCACACTGGAACTAAAGCCATTACCTGCTAGGTTGAAGTACCTATTTTTGGAAGAAGACCAAAGCTTTCCAGTAGTAATTTCATCAATCCTTACTGAAGAACAAGAAAGTATATTAATAGAAGTACTTAAAAGGCATAAAAGTGCAATTAGATGGACATTAATAGATATAAAAGACATTAATCCATTAATTTGTACACATAGAATACATTTAGAGGATAATGCTAAGACATCACAACAACCTCAAAGAAGATTAAATCCACACATGAAAGAGGTAGTTAGGGCTGAAGTTCTTAAATTACTTGATATTGGAAGTATTTACCCTATTTTTGATAGCCATTGGGTAATCCCTACACAAGTTGTGCCTAAGAAATCTGGAATAACAGTGGTTGAAAATGAAAAAGGTGAGTTAATACCTATGCGAGTTTCATCCAGTTGGCGTATGTGTATTGATTTTAGAAAATTGAATGCAGCCACTAAGAAAGATCATTTTCCCTTACCATTTCTTGATCAAATTCTAGAAAGAGTAGCAGGACATCCCTACTATTGTTTTCTTGATGGTTATTCAGGGTATAATCAAATACCAATTGCATTAGAGGATCAAGAAAAAACTACTTTTACGTGCCGCTTTGGCACTTTTGCATATAGAAGAATGTGTTTTGGTCTTTGTAGTGACATGATTGAGCATTATTTAGAGGTTTTCATGGATGATCTGACAGTTTTTGAAAATTCTTTTAAAAATTATCTTGATAATTTGGATAAAGTTTTTAAAAGATGTGAAGAAAAAGGATTTATTTTAAATTTGGAAAAATGTCATTACATGGTTACTTCAGGAATCGTGTTAGGTCATGTAATATTTTCTGAAGGAATTGAAGTTGATAAGGTCAAAGTTGAATTAATTGCTCATTTGTCTTCCCCAAAAACAATCAGAGAAGTTCGTTCCTTTTTAGGACATGCATGATTTTATGAAAGATTCATTAAGAACTTTAGTGTCATATCTAGACCAATATGTAATCTTATGATAAAAGATGCACCATTTGATTGGATTCAAGAATGCCAAAAATGTTTTAAAAAATTAATTGATCTTCTGACATCGGCTCCTATCATGCAATCCCCTGACTGGTCTTTGCCTTTTGAATTAATGTGTGATACAAGTGATTTTGCTGTTGACGCTGTTTTAGGCCAAAGAAAGGAAGGTAAGCCTCATGTGATTTGCTACGCAAGTAGAACTTTAAATAGTATACAAATGAATTATACCACTACTGAAAAAGAACTGCTTGCTGTAATTTTTGTATTGGACAAATTTTGAGCTCATTTAATTGGTTCTTCTATTGTTATTTTCACTGATCATGCTGCTGTTAGATATTTAATGTCTAAGCAAGATGTCAAACCTAGGTTGATACGGTGGATCTCGTTGCTTCAAGAATTCAACATCACAATAAAAGATAAGAAAGGAGCTGAAAATGTTGTTGTAGATCATTTGTCTAGACTTACAACAAGCTCACCTTTTGATAGCACACCTATCAATGATTCTTTTCCTGATGAGTTTTTATTTTTTGTCAATTTCATGCCTTGGTTTGCTAATATAGTCAATTTTCTTGTGACAAAAAAGATGCCGCCTTAGTGGTCACATCAAGACAGAAAAAAGTTTTTGACTGAGGTGAAATTTTTTTATTGGGATGACCCATATTTGTTCAAATATTGTCCTGATCAAATCTTTCGGAGATGTGTACCCAACAATGATGTAGGTAGTGTCATTAAATTTCATCATTCAGAAGCATGTGGAGGTCATTTTTTTCAAAGAAAACAGCTGTAAAAATCTTACAGTGTGGATTTTATTGGCCCACTTTATTTAAGAACAGTTACACCTTTTGCAAAAGTTGCAAAAATTGTCAGAAATTATGTTCTTTTTCTAAAAGAAATATGATGCATCTAAACCATATCCTTGTCATTGAAATTTTTTATTGTTAGAAAATTGATTTTATGGGTCTATTTCTATCCTCATTTGGATTTGCGTATATTTTGGTTGTAGTTGATTATGTTTCAAAATGGATTGAGGTGATTCCACGTCGACAAAATGATCATAAAAGTGTTCTCAAATTTTTAAAAGAAATTGTCTTTAGTCGATTTAGAATCCCTCGAGCTATCATCACTGATAGAGGAACACATTTTTGTAATAAACCATTTGAATCTTTAATGAAGAAATATGGTATTACCTATAAAGTTGTTACCCCTTATCACCCTCAGACAAGTGGACAAGTAGAATTAGCAAATAGGAAAATTAAACAAATTTAAAAAAAAATTGTTAACCCAAATCGTAAAGATTGATCTTTAAGACTAAACGATGCACTTTGGGCTTATCGTACTACTTTTAAAACATCTTTAGGCATGTCATCTTATCGGTTAGTCCATGGAAAACCTTGTCACTTACCTGTAGAACTGAAACATAAAGCATTTTGGGCCATTAAAGCTTTCAATTTATATCTTGATGATGCTTGCAGGTTACGTAAATTGCAAATAAATGAATTTAAGGAATTGAGAAATGATGCATATGAAAACTCAAAAATTTATAAAGAAAGAACAAAAGCTTATCATGACAAATCAATTTTGAAAAAATCTTTTGAAATTGGTTAAAAAGTTCTGCTTTATAATTCTCGTCTTCACCTAGTCCCTGGAAAATTGAGATCTAGGTAGGCTGGACCTTTTATTGTCAAACATGTATATCCTTATGGGGCCATAGACATTGAGAATCCTAGGAATGGTAATGTGTTTAAGGTCAATGGACAAAGACTTAAACCATTTCTAGAAAATCAAGTTGCTGAGGTAAAATTCATTTCTCTTTCTGATCCTTGTTATGAGAATAATTTACTCTAATTTTGTGGTTTTATTTTGTTTTGCAGTTCTTTGTGTTCCCGGTTAAATGGCGGATGACGGTACTCCATGACTCTCAAGTCGGTTTATTTTTTTCAGTTTCCCAAAATAACTGATTCCTTCTCCTTCAAAATGGATATCATTTTCTCAAACCTAAGAAAACATTTTCCTTCTTTTCCTCAAAATGCTCTAACAAAAATTTATGAAGCTAGATGTGAAAGATTGAGATTGTTAATGCACAAGGGTATACCAGAAGATGTACGTTAGATCATCGAAGCAAAGGTCTGACTAGCAGGTGAGTCTTCAATTTCATTTGACTCATACATGTCAGATCTTGGTAGAAGTTCATATTCTAAAAGGAGAAGAGCAAAAAGATTACAAGTCTGTCACAAATGTGCATGATGGAATTGTAACAAGCGATGTCGTTCTTTGGGGATGGTTTCCGTAAACAAAGAAGATAAAATTTTATTTATTAAGACTGGATTGAGTAAGGAGTCTTTAGATGATATCTTATTGACTCTTGATACACATTCTTGTGGTTTTGTGCATCGTGAACTTCTTAACATGTGGAATCTCTTCAAAGAGGAACAAAAGCAATACAGTCTTGGGAATCTAACTCTAAAAGACCCTGTTTGCCAATTTATAAGAAAATTAGATGGGAAGCTTATCCTCGACTCATAGAAGTCATTTAAGTTGTTTTCTGGACGTGAAACAGAGACAGATGTGAGCTACATCCACAAAAACATGTACATATTTTCTTCTTCTTCTTTATGTTCATTAAAAAAAAAAGAAAGAAAAAAAGTATGTATACATCTTGGGTTTGGCTTTGATAACACAAAATATGAATAGGAAAATGCATGCATCTTGATCCAGCCTTCTTAATTGAAAAACAAAGTAGGTAGATTATATCTCACATATGAGGCAACCAGTCGCATTATGGCCACTTGTCCCTTTTGGGAGCCTTATGTTACGCTGCTCTTGAATGGATCTAATACTGGTCAACAATACTTTGGCACAAAGCTGAAAGAGCAGACTACCTTCATCCCAATCTCAAGTGAGTATAAACTCACCTTTCATTAAGTTTTTAATAACTTGAGAAAAAAAAGGGCGAAACTACGGTTGTACTTGGTCTTTAATTAGATTATGAGCCCCGCACAGATGACTCGTCCTGTCATAGACTCAGGAGAAGATCTTCACACGCCAGTATGTAAATAAGGTTCGTGTGCCATACTCTGTAGAGAGCTGCATGCAACATTTCCAATTCTTGGAACTAAGGCTCTGTAGCGTTGATGGACAGAAAGAAGTGTCCCGTCTTTACAGTGAACGAAAACTGTTAACTGAGCTGTATACTTACTTTAATTAGTAGGCATCTATGGCGAGTTCTGACTGGCTGCGGTCAAGTACCATCTTCTTGGAATACAAGCCTTTAATTAGGTTTGCAGGAAGATAGAGGACTGTTATTCTGTAAGCAGGACAGAAAGGATTCAAAGGTTCATGTTGTCGGTTTGGTAATCCTTGTGGAGTTCTTATGTTGCACTAGTGACACACAACTCAAAGACATGCCACTATTGCACTCATGACGCGCAGTATAAAGATACGCCATGAAAACTGTACAAACAGGTATGTCATCATTTGTTATTATATTTCTTTTATCTTTGTATGCTTTTGTTGTATTTTGGTTTTTGGACAGACGATCCTTTGAGTAAGGTCCTTCAAGGGTTTCTAGACTTCTTTACCCTGATGGTTTTCTTGAAGTTAAAAAAAAATGACACAAAAAAAAAGATTCTGTTTTTCTTAATTTCAAACTTTTCTAACAACAGTCAACCTACCTTTATAGGTGCTATGATTACTTTTTCCCTTCTTTTCCCTCTTTAAACACTTCATTCTCTTAACTTTCCTCTAACTCAATCATTCAGAAGGAAGATGAAATTATAGGACCTCCTATTCGTAACTTTAAAAATGTCTATATTTTTTGTGGATCAAATTATGAGAAGAGTTTAGAGTTTATAATTGTAGCAAGCGCTCTTGATCGAACACATGTTGTGAGAAATATTCATGTTGTATATGGGGGAGGTTATCGTGGGTTAATGGGAGTTGTATCACTTATTACTTTTATAGGAGGCAATCAGGTTTTAAGTGTCATTTTTGGATCTTTAGCTCAAAAGAACATTACTGGAAAGACAGATGGAGAAGAAACATCTATGCATGGACGAATGAAAATAATGCTTGCCAACCTTAATGCATTCATTGTCTTACTAGGTGGTTTTGGTACTTTGGAAGAAATTTTTCAAATTGTCTCTTGGACCCAACAGAACATCCACCATAAAACCATTGGTTTGTTGAATGTTAATAATTTCTTTAATCTTTTGTTAATTTTTCTAGACAAAGCTGTGGAACAGAAATTTATCACACCTTTGGCAAGAAAACTTCTTATCTCTGCCTCCACTATTAAAGAGCTGATTGATAAATTAGAAGCTTTTGTTTATGAACCTGATAAAGCAATAGCTTAGATAGATTGGTTAACAAGAAGCAGTGAGGGAAGCAGCATACAAAGAAAGCCATATCTAACACTTCATCTTTAATTTTCCTTTACCTTTGATTTTATTTATCGTAATTTGTTTCTGTTTAAATTTGTGTCAGATTTCTCCAATAGGTACTATCTTCTATCCTTTACTCATCTATATTTTAACATTACGGATAATGTTGTGATCTAGTTGGGGGAAGGATAGTTTTTTTTTTTAAAAAAAAAGTAGGGAAGTATGATATGATTTTCATGAACTTACTAAACCAATGAATATTAGCAAAGTAAAGAGTAATTTTACTCCTGAGACACATTTTAGTTGAAGAAAGTTTGTTTAGTGAGATGATTGTCATAAACCTACAACATAACCAATTAAGGATGGTAGAGTAAGGAGTAAATTTTGCTCTGTAGGTAATTTTACTCTTGAGACGCATCTTAGTTGAGAAAATAATTGTTTTAGAAGTAACAAAAAGCATATCTTGGGTCATAGCATAAATTTTTCTTCTTTCTTAAAAATCACATGCTTGGATATGAATGTTGAATTAATGAATTGAGAATGATACAAATATGCCTTGTGAGATTTTGAGCCTATTGATGAATGGATTAAACATTTGTACCATTTTTTTCTTTTTTGTGTGATTTTCACTCATGAAATTGTTACTCTAGAACTTGCTTTGATTCTTTTTTAGGCTATATTTTTACATGCATACATAAATATGATTGAGACATTTTGAAATAGCTACTTTGACCAAATAGTCATCCTTGTATATTTTCCCTTGTGCAATCCCTTTGAGCTTATTTGACTATTCCTTGTTTTTAGCTCATTATGTATCTTAAAAACAAAACATGTTTTTACCCAACCTTAGGGAATAAGAGAGCATTGGCCTTGTTCTTAAATAAATGTAAGGGTATGTGTGTGCAAAATGTTAAAAAAAAAGAAAAAAAAAAGAAAAGAAAGAAAGAGCTGACCACCGCTGCATTCAAAGAATTATCAGAGTCTCCTGATACACCATGTGACATATCCATATCTAGAATAAAGATGGATGCTTGGAAACAACAGGAAAAGAAGGAGAAGGTTCATGTCTAACAATGAATTTAACTCACCAATTTGGGATTGATCTTTAACAAAACATTAGTCAAATATTGGTTATTGTCCTTATTGATGAATGTTCTCAAATATCTTCTCCACTTTAACTATACCATAATTCTTTTTTATTCACTTTGGTATTTATCTTCTCATATCCATATTATCCTTTCTCCTTTACCATGACCCCATTACAACCTTGAATAAAGTCCTCTTAATTTGTGTGTGCATGTGTTCTGAGTAGTAGAGAAGTAAAAGATAAGTAAGCTTATGGTAGTGCAATTTTTCGTAGGTTGAATTGAGTAAAATACTTATTTTTTGAATGTTTGAAGGATTAAAATTGAATCCTATGAGGATCTTTCATTCTTAATTCATTCTTTTTAACTGAAGTTTCCGTGCTTGATGGTTTGAGATGTGAAGAAATATTACCTCAAAAATGCTTTGATCCCTTGAATGACTGGTTGCTTTTCTTGTTTCATTAAATCTTTTAGAGTTTTTAGCTTTTGAGTCTGTGTCGTTTTTCTTTGTTCTCTAGTTTTTTTTTCTTATGTGTTTTACCCGGGAGTGCAAAAGTTTAGTGTGGGAGAATTTGATAACAATATATTTTATTCATTTTATAATCCTCTCGCTAGGCTTCTTAAGGTTCAATTTAGCTTAATTAAATTGATTTTGTCACATTTTATGAAATTAAGCTTAATTGGAACATTGAAAAAATTATTACTTGAAATGTCATTAATTTGGGTGATTACATTCTTAAGTAAACTGGCTACAATTTGACAGCTTGGAGTTGAAGCAAGATCAAGAATTCTGAACCTGAGAGCTTGACCTATCGGTACTCATCAGACCATATCTTGAGATGTAAGTGAACTTTGGAGCTGAAACCGATGCCATTTGAAAGCTAAGATCCATATCTACAACTCTTATGAATACCACTTGATCAGATTACAAACTTTTATGCTTGTAAATACACATAGAAGAAGATTGGACGCATGAAGAAGGAAGGAAAGCTTGAAATTTTCTAGGCGCCCCAACGCTTAAGCGCCCGTAACCCAGTGTTTAAGCTCTTAAGCGCTTAAACACCCATAACCTAGTGCTTAAGCGCTGGACGCATATTCAAAGTCTATAAATAGGGTGTTAGGCAGAATTTCTGAGAAGTTTTTAGTTGAAGGCACCAGACATGAACTTTGTAATATCAAAGTTCCATAATTTAGAATTCTCTTCTTCTTCTTCTTCTTCTTCTATGGAGTTCATCTTTTCTTTCTTTCTTTCTTCTTTATTCATGAGCAACTAATCTTCATCTTGCTTGGGTCACTACAAGAATTTTAGAAATTAGCTACCAAATTTAGCTATGAAAATTTTTTGCAGCTAATTTACGAATGGATAAAAAATAAAATTATGAAGCAAATAGCTATGGAATAGCTACGATTTAACTACGAAATTTAGTTACGAAAAAGTTTGTAGTTAATTCCTAGCTAATTAGCTGCGGATTAGCTATGGAAAAAATTTTGTAGCTAAATCTTAAATGTAAATTTTTTTGACAATTAACCACAGAATAGCTACAATTTAACTACAAAATTTAACTAAGAAATTGATTTCATAGTTAATCCATAGCTAAAGTAGCTGCGGATTAACTACCAAATATTTTTGTAGGTAATTTTGATAGAAAACCTTAGCTTATACGCCCAATAGCCCGCCCTCCAATTTCCCAAATTCCCAAATCTTCCTTGACCACCAAACCCCCCCATTCAGGCACCCATTCCTTAATTTCTTCTCTCCTTTCAAGCATCACGTCGCACCTCACTCCTTTCCCCCCCCCATTCCTTCCTACCGGCCACCACACCATCCTCAACCCACGCCACTCCAATAGCGCCCATCCCCCTTCTCTCTCTCTGTTGCAAAGCAACCCGCGCCCACCCCACCACCCAAACCCCCACCTCCATCGTCTCTCTCTCCCAACCACCATCCAAACTCGTAGCAAAACCCAACCCACTCTCTTCTTCCACCCAACCTTCACCCACCAGTCCAACCCGCGTCTGCGCCCAAACCCGCAGATCCTCTCTATCATAGAGCCATCATCATAGCTACTCGTCCATCTAGGTAAGATTTGAGTATTCCATTATTGCCATACTTGGCAATAACATGTACTAAAATGATATTAAAGGATCTGCACGTATTGTTGAGTTGATTATTGAGAAAGGACACGAAACTTTGGCCTGATATCTGATTTATTGAAAAAATATTTAATGTTAGGTATTTGTGATTTATGATTCTGTAAGTTCTATTATCTTGCCCTTTCTTTCCATGAATAGGGCTGGAATTTTCTTGGTTATTTCTTTCTTCTATCTTTCAAGCTTTTCTTGCTTTCCATCCAATTTAATGGCTCCTAATTCAGTTATAAACTATTGTCTGTTTCATCAATTTTCCATCAGGTTTAATTTTATTTTATTTGATGACAACACTTAATCACTTCATATGTGGAATCTAACGATTTCTTCGTGTTGATTTCTGGTCTGGACAGGTAGCTCGTGCATCGGCTTTCACTTTTGGCTCTATCTATGGAAGCATCAGGCTTAAGATCCTCAAGGTATTTTTTCGGTCCTACTCCTATATATTATTGATATTGTAGTATCCCTAATAATTGCTTTAATCTCTGAATTTGTTTGACAAAACTTTGTTAGGGAGATTTTCTTTTGCTATTATGTTTGGGGCTTTTAGCCTTTACATACGTACTAAGTTTTCTTCCTCAACAATCAGTTTGTAGTCAAAAATTATGAAATCTGGGATGTGTTACATTTGGATTTGTTGATTAATTAAGCACATTGAAGTGGAAGTGCATAAGTGATGGTGGGCATGGAGAGGATTTTTGTTCACAGTTTTATGTAATCAAGCCAAGATTCACATTGATATGTCATGTACGAGGGCAACTCCGTATTGTTTTGGGATTAGTTTGGAACCAAATTTTCTTGATAATTATAATCTTTGCTCTTTCTTTGCCTCTGTTTTTTGCTTTTCATTCGATCAATCTGTTTCGATTATGGTTACTTACTCAGTTTAGTTTTGCCTCATTTTGTTTTCCATTTCTTATTGTTTATTCTTTCTTGATTTTGTTCTCCATTTCTTATTGTTTACCTCTTGCAATCTAATAATGGTATTGAGTGTCACTATTCCTAATTTTCTTGGATGACTTGTTTAGAAAATTGGCTTCAAATTAGGGAATTAAGATGTTCTGTTGAACTGGTTTTCATTCATTTTCCAAGTATTGACCTTGTAATTCTTTAATTATTATTTCTTCTTGGGTATTCTAAATTTCCAATTATGGTTATATAATTTGTGTTGAACAAGTGAGATTATGAGAACAAGATTGTTATTTTCGACCCCTCAAACTAGGGGTGTGCAAAAAATCCAAAAGAACTAAACCAAATCTTAAACTGAACCAAACTACTCCATAAATAACCATATTTTTTTAAATCAATTTATAACCTGAACCAGATTTTTTTAAAAGTGGTTCAGTTTTCTGATTTCTTATCCAAGTCGATTCACTTCTAATAACCAAACCACTCCATTTCTCATAAATCATTCCAAACAAATTTCGTTGTCGTCTTCTTGCCCTGTCTCCATCGCTTCTTTCTTTCTTTCTTTGGCTGGTGATTATCTAAGCTCATCTTATTCAACTTTGGGTTATATTTTGATTATAATTTTATGGGTTATTGCTAACTATGGGTTATTACTGCATTCCACTCGATTCTTTTGCCTTGCAGCACCTTTTTTTTCTTCCTATTTTTACTTAAAAATCAATGTTCATTTGCTCTAGGAAGCACATTTTGGTGGATTTCATATTTGCTTTGTGTATGGTTTATGTGCATTTTTCATCTTTTAGTGTATTGTTCATGCTTGTTTTTTTTTGGTACATCTTTGCCTAGTCCCTAAGTTTTGCGTGAAATGTCTATGATTTATCCATTGATATAATATATCTCTGTTCTGTTTATCTCTATGGCTTTAATCAATTTGATTTCTTACTTTATTCTGCTCATTTTTTTTTAGTTTGGGATTTACTTTATTGGATTTCTTTATTGGGTTCTTTATTTGACGGTTTTGATTTTTGGACTTGAGATTCCATGACTTTTTTTCTTCTGGATCTTCTCAAGTTCCCATTTTTTCTTTTTCTTTTTTAATGATTTATAGCTTGAGATTTCTCAATTTGCTTTTGACTTAATGTTCTGTTTTCAATGTGAGTTGAGCTCAGGGGATGTGTGCAAAGAAGTGAAATGTGGAAATGGAACTTGCAAACCTACTAGTCATAGCACTTTCTTATTTGAATGCGAATGCAATCCAGGTTGGAAGCAAGCTTCTTCTTCCCATGATGAGGGCTTGAAGTTTCTTCCTAGCATAGTTCCCAATTGTAAGAACTCTCTCGCCTAGAAAGAAGTTATGCTGTTTGATTTAATCTTAACACTGCCTCTAATTGGGAAAAAAAATTGTTAGTGGAATATTTGCTTTCAGTAGTGTACTAACACAGTAACACATGGTGATTTTAGGAAGCACAAATTATTATGTAGTACGTTTTGTTTTTGGTGACTGTTTTGGCTGCATGTGGTTGAAAAAGTCCATGGTATTTGGGAAAATTATCTACATTGAGTTTGAAAGTGAATTTATTTATTGGATTATTAATGTTAATATTCTTTGTTTTTTGGGAGTCCCCAAATGTTTCATTAAGTTCCCAATGACTCATATGTTTGGTATTATACATGCTGAATTATTTTTTTACATGTATATAGCTTTCTCTTTTTTATGTGTGAAACTCCACACACACACACAAAGAAGTTTGTGAAACTTTTTTATGAAAATGACACACCTCTTTTGTTCAGGACAGAACCTCCCTGCTATTCCTGCTTTTTCCTGCAATACTGCTTATTCTAAGATCTTGGGTTTGGGCTGGATGCTTGCCAGCTTTCCCCGTTCAGATTTGCCAGGTATTTGCTTCTAAGCTCCTTTTGTTTGATGTCATTTTGGTATTTACTTGCTTAGATGAAACATTGATATGCAATTTGTCATTGAGTATTATCATTTGTCAGGCATGGCTGGTATTCCTTTACACTGGTTTGGCATTGTGAGAGAACATATTGAGACTCAATGGAAGTGATATTTGTCCATGGTACAGACATTAAGGTTTTGTGATAGGAATTTTTTTTATAATGATCCCTCGTGAAACGAGAATGGATCATGGTTAATAAATTTATTTTAAGACACTTGGACATGGCTCAAGTGATCTGCTTTATATTAATTTGCCACCTTCTAGTGTGTGGACAAAGGACTGGATTGATAGGGACTGAATATAGGTAGATATATATTGGAGACTAGCTCCTTCAGTTCAGTTATATTGGACTGAATATGAGAAAGAAGAAACTCTGCTTGAAACCAGCAAGGTTGCCATGTTGACTTTCAACGGACATAACGAGTAATAAATGATGCTTTGGCATGCCCATGTGTTACTGTTTTATTGTTGCTGGCTTGCTGCATTCTTTGGGAGTTTTCATTGATCTCTTCAAATTTGAGTGCATCAATCTTCATACTTATGAATGTGTGTTCTTGCAACTAACTCTGAAAGATCTAGTTCTTTTAAAGTTAAGCACTTTAATCCAAGGCTTTTCAAAACAATGCAAAAGCCTTTATTTGTTTCTCTGTGATTGCATTTATCCCCCAAACCCTTTTATTCTTTATATTACCTAAAAATTAGTAAGAATAATATATTTATTGAATCCTATTTGGTTTAGACGTTTAGTTAGCCATCCCAGTTCATACCTAAAGTTAGAACTTGGATTATACAATTAATGAAGATAAAAGGGTTTTATTGACTGATTCAAACTGCTGGTTAACACTTTCAGTGTCAGAATCCTATATTCATTTGATTATTTAGAATTGTTGATGGCTTCTATAATGTCCAGGGGAAGCAGTTCAACTGTAAATCCCTATTGAATCAAAGCCACTAAATAAAATTGAAACATGCCTACCTAACTACCAAGAAATATCTGTCCTTATTTTGGTGTAACCAAAAATCACATTGGAAACTAAAAAAATTTCTTACAGTATATTCATGTTCTCTAGACCACCAAAGGTGCTTAGAATATGTCCACTTAATTTGTTAAAACTGATGTCTCTGAAAAAGAAATTATGTCCAGAATAAGTATTGCTTAAGAGAGAAAATATGGCTTCAGAAAAGCAACATGAAAATGTTTAGTCGTAATATTGCAATGAATAGAAGAAGCATAGTTGATGCTCTTCAACAAATAGACTATTATAAAATGCAAGGATTATAAATGGTTCTAAATACATATAAATAATGCAAGAAACTTCCGAACATAGAACCAACCAAACAGAACTGAAAAGAAATATAGCATCACTTACAATGATCTTAAACTAGTCACATTTCCAAGATATTCAGGAATCATTCCTATAAGATTGCAACCCCTCACTACTCTGGGAAACAATTTGACAATATGTAAATTTGTGACAGCAAAAAGGTATTAGCAGCTCCTTTTTATTTTCTTTTGATAAATTATTGAGCCATTAACTCACAAAATGAAAATGAAAAAAATAATAATAATCCAAGCATTTAACTCACAGTGTTTCCAAATTTGTCAAGCTATTAAGTTGTGGAAAATAAGAATCTGATCCTTTCAAGTCACTAATTCTCCTACATAACATATTTTAAGTATGGTGAAACACAACAAGAGAACAAATTAAATTTTGAAACCTTGGCTACAATAAAAAACGCCATACTTACAAGTTACTGAAGTTTTTTAGAAATGAAATCCCAGAAGGAATTGGCCCACTCAAACCATTACCTTGCATCACCTTGTCACAATGAAAAACCATTCCTCTGATGAAACAATAAATAATATGTAATTCAACTAGAAATAACTGAAGATTTAAATTTCTCAAGAAGCAATAAAAGATTCATATAGCCTCAAGATTTATCCAGCTCTGAATGAAATCGAGTATAGCTCCAGAGAATTGATTTCCGCCAATTCGACTGCATTATAAGAGGGTAAGCAACAAATAAATGTTGTTATTGCTATGAAACAACAATACAGTGAATGTAATTTAGTGTAATAAAAGAAAAATAAAAGAAGGACGCTTACAGGTGCTTCAATGTAGTAAGCCTAGCAAATGTTGCAGGTAAATTTCCCGTAAAATAGTTGGAGGTAAGAAGCCTATAGAAAAATTGACACTTATAATATAAGGCATAGGGATTAGGATTTCAAAAGAGTAGAGTGCACTTTATTGAGTATAGTCTGGAATGGATAAAAATCAACAATTTAGATTTTTATAAAATACAAGCAACCTATAGCAATCTATGAATTTGGAAATAGTTTTCTCATATATGATTATGTAAGCACTTTAAAGTTGCCAAATCAAAGGCATAGAACGCAAATGAAAAATCTATCAATGGACACAAAAGATTTATTTTTTCAGTACTAAAAATCAATCAACCACTTAAAACAGAATATAGCAACTGAAAATGCTAGGTCATAAAGGTGTTCATATTAGCTTATTTTGTGTAAGAACAGGTTATAATCAAAATGCTGCAGAGAGAGCTTTTAGCTGAAAAGCTATTGCATAAATAGCTTATGTCAGAGCAAAAATCTGAGCACTGTTGCATAAATAGCTTATGGACCACAATACTCTATATTTCATATTTACTTCAGTTAAAGGGGAGAATTTTGTTTTTAAACCGATTCATTTTCATGTTCTAAGTTTTCTATTTGTTATTTTTTTCACTTGCCGTTTGTTGAGTATCTTCTCAACAGATATAAGATAATTTGTGACAACAAAGTTTTGCTTCCTAATCTATTAGCAAAATGGACTACTTTTCTTTTAGTGCTCAATCTTTATACAGGCACACAAGAGTATTTGGTAAAATAAAGCAAAAAATTAACAAATTGCAATTAATTAAGGCTTTTAAAATTATTTTATATATTAGTAGTTGAGACTTAAATAGCCTGCTAGCTTCTAAACTGATAGAAAGAACTTATTGAATATCAATGTGCCAACCAAGCATTCCACTTATCATTTATGTATGAATTCTTCATCCAATATCATTATTATAAAAAAGTTGAGTGCAACAAGTATCAAACAACTAACTGTTCTGTAATGACAAAAATCAAATTAAATTTAAATATAAAGGTTTAAATATGTTTTTACATATGAAAATATAATATTTTTTAATTTTAGTTCCTTTAATTTTTTTTTAATCTCTATTGTTAGTAAACTTTTGATAATGCTTGACTCAAATCAAATTAATGCTTGACTCAAATCAAATTAACTCAAGTTCCTGTAATTTATGTTGCTGATTTTAAGTATAATGTTCTTGTATCCTATAAGACCTTAAATTTTCATATATAATGTATGACTTGGATTTCATTTCTGGGTTGTTGTCAATTTTAATTTTAGAATTCTCAGTTGTGAAATTACTCTCTCTTCATTGTCTAATAGGTATGCTCTTGAAAATGTTCCATAATAGAAAACGCAATTAAAAGCAATATATAGCCCACTCAATACATCAAGGCAAAAAGAAAAGCAATTTTAGAACCACATGTATAAGCTTCTCTTTTTAAGATGCACTTTCAAGTCCAGGCAATAAATCAATTTATAACCAATCTTCTAGTTTTCTGTCATGGTTTTCTTTTAAGCCACAATGCATTTGAATGTTTGCAAGTTTGATAAATTTTTTAAACTACATATTTTAGTGGTGATGAGTCTCCTGTCTTTCAATACATCCTTTCCTTGTCATATTTCTATTCAACATCACACCCTAGTCTTAAAGACTTGGGAGTTGGCAATGGATTCCCTTTTTTACAGTTCCATAATTTGGTGATAAGCAAGTGTACTGATATTACTCTTTACATTAACTTTAAGATCTTGATTCAGTTCCCCACTGCATCCACTGAATGGAAACACAATCACAAACCAATAACCTTGTTTATTTAAATTTAAGTTTATTGATGTCTCATGAAAACATACCAGGGATGCTTGGTGTTTAGTTTGGTGTTTAGTAAGAATTTGTTATGTATTTTGTTTACCAACGAAGACTGTCAATCTACAGATTTTGATCAACTTCAATCTAAAATTATTTCATATTTTTATCTTGAAACAGGTTGGGATAGGGAAGAGACAAAGCAATACAGTACTTGAAGGAGAACACACATCTTTTAGAAGAAATTGAAAAGGTTGGGTAATTTGAACCTGCTATATGCTATTGGCTATTTGTAAAATTAGATCTGATGCTTTGACTGCAAAATTGAATGTTCTCTGTTGCTGAATAAATTTTTCTATATTGGAGAAAACATATATCAATAAACCAATATTTATGAAATAGTTTCATAGCAAGTCTTGCACTTCATGCATGCTTTGGGCAATTTCTTTTTCCAAAATGATTCGTACAAGTACATGCTTATATACTTGTTTAGTTGTCTTTCCATATATAAGAATGGGAGTTTGAGATTACTAGGAAATACACATCTTACATGTCGTTACCTAATCTATAAGGGAAAACTCCATTTGATGAGCTCATTTTTTTAAAACTTGTGATGAGAGAAAAATAACTTAGCAGCATTAGAAAATGTTGTTATATATGTACCTACTATATATATATTCATGTTTATAACCATCGTGACTCGTGACTAATTTTTGGCCTAGACTAATTTAGATTATTTCTGATTCTCTGAATTCTCTTTACCAAACTAATCATCAGTTTTAACTTTACTAGATACGAATAAATCTGTGTTTAAACATTGTAGGGACAATTAATCATTAGGTTGAGCTTGAGACAAAGACACAAATCCTGAACTAAAGAAGCTACATACATATGAGACAAAGCAGTCATTGAGATAATAATACAAATACGATTTACTATAATAAGAGCATGACTGGCACTGAGAATATATTATGCTTCAAGGTTTGTGGTTCTCAAACATATCTTATATAATCCACCTACCATCTGCTATAATAAGAGCACACAAATATAGTATAAGCTCCCATATTACAATCCATAACTAATTTAGTTCTGAACTCAAGGCACGTAAAACACCAAACTCCATTATAGCTTTTCCTTCGGCATTGATGACTCATGTTTTTGTAAGAGGCATAGTACACTTGAAAATAATCTAATGCAAATTTTAAATTATGATTTGGTGAAAAGATAGATTAGAGAAGTAATAAGATGTTTGTGCTTTGAGAAATAATATCTAATATATAATATGATCATATACAGAACTTAGTTTAGGCACTATGGCTAGTTCACGTTAGATTGGATTTATCCCAGAGGATGAGCTACTATCATTGCAATTAGCAACTACCAATGACTAATCTATCTAATCATTTGAGTAAAATTATGAGACATGTATGCAACGCAGTTAAGTACTGAACCTTATTCATATTACAAGGGTGAAAATCTGTATATAATACACCTTGTACCAAAAAAAAAGAAAAGTAAATAATGCAACAACAAAGAAAAAAACTAAATGTAGCTGGTCATCTAGATATAATATTTTTAAACTTGTAAAAGACGAGGATAAGGAAAAGATCTGGATCAAAATTAATTAGTCTAGTCGAAACGACAACTAATTAAAAAGACATACACGGAGAATTGAAGAACAAGGAATAACAACATGGTTATATGCTGAAGCTGTAAGTTAATTATTATTTAATGAATCCAATCAATACATGTTTTAAGGTCGGTGATCATGATGCTATCGATTACTACCAAGATGATGGATCCTTGACAACACCTAATATCATCACAGATGATGGAATGCTATCCTTGTTTTATGCATATGCCCCACTAGAATAAGTGGACATAAATGAAATGCATAATCCAAATGATGTTCCATTTGTTGACCAATTCATTGATGACAACGAAGAAGATGAAAATACCGAGTTCATAGAAGAAGATGAGGAGCTATATGATTCAAACTCAAGTAGTAGCAGTTGAACTTTGTTTATGGTATTTACACTGAAATGTCTTTTTTATATTTTATGAGATTGTTTGACAATATTGATGTATATAGTTTGTTAACATGTTATGTTTCATTATTGCAAACATTTATCATTGCAATCCGAGGTAGGGACAATGGACGTGGTAGAGGGAGCAGCCGCAACAATCCACCCGATTGTTCTCAATCGCGCACTAGTTCACCACTATTGCAGCCGTCTCCGCGCTCCTCAAGTATACCTATATAATAATATTTTTTTTTTGTTAACTCTTGATCTATATGTATTTATGAATTCAGATTGCCTATAATTATGTTACGTGTTATTTCAGCTACTAGCCTCTTAACCATTGGTGACCCATCAAATGTTGTTCCACCTTCCACTACTATCTCTATCCCTATCCCTGTCCCACCCACCACTGTCGATGTCTCTGTCCCACCCCCCACTGTGCCCCTAACTAGCGACCCGATTTCCATGCCTTCAAGTGGAGCATCTCAAATAGAAACTGATAGAAGGCTAGTTATATCTGTAGAAGACGTCTTTCAACCGTGAGTAAATGTGTGAATGTCATGTTTTATTACATTTATTTTATTTTTAGATTATTAACATATTGTGGACTTGTAGGAGGAGGTTTGTCTCGTAGTCTGTGACCCGTGACATTATGGCCACTGTGATCACACGGGTGCCCATTCCAGTTGAAAAATGGAAAAATTATCCTGCTAACATGAAGGATGAACTATTTCAAGATTTTATGGTAAGTAATTGTGTTTCTAGCTACATTGTATCATACAATTATCTATATAAAGAAATACTAACATAGATTTATTTTAGAATAAATATCGATTTGCATCAGATTATGATCATTGCATGGTAAGAACTATTTGGGACAAAACATGCATGGACCGTTATTCAAATGATTTAAAGAATCATAGGAAGGCAATCATGAAAAAGTTGGGGACATCAAACATGGCTGACCTTAAGGGCCATGGGCCCTCAATTGTGAAGTCAGAAGTGTGGGATGGCCTAGTTGGCATTTTGTTAACGCCAGAGTGGCAAAAGAAGTCTGTTGCTGGTCGAAGCAATAGAGTGGCTGTGTCTGATGCTATGCTGTACACTGTAGGCTCAATAAGCTTCGGTCAACATAAGAAGAAGATGGTAATATAAAAAATTTCTTATGTATTTGTTGCAATATCCTAATAATTCTATTTTATACTATTGTATAATTATAGTACAAATGAGTTAAGGTTCTAACAGCTTGTATGTTGTGTTACTTTGGCTATATGAATCTAAATTGCATGAGGTTAGTCCTATTTTAAAAATAAGATACAAGGTTTTTTGTAATTTTAGAATTTTATATTCTAATAGATGTTGATTACAGGAGGTAGAGCTAATCGTCCAGTCCCTTTCAGAGACTTGTATGAGAGTGTGCATAAGAGGAAAAATGGAGAATATGTCACTCAGCGCTTGAAAGAAATCATTGTAAGTGTCTTTAAAATTAAAACTAATCATATTTAAGTTGATTGTTTTGATAAAGTTTTCTACATTTTTCGTTTCAGGACTCTTATGACACCACGATATTAGATAAGTATGGAGAAGACTCTTCACTGCATCCTATGGTAGATCAGGAGGTGTGGATGCAAGTGACGGGTCCCAACAAGAAGGGACGAGTCCATGGCATGAGTCATAGTTTAGGTATTAACATTCATGGATCTAGCTCTACTTCTTTCTCACATATTGGTGGTTCCTGCTGCACTATTCCGACACAAGCCATAAAGGAAGCTGTTAATGAAGCAGTTGCTTCCTTTGTCCAAACGCAGTTGAGGCCCATCCTCCGTGACATTGTTAGTTCTCAAGCAAGAAGTGGTGTGCCGCAAACACCATCACAAGAGAGGATGATGAAGCTAATAATGATGAGACTAACTTAGATTGATTTTGTATTTATTGATTAGTTATCTTTTCTTTGTATGTATAACATGTTTTGAACTAATGTAATTATAATATTTTGTTGCTTTGCACTATTTATTAGGTTTCTTTATTTGGATTTGAATTTTGTTGGATTGAATTCTGTTTGGATTGAATTATGTTTATAGGTATAATTTTAAAATTTATTAATATTATTATAAAATAAATTATGGTTTGCTACGAATTTGCTAGGGATTAGCTAGGAATTAGCTACGGATTAGCTACGAAAAAATTGCTACGGATTAGCTACGGAATTGCTATAGATTTAACAACATTATAACTAGAAAATGGCTACAGATTAGCTACGAAATTGCTACGGATTTAAAAACATAATAGCTAGGACATAGCTACAAAATTGCTAGGGATAATTACTACGGATTAGCTACGAAATTGCTATAGATTTAGCAACATAATAGCTAGGTAATAGCTACGGAATTGTTATGGACACTTGCTACGGATTAGCTACGGAATTGCTATAGAAAATTGCTACGGATTAGCTACAGAATTGCTACGAAAAATTGTTACGAATTAACTACGGAATTGCTTCGGATTCTAGCTAGGAAATAGCTGCTATATTGCTATGGATTGTTAAAATTAGCTACGAAATTGCTATGGAATTGCTAGTAAATTTTTCATAGCTAATTACCTACGGAAATGTAGAAAGTTTCAAAATGAAAATTAGCTACGGATTTGCTTCGGATTAGCTATGAAAATCTTTTAATTAGCTACAAATCAGCTGCAGAATTTTTTGGTAGCTAATTAGCTACCAAAAAATTACTACGGACCAATCCGTAGCTAATCCGTAGCTAATGAATTGAGCTACGGATTAGCTACGGATTTTTTCGTAGCTAATCTATAAATTTCTTGTAGTGAGTGAAAAGGTGAAGCTCTTGGTAATAAGTTGAGGTTAGATTAATTTCCTTCTTGTACTTGAATGACATATTTTTATGTGATCTTTATACGTATTGTATGTTGTTTCGGATTAATATAGAAACTCTTCTTGTATAATGAATATCTTGATTCCTTGTAGACAAGACATTGACACAGTAGATGCTTGAGACCATTTACAAGTATTAGTAGATAATTATTGGAACCATAATATGATTACATGTATAATCTAAATTGAACTTTGAATGTTAAATCTTCTGATTGGAACCTTCATTATGTATGATTTCAATTGAGTTATAAAAAGAAATAATCTTGTCTTTAATTTATTATCAAGAGTGAATCTCCTAATCCAAGCAACTCTTTTTCATTTGTGAACAACTTACATCATCTTTAGTATTGTGACAAATCTTCTCCTTAACTCAGATAATTTTCTCTTCATCAATTTCATATGGATCGACCTCGGACTCCCGAGAATTTACTACTTAAAACAACCTGCACTTGGGTTTGAAACTTTTAATTATCTCATCACCAACCTCTGCCACCACCGAACACCATCCCTACTGCAACCCAGAATCTATCCACTGAACCACTACTACCCAAACCCAAAAATAGGTCCTTCGCGCGTTTGTCGTCATCCTTAGCCACCAAATTGCCAAGTCGACGCCATCTTGGCGCCAGACCTGCTACCACAGCATCGAACCCAACTCCGCCGCTACCAGATCTGCGACCACCAAGCATCCATGTCGTCAAACACCGTGTTCGACCTATCTCGCTTGCTGCCACCTAGAACCATGGAAGAACCCGTCACCAACGCACCCAAATCTCCACCTAGGAGTTCTGGTAATAACCACCAGAATATGACCTTAATCACACCTAAATCCACAACAAAACAACTAAGTGCCCTTTGAACTTCCGCACATTAGTCACCAGAGCAACAAAGTTTCCTTGCCTCCATCCACCTCGAGCCCTTTGTATTCTCTTCGTCACCCACAAAGACGTCGCACCCAAACCCGAATCAGAACTATCACCATTGAGCCAGGTAACCTGAACCACGACGCCACCACCAATCTCCCCCTGCCAACAACCATACCAAACTCACATCAAATCTCCCTGATGGTTACCAGTTACTAACTGTAACTTTTGGTGAGTATCAATACTCTTAACCTCAAAGTGAGTATTATAGAAAGCTCCATAAAATATAATTTAACCCAAGGATAAATTCAAAATATGATGTATAGGCTTCCTTTTGGTACAACTGGCTAGAGCATATTTAGACCCAGCCACCTTCCACCGTAATCACACACCAAATAGTGTTAGTTTAGCATCAATCACATCCAATTTCTTTAAAATAAAAAGAAAATATAACACAAGGAAGCAACTTTCTCTTTCCATTATTTGAACGTACAAAATACGATATTTGACTCATATATAGATATAGTGCAGATTTCAAAACTATACACACGATATACGAGAGCAATAAATTACACTCATATGCAGATACGATGTCTTATAGAATGTCGTATTTGGAGTGTATAAAAAATTTTTCTCAAGTTATGAATCACTTAATGAATGAGATTAAAATATAAAATTTGAAAATAAAATTACTCAGTTAATATTTAACTATATTGAAATGCATCATTAATTGGGTTCTCAATGTGTAAGTAACCGAGAAGGAATCAAACTAATCTTCCTGTTTCCTAATTTAATACTGGCAACACAAATGAAAAAAAAACCAATCTCAATTTAGTTGGAAGGACAAAAAAATTAGACAAAAAATGGGGATAGTGGATTTGAATCCCCCAAGTAGAGCCTTTATAAGATTGTTATATGTGGGTCTCTCACTTTCAAAGTGGCCATGTTCATGATCTCGTTCAGCACTTGCAATTTCACATCCAAATTGGAAGTAGACATCTCATAGCAATTAGCAGAAGTCTTGAGATCAAGATGTACTTCGATAAGATCAGTTAGAAAATGAATTTCAAAGCTTTAGAGGGAAAAAAAGAAAAAGAAAAACTAATAAGATGTGAGAAAGGGACAAAAACACCTGCATGGGATGACACATGCATTAAAAGCGAGTTGCATCTCTTAGAGAGAGAACTGTGTTCAATCCCTAGATAAATCTTGTGGGAGAAAGAACCATATTGTTTTGCTCTCAACCTGAATTGGAGTCAAGATCCTAGAGAAAGTGACGGAAACCAATAGCTTAATTTGGATAGTTTGATTATGATTAAAATTTATGAACGCAAGAGTTGCGTTTCAGCGTAAAAAGTTAGGAACGAAGAAAGATGTCTGAATCTGGATTGTTAAGATGACAAAAATATATGGAAAATGGACAATGTCGTTGCGTTGAGCGAAAAGCTTTTGCCAATTTTGTGATACTGCCTAGTGCCAACAAGGCCTCGTTGCAATAATAAGATAATGGCAAGAAAACGGTGTTTGACAATGGCGCATATATTTTTGACAATCTAAAGCAGATTTTGCGCATATGAAAAACACGTTATTTCAGGTGCAAACAATAATCTATATATGTTTTCCCAAAATCTAATCCAGTCATAGATAAATGAAGTGGGTTCTTGTTCTTACCGCATTAGCTCAGCTTGCCAAAGGCAGTTTAGGAAGAAGTCAAAACACGTGTACCAAAATGGCTAGCCCAAGTTCAATGTACCAAAATAATCATTGGTTAATGTGTTATGTTACGACTTACGAGCATGAAGTGTATGATACATCAAACAAAAGATTTTATGACTCAAACAAAAGATTTTATGAAAAAGTTGCCTTATAAACAATCATTCATTAATATGATTTTATTTTGATTTTCACAAACTCAGCTTATTTTGTCCAAATGAATTTTGGAATTCTGATAGGGGATGGGTAAGAGAGCCTTGTTCAAGGCAAGGTACCTCCAGAAATTAAGAGAGAAATTGAGAAATGAACTTCTGAATATCCGTTCCTTTCATTCAATCATACTTTTAACAAGTTACAGAACATTACTCTTTTCTAATAATAGACTCACTTAGCAGACTCAAACATACCGTTCAAATTGCTCCTACGTGCCTTCATTTAGGGAAAAAAATTATTTAAACTGAACTTATTTTTAAAGTGAATAAATAAAAATATATTTATCTTTGATTTAATTTAACATACATTATCATCTTAATTTATTAAAATTTAATAATGAATATACCTTTACTTACTTTAAAGAAATCTTATTTTTCGTTTGCACTGCTTTTTTTTTTTCGGTCTAAGTTGCACTGCACCTTAGTCAGGATTGTAATCATCCCAATCCTTGGGCCTCTTTGTTGTACGAATTGGTCTTGGGCCTAATTGGCATGTGTGGTCCTCAGGCATAATCATGATCACCACCAAGGGAGACCATCAGCTTTTGGATCCAATTTAGGGTACTCTCCATTTTCCTGAAGAAGCATGTCTTTATGCTTTTGTTTGATGTATCATACACTTTATGAGGAAATATTATTTATCAAACCCATCGGCATGGCCTAAACTATATTATTTATCAAACACATCGAAGTATATTATTTATCAAAATTGGACACAACCCACATTTCTGAGGAAATCCCCTTCCTAGACAATTACCATCCTATTCAATTTGCAGAGCCTGGTATTCAAACAACCTCTTTTCCAAGTTAATGAAAGCACTATCTTCTACTTTTACGTTATGTTCAATGAACAAGAATAACTTATCTACACTACATATATGGCCATGCACAAACTCATGACAATTAAAGCTCACAGTAAACCACCAACTAAGATTTCCTACTGAGTTTTTCATGTGCCTTTTAGCCGTGTGCTGTCCCATCGTTCATCATACATACATACATACACCACTTCCAGTTCCAATACCATCCTAACAGCCTCATTCAAGATCTTCAGCCTCAAATTGGGCAAAACCAAATTGAGAATTCTACGGGTATTAGCTTTGCAGCTTCATGGTCAGGTGGATTTTGCAGTTTGTTCACACACCACGTTATTTTTCTTCTTTGGGACTCCAAACGTGCTTGCCTATAAGGATAATTTTGTTTCAAAGAGAATTTATTCAAAATAAAGTAGAACAATTCCTTATTTTTGCATATGAAAGGAAATATCTTGAATCTTTCTTCGTTATTCTAATTAGAAAAACTAAAAAAAAATTGCTAATTTTGATCATACGTCCAAATTTTTTATTTTATCCCCAAATGAGTACTTTTTTTTTATATATAAAAGTGACAATGAAGTTTGAACTTATAACCTGTCCAAGCTACTTAAACTCTTTATCATTAACTCAATTCTTGTGGTTTTATTCCCAAATGAGTATGATTTAAAGAATATATTAGTCTATTATTGTAATTAAAAAATGTAATTTATGGGTGTAAGTGAATTAGTTTGGATTGAGTTTTGTATTTTTTGACCAAGAAACCCAAGATGAGATGCGGATTAGTTCAGGTCGAGTCCACGAACGAGTCAAGATATTTTTTAAAAAAATATTGAGATTTTTTAAAAAAAGAAAAAAAAATCAAAAAAATCATGAAACAAAAGTTGGATCAAATCGAATTAGTTCGGGTTGTCAAAAAAAATCTCGAATTGAGTCGGTTCGGATTCCAAATCATAAAAATTGAGAATCGTGCTAATTCTTATTAGTTTTAATCGAGTTTTACCAACACCCAATTAGATCTGACTGTCCGAACTAAATCGAACTAATTAATTTGGTTCGATTTGATTTTTTCAAATTAATTGAGTTGTTTGAATCAATTTATACTCTTAAAATGTATATAATTTGATTTTATTTTATTCTTATTATACGAAGGCCACAGTCCACAGCTAAGAAAATTGTGTATTGGTCCTATTGGATCAGCTAGTAGATCAGACCCAAAGGTTGATGAGGTAGACGGCAGATGCATGAGTTTGGGCTCATCTCATGGACACTGGGTACGAGAGAAAACATAGCCAGAGTGACATGTTGGTTTAGCGTGTTTATAAAGTTAAACAGTAAAGCTTAATATTTTAAAAACGGAATTGAATATAGAATCTGTGAGAGCTCTAAATTATAATCCAATTGGTTTAATTGGTTGAATAGATGATTTGATTGGGATTAAATCGGATAATATAATAAGAAATAATTAGATCAAAAATATGATCCATTCACAATTTAACTAATTAAATTGATTGGTTAGGTTTGATTTTTGAATTTATTGGTAATGCTATTTGTTACCAAAGGAAACACTTACATGACAATATATTAAAGGAAAATGCTTGATACATAACTCTTATGATTCACATATCTTTACATAATAATTAGAGTATAATGTGTAAAAAATAAAATATAATTAATTATAATCAAATTATAAAAATTATATAAATATGAGGTAATATATACGTAAATATTTGTATGTAGCATTATTTATAGTAAAAAAAAACACAAATCAATTTGGTTGATAAACCCAAATACAACTATTTCATTCTCAAAAATGATATTTGCACATTAAAATCCTTATATTATCTTTACATTTTACTTGTTTGAGAAAATAAAAATCGAGAGATTATGTTGAAATACGTATTTTTCTTATTTTATTATTTAAAAAAATAAAATAAGAATGGCATAAATTTTTTAATTACTCTTTTATTTTATTTATTTTTAAATTATGAAACACGAATACATATACAAACACAAATATTACATAATACAAAATTAATATATGGATATGACAAATTTTAAAAATTATATAATTTGATAAGGTTAAAATATAATATATAAAATTATTATAATATTAACATAAAATTACAAATATTAAATTAAAATAAAAGTATAAATATTTCATAAGTCAACTTTTATTAATATAGACACAATAAAATTCTATTTTTCATCTAATCATTATAATATCATACTTATATTGATTCAAAAATTAAATAAATGATTAAAAAATATAAATTAAAAGAATTCAAAAACATTTTTAAAATATCTAATACGATGCATATTAAATACTAATATAATAATCATTTTTAAAATTATCGGTCATACGTAATTTGTACGTCGCTCTTGGAATTTAGTTTCGTGACATTTTCTTTCTTAAATTAAAGTCCATGCTGATAGCGACAGGTGGGAGGCCAAGAAGTTTCCTGGAAAGCAGAAGGAGCGGAAAAGTTGGGCACACCGGATAGGGACAGCTAACATGGATATATATATATATATATAGAAGGAGAATCAAATTATACAAATGTAAATCTTTTTTACTTATATTTACTTTTATATTATATTTAATTTAATCTAATGATTATTTTTAATAAAATTATCCAATTATTAAATAAAAATGAATCTAACAATTAAAAATAAGTATAAATTATTCTGATATATATATATATATTTCATGTTTTGTCTCTTAGTCAAAACCAACAACAAACGTATATTCTTATAAAAAATATAATTTTGATAATTTTACATTAAATAACATATATATATATATATTTAATATTATTTATTTAATATATATTTTTTTTTTATTTATATATTTTATTATTTTTTATTAAATTTAAACATTAGATAAAAATAGATCTAACATTGAAAATAAATATAAGTCAAAAAAAACTTTGATATAAGTTATCCTCTCTCTATTTATTATATATTATTATTATTTTTTATTAAATTTAATACTCTTAAAAAAATAAAAAATATTTACACCTCTTTTAAAAATATAAAATAATTTTTTCTAAAAAATATCATCATACACTATTTTTTTATACACCATTTTTTATCTTATTTTTTTATAATTATGATTAAATGAAAAAATAATAAAAATTTAATATAATTAATATAAAAAATATTATAAAAAAATAATGTAAAAAAATCAAAATTGTGTTCCAATTCCAATCCTAAACCCAAAGTGAACAGAGTGACACTTGATTTCGTTATTTTTTATAGTGTGGTCACCACCGGTGGCAGGTGGCAATTGCCAATTTACCAATGCATTATCTTCTCCCTCTTCCTCACCTGTATCCTTTGATAAATTATAGTATACTTATAAAGTATAATAATAAATATATATTTTAGAAACGACTTTTACTATTAATTTTTTCAAAAAATTTACATAAAATTTAAGTTAATAATTAAAAATTTATTTTAAAATATATATTTATTATATTTCAAAATTATTTATTAAAATATATATTTACTGTACTTCAAAACATTCAATAATTTTTTATATATTTTTATCACAAGTAAACAACAACAGAAAGCATCAAGGAAAAATCATTTCCCACCCAATTTTCAACCATCTTCTTTACAGGTTTCCCCCAAAGTCACGCCAAAGCCAAACACCCATTTTTCATTACTTTGAAAAAAATAATTAATTTTTTTTGTACATAAAAAAATTCATTTATATCATATTTCCACGTTGCAGGGCACATTGGTCATTAAATTAAATCATAGAACTTTCAGTAACAATAACGATGTCAATTTAGATGATAAACTTCACATTATAAAGTATACTAACTGTACCCCAAAAAAAAACTATTTTTAATATTAGTAAATTAAATTGGCAACAGAGCGAATTGGGCAAAAATAAAATCGCAACAAAGATAAGGGCCAAGCCGGTTTACCTTAGAAATAGGTTAACCTCCCTCGCTCAATCTCTTTGGTAGTTTTTCTTTTTCTTCTGTCCAATTCAAAAAAGTCTATCCTTCAATCCATACCGGGTAAAGATCCTCTCCCCCTCCCCCCATGCAGTTTATACTGGGGTATCATTTTCAATTCTCACGAAAAGATAGATACTTGTGGGAATAAAATGAGTTTTTTTTTTTTTAAAAAAAGATATCTAATAATTTAAAAGAAATTATAAAAAACAAAACATAAATGAATAAAATTTAACATCACATATTATAATTTTATTTAAATAATTGAAAGTACTTATAAAATTAAAATAATGGCACAAATAACATGTCATGTTGAATTATATTTTATAATAATTAACTCACATAAATAATTATTATTTGAATGATATAAGTTTTTTCAATATTTTTTTATGATTATGAATACATTCACTAAAAAATTTTATTGTAAAATAATAAAAATATAGATTTTCATCTCTTTTCAAAAAAAAAAATCTATAATAATATGTTAAAAGAGAAAACTCATGTTGCAGCTACTCGCGAGGCAGGTGTCATGAAACCACTCCCACCTCTGTTTATTAAACAAGATCTCCGCAGACATCAGGTATTTTTCCAATTCATGAATCCCACAACTTGAAGTAAACCTATTGGCATAGCCTAATTGTCTATGATTTTATTTCTCAACAAAATAATCTAAATTAAAATCATTCTCTTGTATAATTTATCAACAATATTCAAACAAAAGAAATATGAGATTTTATTTGAATTAATTAGAGGTTTCATATGAAATTAATTCCAACTATAAGATTATAAAATAATTATCAAGTAAAAATAGATTATAAAATAAATATTATTAAGTAAATCTATATTTTATCACCAATTGAGATTTCTTTCATTAGGGGTGATCATGGGTTAGACTCGATCCGTGAATCCGACCAACTTGAACCGACCCAATATAATATATACGAGTCGGATCGAGTCATTGGGTTAGTTTGGATCAAATCCGATTAACCCAATTTTTAATTGGTTCAGGTGACAAGTTAAGTACTTAAACCCAATGACCCGAGTAACAACGTCATTTTGGATAATTTCTATTAAGAAATATTCACAACCCGACCAACCCGACCATCCAAAAATATTAAAAAAAAAATTGTTTGAAATTTAATCAACTGGATTACTCGACCCGAACCAATCCGATTACTATCAGGTCAGGTTATCAAAAAATTTTTGGTTAAAACCGACCCGACTTCATTTAATTGATTTGGATATTTTTTCTCCCCAAACCCGACCCGTGTGCATCCATACCTTTCATGATATCTCCATAGTAAGTCATCATTGCATTTTAATGAACCAATAGCTCTTCATAGAAGTTTGCCAAATGCCAGCCTGTCTAGGGCTTTCATCTTGTCGATTTGACCCGATTACTTTTAAAATTTAAATCAAATTAATTAAATTGATTTAAACAATTAAATTATATTGATATCGGTTAAATCTACTTGAAATTTTAATTTTTAAATTCGAGACTTAATTACTTAAACTGGTGACTCAACCAACCTCTTAAAAAAAAGTTAACTTAATGATGTGCATTTAATTTAGGAGACTTTTCCTTAATTTAGGTCATCATCTTTCCTTTGATACTTCCGAAAGACCCTCAGCCCCTTAGCAACCCGCAAACAACATTGTGCCATAGCTGCCATTAGTGCCATTGCTTGTGGATGTGAGAGGCTGCTCGAGTTGGTTGCGATGTCGTTAGTCCATCCATCACTATGAACTTTGAGTTCGCTACTATGTGAGCTTCCAACTCATCACCTAAGAGCTTAAGAGGTAGAGATTCGCTACTTTGCCTTCACTTCTTTCACTTCCTCCAATACATCACCATGCTCCTACATACTCCTCATGTTCTTGAAGAATGAATACTTGAATGTACAGTGAACTAGTGAGAATACATAGTGAGAAACTAAGAATGGTTCTATTTGAAAACTTCGAATGGTCTAAATGACTAATGGAGCTTGAAATGGCTGGTGGTTTGGGGTCTTTTTGCTGTGCAACTTCCTCACTGTCATTCTTCTTCTTTAGAGGTGGGTTCGCTTAATACTGCGAAGTGGAAGTCACTCCTCAACGTTGAGGGATTTTGGACTCACCAAATTTAAGTCTCACTACATTGAGTTGGGGGCAGGTTTTGGGGAAACAAAAATTGTGAGTTTTGAGGGGGTTTTGTTTTTTGTTTTTTTCTTAATTTAAAGCAATTAAAACGCTTTAGAATGGTTAAAAATCGCCATAAATTAAAGTAATTTGTGGTTGTTGCTTCATGTACCACCTCACATCTGTGTGAGGTAATTTAGTTTCAAGAAATGTGTGAGAGACATTCACGAAAAAAATTTACATTTGAAATTTTTTTACATAAATTTAGTGCAGTTAAGACAGATGTATTTAACTAATTATATCATTAATTATTATAATTAATTAGGACTATTAATTATTAAATTATAATAATTATCTATTAATTAATAAATATAATTAATTTAATACATTTAACTTAGGTACATCAAATTTATATAAGAATTTTTCCATTCACAAACATGAATTATTATCCCCAATCATTGTATATGTTTGTCCTAATTTTTCTTTTAATTAAAAAAAAACAAAGTTATAGTATATGCATGAACTGAAAGCGTAGGATTAAGACATTGACAGCGACCATAATTCTAGAAGCATATGTCAATGCCTTGTGTAAAACATATATACTTGTTAAAGAATATAAAATAAAAATTTTAAATAAAAATAATATATTTAATGTATTAAAAATTTTAAAAAAATTATTTTTTCATTTAAAATTTTATATTTTGATATTTTAAGTATTTTTAGGCATTTATTAACAAAATTCATAAATAAATAATAAAATATGATTTGCCATTATATCTTCACCTTCTTTTAAAATAAATAACGTAATGATGAGTTATGTTACTTATACAAGAAAAGCTACACTATAAGTCACTTAAAAATATTTTACATAAATCAACCACTTATATTGTATGGTTCTCATATCAAATATTTTTCTATTTTATTTTAAAAAGCTTATGGCTTATGACATTGCAGTATTACGCCGATCTAAAAACTTTCGTTGCATACCCTGCAATCCATGGCAGAAAACTTTACAACCATATTTGAAGCTAGCTGTTGATAAGACCTACACAATTTTGCATGATAATGAAACTATATCAATATGATAAGACACGGTTATACTAAAGTATATACTTTTTATTATTTAATGATTTTACATCTATATCAAGTGCAGGGGCGCATCAGCATATTAAACATTCTCATTATTGTTCCTAGACATGTTTCATAGTTTTTTTTTTTTATCGTATTCTGTCACACTATTGAAGGATTCTTTGCATCCCATTCTTTGCTCGTACGTGGCCAAAGGTATATAGCTAAGAGCAATTTGAGTAACCAATGGTTTCATACTCCAGTTCAAAGGTTGAAGAGAGAAAACAAAACATGATTAACCTTAGCACTAAGGATAGAATGCCTTGGCATTGCATCTTCTTTCTCATCATCTAATCTTCGAAATTAATTATGACAATAGGAATATTGTATATTCGATCTATTTTATGACATCAAATCAACGAAAGAGACGGTAACTGGGGCCACTCTTAATTGCTACGATACTCTTTATTTTTACGAGTGTACTGGTAGTATCTTTAGGACTCTTTAGTTACATTTGGATCTTTTTATATATTTTTTAAGTGATCAAGTATAATAAAGAAATAAACATAAAAATTATATAAAAAAAATTTACATATTATAATTGAATTTTATTAATATTTTTTTTGTAATTATTTCTTTTTCATTTGACTATTTGAAAGAAAAAAATTAAGAATATCTAAATCTCTCCTTATCCGATTAATTCCCTTGTCTTTTTAAGGTGATTATATAAAAATTAAGAAAGTCATTAAATATTTAATAAAAAAGTTATTAAATAAAATTAATTATAAATGAAAATAATTACATTTGACCGAATATATTTTATTAAAATATTTCAAATATTTTATCACTATTAATTTTTTCTCTCCCTTATTAATACCAACAAGGATAAAGTTTTAAAAAAACTAATTTAATTAAAATAAATACAAAAAAATTATTATATTTATATTTAAAGTAATTATGATTAAATAAATATTAACTACTAATATAACGGAGTACTGAGACCTTTTAAAGAAAATAATACTGTAAAAACATCCATATATATTCGGAATTAAACATCTCAATCTCATTTGCCAGAAATTAGTTTATTACAAAATTTTCATTTTTCAAAGTGTTTAATTGTTTATCTACTTAATCAATCAACCACCGACTCTAGGATTAGTCCCAAAAAAAAACAGAAAAAAACCTCCAATTGCTTGTTAATTATCTCAACCATTATAAGTTTCAAGTTTGTATACGGAAATTCGTTTATTTATTTATTTTTTTATCACATAGTGTTCGGGTCAATTTTGTGCTTATTTCAACTAATTCCTACTTCCTCAATCAGGTTAAAGAATTTGTTTATTTCTTTGCAGATGAATACTTATATTACAGAATTATATCCATAGTCATGATTAAAGTATTTTTTAATTTAAAAATTAAGAATTTTATGCATCCAAAGAAGCATCAATAAAAAGCGAAGATAAAAAAAAAATAAAGATCCTCAAACTAATTATTAGACTCACAATGCCTAAAATGATTTGCAAATGCATCCGCAGCTTTATTATGGAATATATAGCCACAATCAAAAATCAAAAGATCAAGATACATGAAGTAAAACATCTCTAAGAATAATTCCATTATAAGAGAGATGTTCTTAATTAACTCATTTTAATACTCCCTCCATTTTAAAATAGAGCACTGCTATATTGCACGAATCGAATTTGGTGAATACATCACGAAGATATTTGTAACCAATTAAGTTCGGTTAAAAAAAATAATTATTTTTTTTTAAAAAAATAATAATTATAAAAAAGCTAAAATTTATTTCTCTTCGTAAATTGTTTCACGAATTGATTCTCTCGATAAACAACATTTTCCTTTAAAATATTTGTCATTTAATATTGTTGCATAATAATTAAAAAAGTTACTAAATATCTTTAATTTTTAAAAAATACAATCACATTTGATTAAATAACCTTTTCATTCAAGTTAGGGAATATACTAAGAGATAATAATAAAATTAAAAAAAAAAATACATTTTTGTTTTTAAAATAATAAATAAAATGAAACAAGATTTTTTTTTCTAAAACGACATATATTTTGAAATGGAAGAAGAACAAGAATAAACACAATAAGCATCACCTTTAAAATACACCCTTTTGAATCCAAACTTTAATGCAAACATCAAGCCTTATCTACCTGCAATCAATTCGACCACATGAAATTTTGTAGACCTCTAAAATTTTTTAGCTTTACCTACGTAGAATTGCCCATGCCAATCCCAAATGACAACACCTTATCCTCAGAGAAAATTAATCTTGAACATGTTTGCCAGTAGGACTTGCCACCTCTTCATTGTCTATGAGCTTTGCCATGAATTTGGGGTATGGTCAGGTGCTTCATGGAAGGCTTTCAAATAGACAGACACATGCTTCAACACATGTTAAGTTGGTCGAATTGCCTCCCCTCTCCACACCTTATTCCTTTCATTCCATCCTTCTAAACACATCATAGTAATGTATTCCACAACATATTGTTCCAAGTACTTGAGGGACTTCCCAAACACGATGAAGCCATGGCAAGGTATTATTAGGTTCTTATATATATATATATATATATATATATATATATGAGAGGAGTTTTTATATAAATTTTGATCATACAACTATTTATGTATTTTAATTAAAAGAGAAATACTTAAAAAAGTACATATCATGTAAAGATCAATATCACATCTCTTATAATATATCTCTAATCGTCAGTATATATATATATATATATATATATATATATATATATATATATATGGTTTTGTATTTTAATTAGAGAAATACTTAGTACATAGCATATCACTTTATATCTCTCATATATGTATAAGGGCAGAATTATAATGTGAATATGTAAAAGTTTTGGTGGGACTAATTATAGTGAAACGATAGAAACTATATAGGTATAAAGTGTTGCATATGTAAATATGTGTAAATGACAATATAGAGAAATAGTTATTTTTTAAATTTAATTTTGATACAATATTAGTGTAAAAGTTTTTAATTATTGAGTTATCACGTCATAAAAAATGTGTGATTTTTAAAATAATTATTGTGAGAGTTAAATTATTTTTAAAAATGTGTTAATATTTAATTGAATAATAATATAAAAACTTTTATATCAATAATATATCAAAATTAAATTTTTAGTTTTTTTAATTAAGCGTTTAACGTGACATTTGATTTTTTTTTCCTAAAAGTATTCTATGAATAATTAAAATACTTAATAAAATAAATTACAATAAATCATCTTCTTGTTCCTTTTGTCATTTACCACGATATAAAGAGAAGTTGGTTACTTAATGACATATTTTCAATTTCTCACTTCGTATCATATGGTTCAAATTTCATAACTATGGTAAACAACTTCGATAAAAACGTGAATCCAAATTTCAAAGAAATAACTTTTGTGATAAGACTATATAATTTCATGTTTGTGCAGTAAAATTGAGATTAATTATATGAGTTGTTCAAATAAGTTAAATATGTAAAAATATCTGGTAGTTTTAAAAAAATCAAATTTCATATTCGTCAATAAAAATATCACACCCACTAATAAATACATTAAATATGAATTTATGCAGCAGTAAATTTACAATATTGAAATTGATCCATCACCTTAATATAAATTAAAAATATTTTCAAGATAAGTATTAAGTTAATAAAAACTCAATTTCCAAATACATACAACTTAATATGAATAAATATGCAAATTTGATATATTATTATATATTTTATTTTATGTCAATATTATTATAAAGGAAATTCTTCACTTTAGTGTTTAATTTTTGTTTTACTAAAATTATTATTGATCACTTTTTTAAAAACTTAGAAATAATATAAAATCAAAATTATAAACACAACTTATCATTATGATAATATCTAATGCATATAATTTATTTATAAATATATATTGTTAAACAATTCTCAATTTTAGTTTCTTATTTAAAAAATTTTATAATTTAATTATAAAATTTGTACATTTCTAAATCAAGAGTTAACCCGATTTTAATTCGATCATTATTCGGAATCATGACTAAGCCAAGTCAGCCAACTCGTTGTCTAAAAAATTGTATCTGACCAAAATGTCGTGTGCAAATGCAAAAATTAGGATTGTGATTTGAAGCTAAAGAATATGGTATGCAATTGCAAAACATCCGTGTCTTAGATCTGGTTAAACTCAACACCCATCCATATCCTATACCCCACAAAGAACATGGTATGCAATTGTAAAATAGGATTGTGATTCGCAGCAGGGTGACAGTTAGATAACCGTAAATAGGAGTAAAATTGGCAAGCCAATTTCCCACAAAGAATCATGGTATTGTGCAATTGCAAAATAGGGTTGTGATTTGAAGCTAAAGAGTGAGCCAAAGAGCATTCCTTAAAGAAAAGAAAAATGATGTTATTATATCATTTTTCAACACACACTACTTTTTATATAATTAATAATATAAAAAATTAATATAAAAAAAATCATGATTGTTCCATAAACCTGAGCTTAAGCCACCTAGAAAGATATTCCCACATATATTTACGGAATCGGCATGCTCCATTTTTCACCATACGAATTCCAGCAATCACAACCGTTTAATTGATGGACCACTCAACTTAGATCACATTTTCTTAGTGGATCTCAGTCTCGAACATCACATCATACACCGAAATCAGAAAAAAAAAAAAGAGATATCAGACAGAAATTTCAAAAAAAAAAAAGAAATAATCAAAGAAGTTGCCTTAATATATTTATATATCTCATATGATATGATCATGATCATCACATGCATCTTTTTCATAATAATAATCACAATCATATTCATCGCTGCAACTCCATCATACGCGAGAAGTCCTCGAAGCACACGAACCCATCCCCGTTCCTATCAACCCCTTCTATCATGCGCCGGCACTCCTCTAACGTGCACCGCTCGTCGCCGATCGCCTGAAAAACCCTAAGCAGCTCCTCCGCCGAGATCCTCCCGTCACGATCCGTGTCGAACACCTCGAACGCCTCCTTCAGCTCCTCCGGGTCCCCGCCCGACCTGAAACCCGACCCGACCCGGTTCATCAGCGTCTCCACGCTGATACACCCTTGGCCGTCGCAGTCCACCTCGCTTAGCATCATCGCCACCTCCTCCGCGCTTGGCGGCTCGGCCGCCGCCAGACGAGTCAGCAGCGCCTCCAGCTCCTGCCGCGAGACGACGCCGTCGTTGTCGCGGTCGATGAGGCGGAACGCCTGCGCCAGCTCGAAGTGGAGGTCGGCGGTGACGTCGGGCCAGTCACCGGAAACCTCGGGGAGGACGCTGGTCGGAGTTTGAGAACCGGCGGCGCCGGGTGCTGTCTTGTGGGTGGACCCCTCTGAGAAGGTAGAGGAGGATCCGGACCCGAATGATGACGGGTCGGATCTGGAGACTGCGGAGCGGTCCTTCTTGGAACGGAAAAGCCGCTTAGGGCTGAGTTTGAGGTTTTTGGGGTTGATGTTGATGAGCTTCATTGGTGGTGATGATGATGATGATTGAAAGGAATGGAGGAGAGAGAAAGAGAAGAAGTAGTGATTTGAGAAGAAAGAGGGAGGAAGGTTGGGGGGTTAAATGGGTGCAGTGAAGGGAGCAGTGGGAGGTCCATCTCTACCTTCAGGGTAGCTTCCAGGAAGTTTCCTATGGATCATGGAGAGTGATGAAAAAGAGGTTAAGTATTTATCATTTATTTATTTCTTATATTAATTTATATGTTAATTAGATGTAAATCTTTTTCCACATTATTGTGCTTTTTTAAAGTGTATGTTACAAGAAGCGAGGGGAGGGTTAGGGTAGGATCAAGGATGGGTTACTTTTGAAATTGGTGTTTGGCTGGATGCGATTATTTAATGAGGTGACTGAGGTTTAAGGTGTGGGTATTGGCCCTTTCTATTTTGTTGGTTCTCTTTGGTTCCTTCTATTTTGGGTTATCAAAAAAGTAGAGGAATTTTGGGAAAGTTGTTTTATTATAAAAGTGGTACTTCTTCTTTTGAATGAGTCTTTCACTTTTCACTGATTTTCTTTTATTCTTTTTATTGTGGTAGCCATTTTAATTTTAGTAATAGTGTCTTCATGTTGAATAGGTGTAAGATTAATACTTGTTCGAGCATTGATTTGACATTGATCAGAAAGTGCTTTAGTGAGTTTTGAATCATTATCTTTTTTTTTTTTTTGTGATGAATCATTATCTTTTATTTTAGTTAACTTACATATAACTTTCATGTATTTTCGTTCTCTGTCAACTAATTTCTTCAAAAAAAATTCATCACGTAATCACCTTTAACACTATTGAAATTGAAAACTTTAATTTTTTAATTAACTTTAATTAAAGTTATTGTTTATTTTACACATTACATTTTGTAGTTTAACATTTTCTAAATTAATTTTTAAACTTTATTTTTTTATCACCAAACCTTTATTAAGAGTGCATTTATTTGTATTTTTTATAAAAAATGTTTTTTACTAAAAAAGTAATTTTGAAACAAGAACATATATTTAGATAATATTTTAGAAAAAAATAGAATCTTAAAAATGCAATTTTCTACTTTTCTTGAAAAATATAAATGAGTTAATTTTTAAAATAATCAATTATGGATAATTGTAATAGAAGAAAGAGAAAGTAAAAAATATTTTTTATAATTATATTCAAACGTAAAATATTTTTTTACTTTTCATAAAAATTATTAAAAAATAATCAATTATTTATATTATCTTATAATAACTTTTTTTAAAAGCTTACTTAACTGCATCTAGTCAAAAAAAAAATGCTTACTTAACTGCATCCTAAATTATGGACTCATATCACTTATGCAATAGTTGTGATGTTTGTAAAATATAATAGAGAGGATCTATTGTCTCTAACTTGTAGGAGCATTAGCTAACGCATAAACAAAGTGTAATATAATGAATGTCACATGGATACAATGATGAAGATGTATTAACACAGAGACTTATACTATCATTGAGTCACTGACAAAGTGCAACATGGTGAATGTATAGTGTGTTCCCACAACACGTGTAATGATTGTGATTAATAGACGGTATCTGTTATTATTATATAACAATCTCTTTACAAAGTTGACCAAACTGAGGACAGTTTAGTGTGATTTTTGGTATTTTTAATTTTTATTTTTAATTGATATATTTTTATTAATAATTACAAAATTTTTATCTTATTTTGATTTTATTTTTTATTTTTAAACTTTGTTAAAGAAATGTTTAAAATTGTATTATTTTCACCATTTCCTTTGTAAATTTCTTAAAATAGGAAATATAATAAAAATAATGTGACATTTTTATAATTATTAATAAAAATATATCAACTAAAAATAAAAATAAAAAACGAATTACAACTTCCTCCAAAGTTAATAGGATTAAGCAATGCAAAAAATAAATTGAAGGGAGTTAGTTGAGAAAAAACAAAATAACGGAGTTATGTGTAATTTAATTTTTTTCCTTAAAAAATGAATGCAAGGGAACGATATTGGAGTCGGTTTGTTGGGTTGCTAGTTCAGCGAATGTTAATAGGTGGCACATTTTTAATGGTGGGTTGAATTAATCATCGATGGTCTTTTCTTATATGAAGTTGCTATTAGATGTATAGATTGGTTACACGGGACATTCTACATTTCGTTAAACTGATTTTCGAACCGGTTTGTCTCTCATTTCCGAGAATGATGCTTTTTTTTTTTTTTTACTTTTGTATTCATGGACTGGGTTGGTTTAATTGGCCCAATTTTGGTCCAATAATCTTATTGAGGTAATTTTTTAAATATGATCCAGCTTAATTAAGACTCGATTAATGATTGAGATGAAATTAGACTAACTAAATATTTAAATAAAATATACAAATTTAAATGTTGTCTTTAACTAAGCCATAAATTTTAAAAAGTAGAAAACCAAAAATTATCAAATGTTTACAATATGTATTTTCGGACAAAATATATCAATATAAAATATTATCATGTTATGTAAATATAAATTAAGAAGTCTTTTATATATATATAATATCAGGCTAAGTTAGATTAACTTAAAGTGTAACTCAAATTTGATCTAAAAAATACATTGAGCTTATTTTTAATAATCTAACATGATCCAATTACTTTCGAGACAAATCGAGCTATCACGACTAATTGAGTTATGAGCACCCCTAATTTTTTTTTATGTCAGAAGAATGATGTTTGACCTTTTAGAATTAGTATAACAAATGTACAATAACCCTAAACATTTTTGGATAATCTTTTAATACTAATTTAAATAAAATTTTGGTTCTTATATAATTTTCACTCATTGAAATTTTCATCTTATATTTTTATTTATTTGGATATTGATTGAGCGACTAATATCTTAATAAGTGAAAGTTATAAAACCAACTTTTCATGAAAAATAAGTCCAGTGCGTTAATAAATAGAAATGGTAGGGACTAAAATTCAAATGAATAGAAAATATAAGTTTTAATATCTTAATGGTAGGGACTAAAACTCAAATAATTGAAAATATAAGAAACAATATCCAAAAAGGAAATATATAGGATCCAAAATCTAAATATGTTCTGAAGCGGATTCAGAGGATACCTGAGTTAGGTACGTGTGTGGTGGTTTCCTCCTTGCGCAGCTACAGCCAAGCGTATGGAATCAAGGAAGTGGGTACCTGCAATGGGACTCCAACGCTCAAGTCAGGCAGTGCGCAAGAAGGTATTATGCAAGGGAAAAATAGTAGTTAGATCCTCTTTAGGTTAACTTAGTCTGGTATATATATAGAGAGCGTGACTGGGATCCTCATGCAATTCGCATAGGACAAAGATACATTAGGATCGTGCCTTGACAGAGATTTCGGCCCATGATCGTTGAGGTCCGTCTCTGACCTTGTTGGGACTGTCCTACGATCGTTGAGGTCCGTCTTTGACCTGTCGAGACTGCCCCACGATCGTGGAGATCCATCTCTGATCTATCAGGGCTATCTCCTTGGTGGATAATCCTTGTTTTAGGGGAATCTGCATAAGTCTAGCCATCGTTAGTATCCGATGCCGTAGACCGAGGTCATAAGGCCTTGGTCGGGGTGATTATGAAGGAGTCTAGTGGTTCGTGTGTCGGGCCGATCCTTCCAGATGTGACTCAGGACCACGGTCCAGAACAGTTGCCCCCAGCTTGGTGCTTGGATAAGACCTAAGTGTCAAGGTATAGGATCATCAGGCTCGCCACGAACTTCTCCCCAGCTTTGAAGCCAAGTTTCACAGTGTCTTGTGTTGAGGCCAAGATCCATCATTGAGTACGGGGTACCCCGGAGGTTGGGATGTGGTTGGAGACTGCGGTGGGTCTGTTTACATCACCGTTCCTTGTTTCGGGGTTCTCTTCCTGTTGCCTCCAAACGTGGTTCACGGGGTCTTTGGTCTTGCGGCAGCGTCTTTCATTGGTTTTGGATCCTTTTGGAAACTGTTGCTCTTGTTTTCCTCTAGAATTGAGGAGCCTTTAATGGGGAGCGTCAGCTTCGCGCAGTTTCCAACCATCCGCTACTCCTGTAGCCAATGGCAACGGGAGAGCATTAAACGCAGTTTTTATGGCTTGACAGACTCTTCCTTTCTTAGGAACCAATCGGGGCGTCTCATCCTTTCTATAAATAAGGGATATTTGCGTTCAATTTTGGCATTCCCTACTTCCTCTCTGCGTCTTTATTTGGAAGTGACTTCTCTTATAGAAATGGTTCCTTCCTTTCCTGTGCGTTTCCAGAGAGTTTTGCCTCTTGCGAGGGTTTTCTTCTTGTTCTTCCCCAAATCTTTGAAACTCTTATCTCTGAAACTTTTATCATGTCTTTGTGAAGGTTTTCTTGAGTAGATATCTCACTTTCTCAGCGTATTAGCGGTAGATGTCTCACTTTTCCAACGTACCCTGATTGCTTGTTTGATATTTCTCGTCGTTGGGGAGGCTTGAGATATCTGTCATGTTAGACAGAGGCACCTGGAGAGGTAGGGTCCAAAGTCGCTCTCCTTGCCAGCAGATCCTAAGAGCAGTTGGATATGCAGGAGTGACTATTGGGACTGCTCCGTGGTTTGAAGCTGCTTGGGGTGATCAAGGTTCCGGTGGAACGATCTTCCCACGAAAGAGCCATGCCCCGTCCAACAAAGGGGAGTGCTCCCGGGTCTCTACTATCCTGGCGAATGAGGCCGTGAAGGATGTGGTGGGGTCCCAGGGTTTGACAGCAGTGTTCCACTCCGGGTTGCGAAACTTATTCACTTTTTCAAGAGGCCGCTTCGGGGGGAGGAGACCGGTGCTAGTTCTTGGAGGAAATGTGGATGCGACATGACCCGAGATACCAATGATGTTAGTTTTCTCCTTCGGGGTCTTTCATGTCTCTATACTTTTTTTCCTTTTTTTGATGTAAGATGATGTATAGAATGAGAGATTTAATAAAATTCTTCTTTTGCTTTAAATCTCATGTCTTCTATCTTTTTTTCTTCTGCAAATTATGGTATTTATATTATACCGGGGTGAGTTCAACGCTCACCTTGACGACGCGATATGTTAAGTTGCCCCCAGCATGGTACTTAGTCGAGACCGACGAAGTGCCAAGTTTAAAACCCTAGACCCAGGGTCTCTGTACCTCAGGGGAACTTTAACCGGGGTAGGTAATCTTCCGGGGTCTGAACAAGTTTTTCGAGCTCTAGGACCCTGCGGTTGCATGTCTCTTAGTCTGTTGGATAACTGTTCTTTGGACTGCTATGATGGCTACGTGGGTCACATGGCGTGCTCGGGTTGAAAGGATGTGCATAGTGCTTCACACGCCATGATGACTATCTTTTCAAATCTGAGGTGCTCAGACGGAATTGCCCCATAACCGTAGACCCTATAAGTAGGGTATCAGCCTTTTGGTTTTGTTTCGTTGATTTTCATCAGAAACTAGTGGCCTGAGGTGGTTTTTTACGAGCGTTGCGATGGTGCGAAACATTTCTTGAGGTTTTTATGCTTCCCTGAGCTTGATTTCTGCCTTTTATTTCCACCCATTATTCAAGGTACTTCCTTTTTCTCGACTTGGATTATGTTTACTTCCATTTTGTAAACGGTTACGTACCTTTTCTTTTCCACGAATGAGGGTGAGGAGAACCGTTTTAGCTCCCTATCTTCTGATGGTGTTACCTTACGGAGCACCTCCTCCGTCGTACTGCGTGCGACGGAGGTATCCTTCTGAGGTTTTAACCTTGGTGGGTGCAGAGGCCAATGCGTAGGTGCATTCAGTCTTCTTCTGTTTGCCCATTGCCTTACTTGGATCTTTGAACTTGACTGGTTCTGACCCTACGCCTCTGTGTGTCTTCCAGGGATTCAAATGGCTAGAAGGAGAGCACTCGTTCTCGAAGTGCCTGTCCCGGTTCCAGAAGTTTGGGAACCGGAGAATCAAGAGGCCGAGGAGGAGGCGGTTCGCATTCATCGAGGTTCGGGATTGCCTTATACCTAGGTCGCGGACGATGCCTTCGATAGGATCTCCCGTTATGAGTCTGGGGCCGAGTTGGACAAATTAAAAGAATACTTGAAACTTACCGAGGAAGGATCCCGGGATGATGAGTTCCTAATCTTGTCCTCGGGGAGAGAATGGGTGTGTTCGACCAGTCAAGCGGGAGAACACTTCATGTTTCTCTACGTGGACTTCTTCACGAGGTTTGGGCTTCGCCTCCCTTTCAACGATTTCCACATTACCGTGCTCCGGACTCTTCACGCCGCCCCCAGTCAAATCCACCCCAATGGTGGGCAAACATCCTGGCTTTCGAGAAAATATGTCGGTTATTGGGGTTACGATGCTCTGATGGGGCGTTCTTCTATTTCCATACAAGGTATTATGTTCATGGTGCCCACGCTCGTCAACAATCTTGGCTGTCGGTACGATCCCAGCAAGGAAGAACAGTCTTATTTCTATATTTGGAAAGTTATAAAGACTTCAAGAAAAAGTTCTTTAAATTGATGGCGGCCGGCGACACTCATCCTTTCTGGTTGGGGAATAGCGGGGAGCCAACGTTCAACCTGTACTGGAATCTGGCGGCATGAAGCATCCCCACTCAATCATTCGAGAGGGAGATCAGCCACCTAGATGACGAAGAGATTGAGTGTCAATTTCTTTGAAATGTGGGTTGGCGAGGTAGATAAAATCCGGCCTAAAGATATACTGGATGCCGTGGATGATGTGAAACTTTGGGCTGTGCTAGGTAGTATAGGCCGTTATTCATGTTTATTTTCTTTTCTTTTGCCGTTTATATAGATCTAATTGCTTGTGTTTGCTTTTCAGAGAGCTTAGCTGAGATGTCTCAAGAAGGAAACGCTCTGGCCATTCTTGAAGCTTTGAGGGCCAGAAGTGAACTGGGGCCTTCAGACCTCACCGCTGATGCGGTGCCAGTCTCATTACCGGACCGAGGTACCGATTGCAGAGAGGGAACCGATCCAAGTGGAGGATTCCCCCCCACTTGAGGTGTAAACACCGAATTTTGTCCGGGATATTTTGTAAAATAAAAAAATAATAAAATCAAAAAATATTCAACTCATACCCTAAACCAACTCAAACTCTCAAAACTTATCCTAATCAAATCTGTCAGCCATCCTAGACCAACCCCAATACTTATCCTAAATGATTTTAATTCATCATCTCAAACCAATCCTAATCACATCCTAACTCAAACTCCTTAACCTAATCCCCTTCTATAAAATCCACTCACACACTAACCAAACTTTCGACACCTTCGACCTCCATCTTTTTAACTCTCACAAAAACTCTCACTCATTCCCAGTAGATACCTTTTTTTTTTTTTTTTTTTGCCTACACACCACAACTCACATTACCTTCGCTTTTTTTCAGCTCATCATCTTCTTTACCGCTAACCCACCCCCGCCGTAGCTTCTTTTTCAACTTCACTATTTACAACCACACCACATGACCATCCATTATTCCTCATCCTTTTCAACCTTCAAAATATTCATTCTCGTCGTCACTATAATCACTATTCTACACCAGCCTTCACCTTCATCTTATACCCCACCAAAACCACCATAAGCTTCTTCTTCACCATTAACACCAAGTTCCCAAACACAAAAACTCACCATTAACACTAAGCAGCCCACCGCACTGCAGAACCAGGACCGTGCGACACGCTCCACACCGCTGCTCGGCAACCCACTAAGCTGATCCCGTTATCCAGCGCCGTCCTCCGCCGAACGCGAACTAGAGGTGCGATCGGCACCGTCTCCTCCGCGCCGCACGCCCCGATCTCGACCAGATCTGCCACACCTGGTGTCGGAGTCGATCCACCAGAACCGAACCCGTCGAACCACTAGTCGCGCGCCGCCCCGCAAGCCCACACCACGACCCGAGTCGTGCGCCGCTGTCGATCTCACCGTAACGCCGCCGTCTTCTGGTCTTCATCTTCTTCATTGTTCAGTGACTTTCAAAATACAGACCCCCCCTTTTTGCTTTTCTTTTATTTTTGTAAGCTTTTTTTTTTGTTTCTGTTTTCTTTGTTAAATTCTGCATTTTCATTTAAAAAAAAAAATAGGCTAGGCTAATGGACTTATTGGGCTAAAGAAGGTAAAAAAAAAAATAAACGAAAAGGGGTAATAACAAACTAAAAAAAAAACAAGAATAAGATTAAAAAAATGATAAAAGTAAAAAGGAATAATAAAAATAAAAATAAGGTAATTGATATTTTTTTCAAAAAAATAAAATAGGATAACTGAGTTGGAACAACTTGTTAATCCTATGATTTTTGGATCATCCCGAGTTGTGACAACCTAATGATTCAAATAAATCAATAATCAAGAGGTGACGTCTGGCGTGACGCAAGCTTCACTCATTCAAACTTTAATTTGATTAACGTAGTCGCGACGACTGTTAATTCAAATCTTTATAAAATAAAAATTCAAACTTTAATTTGATTAACAGTCGCGACGACTGTTAATTCAAATCTTTATAAAATATAAAAATTAAATCTTTTCTTTAAACAAAATCAACCAACCCACACTTATTTTTTTATAGAACTACGTGACTTTGAGTTCCTCATTGCACTGAGGGTACGTAGGAGCAGAATTTTTATCTCGTCAAGCCAAATTTTATATTTTCTCAAATTCTTTGTTTTTATTTTTTTTTAAAAAAGGGTAAAACAAATATATTATAAAATTATTAAGTTTTTGCATAACTAATTTAGGGTAACCGTTTTAGGACGGATGTATTAGGGTGTCTTTGTGGGGTTAAGTCTCTACCCTTCCCTATGCATAATCGACTCCGAATCCAATCTGGTTCCAAAGACCATTTTCTTAAAAGGGTTTTCCAATTTTTCCTAATTTAAATAAAATTGGTGGCGACTCCTAACTTATTTATTTTGTTTCGCCGCTCGCCGCGATTACGGTCGCGACAGATGGCGACTCACTGGGAGACTTGAGGGTCAAGCCCATATAATTTTGTTGTGTAAAATTTTGTAATCTTTGTATATTTTATTTTACCTTTCTTTGTTATTAAAACCTTAGGATAGAGAATTTCTCTTGGAATTTTTTGTTTGTTTTTGTTTTTGTTTTGCAGGATATGGGTAGTCTTTAGGATAATGAAGGTTTGTATGCTCCCTACACCCACCACACCTACACATGTATCACACATTCGAGTGGGGCCCTATACCCGGGTCTGAGTGAAACTTAAGTTAAGTAGAGGTTGTGTAGTAGTAACCATTTTGGATGTACATCCTGTTTGGCTATTGCGAAAACCTCATCTAGAGTGCGCCTTTTTCACAAATGTCCCACACCTAGTGGTTTACCCACTATTTCGTGGTCAACATTTTGAAATAGGACTTGGCTCTAGAGACCTTCATAATAGAAAAGCCACCAAATGAAAGTTTTCACGATTTAGAAAAGACTTGTAGATCCTTAGGATAGAAATCCCCAAGTTAAGGAAATCCTATTAGGACACAAAGGAGCATATCTTTCGTTATCTTTTGACTTATCTCGTATACCTTGTGAGTTGTTCAGTCCTTAATGTGATGAACCATACTGGTGTCCCTCTTGTTATTAAAAAATAAAAATAAAAAGTTTTTCCAAAAAAATGGGGGCGAATCACTTTTAAAGGACCAACAACTTACTCATTATTAAATTGTAAAATCTTTTTTTTTTAAACCATGCATTGATAATTCTTCATCCCCAGGTTTGTTGGAGAACCATTTGAAATTCAGTGCCTAAGGACTAGCAGTGAGTATCTTTGATTAAAAATGGAAAGTGACATGGGATCAGATCACAAGGAATCAATTCTGAAAAAGACCCTGCAACTTAAGGCCAAGATAGCGGATACTGCAAGTCTAGTGGGTTTGGGCCGATTGCTGAAAAAGACGCAACGTTTGACCTTCACTGCAAGATATGGGAAAATTTTGAATCTGTTAGAAGTGGACGTACAAACAGAAGCCATCACTGCACTAGCCCAGTATTATGATCCACCATTACGTTGCTTCACATTTCAAGATTTTCAGTTAGCCCCCACATTAGAGGAGTTCGAACAGATCTTGGGCTTATCGTTGAAAAAGGAAAAACCATACCAATATAAGGGTCACTATGCATCATTGCCAACCATAGCAAAGGTCTTGAAGGTGCCTGTAAGGGACTTACAAGAGGCAAAGCAAAACAGGAAAGGGATAGAGGGTTTCCAGAGCAAGTACTTGGAAGAACACATGCGCCACTTAGCCAAGGTTGAAGACTGGAATACTTTTATGGATGTACTAGCCCTCACCATTTATGGTATCATCATGTTCCCAAATAGTGAAGACTTGGTAGGTTTCGCAGCAATCGATGTATTCTCGCTCGACGAAATGATGCCACTAATCCCGTCCCGCCATTCTTGCCGATGTTTATTACACCTTGAATTTATGTCATGAAAAGAAGGGTAAGCGAATCTTATGTTGTCTACCGATGCTGTTTGTGTGGCTAACTTCTCACATGTTCAAGAGGGGATACGAGGATGCATGTCCCATTACAAGTCTCAAGATGCTCCAATTGAAGACCAAGAACGGTCGTGAATGGGCCGAGGAATTGACCAAGCTTGAAGATGGAAAGATTGTATGGTACCCATGGCGTGAGGAAGGGCAACCGTGATTTATCAGTGTGAGGGTTTCCTAATGTTCCCCTAATGGGTACTCGGGGATGCATTAACTATAACCCCGCGTTAGCATTACGACAACTTGGCTATCCTATGATGGGACCACCCTGAGTTAGAGATTACTCCTTTTGTTTATGACATGCAGACGGGATGTACCGAGACACTTGGGAGAGTGCGAGATGCTTGGAGGAATATCATTAGAAAGGGTAGAGAACTGGGAGTCAGAAGCTGTGGGGTCAAAGAAAGCTACAGGCAATGGGTCAAGGACCGGGCTCAAGAGGTCAAGTTACCCTTCAAAATGTCAACTAGTAAAGCCTTGCCTCTAGCTCCAATAGAAGACGAAGAAGTAAAGGAAAAGTTAATAGAGGCCAATGAACAAAAGAGGCAATTAGAAGCGAGAACTAGGAAAGGTTCGCCAAGCATATGCAGTCTTAAAGCGTGAAAATTTCGAGAAAGCTCACGCCCTGAAGGAGCTAACAAGAGGCTAAAGACAGGGCAAGAACAGATATCAAGAACTAGAAGATGCTTGGAAGTCGCAAACAAAGAGTTGGGACTCGAGAGGGCAAGAAAGAGATAGGGCTTTGGCCGAAAACCAACAACTTAAAGAACAACTCATGAATGCCAAGGCCATGCAGAGTGATGCTCTTGCAAGTGGATGGTATAAGGCAAAGAATGAAAATGATGTCTTCAAGATACGAAGACATGATCAAAATTGAGCGGTCGCACACCGCCAAGGAAATTGCAGAGTATGAAGCGGCATTGCGACGGGGGACGGGGAGGACTTGCAGAAAATGATAGATCTTGTAAGGCAACAAGACAATGACATTAATGAATGGAAAGAAGAAGCCCACCTTCTGAGAGACCGCTTTGTGAAATTAGCGAGGCCTAGCCAACACGGCAATCGCAGACATTCCATATTATTTAAAGGTGGCAGATAAGATGGTCGATCCTCTTAAGACTCCGGCAGAAATTAATGACTTCATTGAGTATTGCAAGGGTCTCGTTGGACAAATGAAGCAGATGATCAAGGCCCGTTCAGTTGAGAATGGTGGATTAGACTAGACAATGATGTATTGAAAATGATGTACTCCTCTGATGTTGATGATTTTTTTTAAATAAATAAAGTATGCATTATATTTGTTCTGATCCCATAGAAACTCATTTCTTTTGAACGTGACGTTCTAAGAAATGTTCGTGACAAACAGCTTTTGAACGAGACGTTCTAAGAAGTAGTCATGACACAACAAAAAAAAAAAGGGATCAAAGATACTCACTCAAGTCCATTCAGCACAAATTAATAATGGTCTTCTAACAAACAAATAATAATCATGGTGGTTTCTAATAAATTGTTCCTTAATTGTTCGCAGGAAATTTAGAACCATTGCGCGACCAAGGAAAGAAGACACCAATCAAACCCGAGTTCACAACACAAGGGCTCGAACAAAGCTTTTGGCAATGGGTACCAAAACGAAGGAAGGAACCTAAGTATGGAAGTAGAAGAAGTGAAAGGAAGGGTGAATGAGATTACGGAGTCTCAAAGAAGAATGGAAGAGATGTTGTTAGCCATGAGGGATAGCCTCACTCTGATGGGGGCAGCTGGAATTTCAGGAATAACTGGGACACAGTTACATAGCACTTCTATGAGGACAAACCCTGCGGTTACTACTGCAATACCTGTTGTGGGAGGAACATCAAATGCTGCATCGCTAGTACTTCCTATTGGAGAAGGATACCATTCCCTAGAAGGAGCTCGGAATGAAGTTCATGGTAATACTGAGTGTGCATGGGAGCCCCCACATATGTCTATGCCAACCGGATTTCCTGCTGGGACGGGTCATGCAGCCATCCAAAATGACAAGATAAGAGAAGAGTGGATGGAAAAGATGGAAGAACAGATTAAAGCGATCAAGAGTCCAAGTACTTATGGACCCCTGGGATAGAAGAATTATGCCCTATTGCTAATATCATTATTCCCAAGGATTTCAAAATCCCGAGAATTCGTCAAATATGATGGAAGCACCAATCCTTTCTTCCATCTAAAAACATACATTACCAAGATGTCAATCTGCGGTCAAAGGATTGGAAATTCCTTGTCGAACTTCTTCCATGAAAGTTTAACTGGACCAAACTTTAGAATGGTGCATCCAACAAGACCTTTCCAAGATCTCATCATGGGATGACTGGGCAAATTTGTTCATGGGACAATATCGCTTTAATCTGGATACGGCCCCAACTCGAGAGCAGTTGGGAACACTGAAAAGAAAAATGAAGAGACATTCAAGCAATATGCCCAGAGGTGGAGAGCTCTAGTAGCCGCACAAGTGCAACCGCCATTGACTCGACGGAAATGTGCTCGTACTTTTGGGGACTTTAGGGACTCCTTATGTTGGGACAATGGCGGCGCCGCTCGAGACTTTGCTTTGATTTAATTGCGGTGGAGAAAGAATTGAGATTCTAGTAAAGGTGGAAAAGCACCGGGCAAGTAATGAAGGTGGTTTCAAGAAAGGATTTTCCCCTAAGAAAAAAGAGTCAGAAGTGAGTTACGTGCAAAATCGGCAACCTTCACAACCTCGATATTCACCGTCCTACCCCATATACCGAGCACCCACATATAACCCAAACACTTACCCTTCCTATCAGGTATCTACACCGTCTCATCTACCTGGCCTAACCACCCCTCCTATGAACACATCTCAAGCCCAGCCATTCCAAGTCAACAATGTTCCTGTACCTCAACCATACACATCGACTCGCCCAACCTACACTCAATACCCACCTCCACCTTCGCAAAATTTCCCAAACTACCCACAGTCTCGACCAAACTTTCAAAATCAAGGCCGTTTCCGTCCCCAAAACTTACCCCCTTTCCCAAAACCGTCCATTCCAAATGCGATTTATTCCAAAGGTTGTTTGATGCTCACCTCGTTTCGAGGGAGTCCCGTACGTCCCCTGCAACCACCGTTTCCAATATGGTACAACCCAAATTTAACTTGCAAGTACCATATGGATGTCGCAGGCACTCAATCGAAGACTGTGAGTCTTTTAAGGCTATGGTAAGGAAACTTATCGCTTGTGGAAAGCGGATATTCAAGAAGAGGCTGGACCTAGCATTGTTAACAACCCAATCCCTAACCATGGTGGAAGGAATGAGGCGAATCTTGTGGGGATTGAAGGACCACCACTAAGAAGGGTCATGAGTCCGCGTACACCGATGACTCAAATATTTGAAGGATTGAAGAAAGCAGTTATGTTATCACCGCGCAGAAGCTTCGTCAATGAAAGAAGATGAGATGTATGATGAAGAGTCAAGTTGCGCTACTACCATTGTGGGGGAATAGGACACGATATTGAAAATTGTGGGACTTTAAAGTTCGAGTCCAAGGTTTACTCACTTTGGGAATAATACAGCCAGCAAGGGGGTAACCTTCTCTCAAGAGGTCAATGTGGTTGAACGTTTTGTACTCAAGGTGCCACCTCTCAACCAAGCCCCGACACGGGTAAAGTAGTGGTGACGGTCAAGAAGCCAACACCATTCACTTATAATAATACTCATTCAGTGCCGTGGAATTATGAAGCAAAAGTAGAGATGAAAAGAGTTGAAGAGGCGTCAAAGGCTCGAGTGACTGAAATCCACCGGGATGAAGAGTCTGTGACAAATATAATTACAAGGAGTGGGCGATGCTATGGCCCAAGTAGAAGCGAGAGAAGAGGAAAGATGGAAGTTCAAAAGAAGAGGAAAGAGGGAAAGAAGAAGAGGAAGAATTTAGAAGATCATGAAACAAAGTGAATACGACGTGATGGAACAATTGAAGAAGACTCCAAGAAGGATATCTCTTCTGTCACTTGTTTTGACATCGGAATTGCATCGGAAAGCATTGCTAAGAGTACTAAATGAGGCTTATGTCAAACCTGATGTTACCCCGGAGAATGTTGTCAGCATGGTGGACCCGGTAAAACGCGTCAACATGATTGTATTTATGGATGAAGAGATCACCTCTCGGTCTGAGAAAAACCCACGAGCTTTACACATAACCCTTAGATGCAAAGGGTATATAGTTGCAAAGGTTTTGATCGATGGGGGGTCTGCGCTAAATATCCTACCGAGGTCTACTCTAACCTCATTGTCAATAAGTGAGGATGAGTTGTCCCTCGAGAAATGGTGGTGCGAGCATTTGATGGAAATAGGAGAGACATTTTGGGAGAGATAACATTGCCATTAGAGATCGGCCCGAGTAATTTTCAGGTATTGTTCCAAGTTATGGACATTGAATCTGGTTATACAATGCTCCCCGGGAAGACCATGGATCCACGCTTGCCGGTGTCTTTGTTCCTTCTACACTCCACCGAGTATTAAATACATTGAAAATGGGTCGGTCATCACCATACACGGAGAAGAAGAAATCATGTTGACAAAACCGGTTTCGGTGCCGTATGTGGAAAGTACGAGAGAAAGACGAGGAGAACTTATGGCACGTTTTGAAGTAATTGAGACCTGGACTCGGTAGGAATGAATCCCCGGCACAAAGTGTGAATCATGTGGTGGCTCGAATCATGGCTAACAACGGGTACCAAAAAGGGAAAGGCTTGGGCTTACAGCTGCAAGGTGCAAGGACACCAGTCTCATTTCCAGAAAAGCTAGACAAGTTCGGGTTGGGGTACGAAGCATCTCTAGATGAGAGAATGGAGAATATGATCTCGGGAAAAAGGAGTGATAAGGGCCAAATGAAGCACATTCCTCATTTGAGGGAAATGTTTCCAGCACCAGCCGAGGTAATCATGCCTGAAGAAGCACTTCGTCCCCAACACCATCCCACTATTAACGCACTGCATGAAGAAAGCCCAGAAGAGTTCAAAGCAATCCATCCTTTTGCTGATGAGGAACCACTGAAGAACTGGCAATCTGAACTAATGATTGATGTTATTGCTGCCAAGTAATTGTCTAGTCATACTGTAACAGGCATATATTTAAGTCTAGCTATGTTTTGATCTTATATTTATGTTATTTGAGACATTAACTAAATAAAGTTGCATGTTTATTCAGCATTCCCCTTTCTCATACTTTTGGCTTATCTTTCTTTCGTTTTACGTTCCGTTAAAAAAAAAAAAAAAAATCTCTCGTTTCTTGCCTTTCCAACTCCAACAAATTGCTTTACAGGGATCTAAGTCTTGTAGAAGGTTCGCCTCATGAAAGGTACCTTGAAAACTCGTCGATTGATTCTCCTGCGACGTTTGATGAAGAAAACACTGGATCTGATGTAGATGATGAGATTGTTGAAAAATTTGAAAAGATATTGGAGTACTCAGAAAGAAAATTTGATGTGGATAATGAAGTAGTCGAAGTGATTAACATGGGAACCAAAGAAGACAAGAAGGAATTGAAAATAGTAGACAATCCCGAGCGTGTGGAAATGATGGCGCTACTTAAGGAATACCTGGACGTGTTTGCATGGTCCTACTGAGAGATATGCCTGGTTTAGACCCTGAGATAGCGTCACATAAAATTCCATTGTATCCGGATGCGGAAGCAAAAAGGCAAAAGTTGAGAAGGATGCATCCCGACATGTCACTAAAGATCAAAGAGGAAGTGACTAAACAATTAGAAGCCGGATTCATAGAGGTGTCGAGGCACCCGAATGGGTAGCAAATATTGTGCCGGTGCCCAAGAAGGATGGAAAGGTTAGGATGTGCGTGGATTATAGGGATCTAAATAAGGCAAGCCCAAAAGATGATTTCCGCTCCCTCATATTGATGTTCTTGTTGATAATACAAACAGGAAATCATAGGTTCTCGTTCATGGATGGTTATTCGGGGTACAATCGGATTCCCATGGATGTCAATGACAAGGAAAAACGACTTTTATTACCCCATGGGAACTTTTTGTTACACAATAATGTCCTTCGGGTTGAAAAATGCTGGGGCTACATATCAACGTGCTATGGTTGCATTATTTCATGATATGATGCACAGAGAAATTGAAGTTTATGTGGACGATATGGTGGCCAAATCTAAAGAAGGGGAAAGTCATGTGGAGGTCTTGCGGAGGTTGTTTGAAAGGCTCAGAAAGTATAAGTTGAGACTCAATCCTTCTAAATGCGTCTTTGGAGCGTCTATCGGAAAATTACTTGGATTCATCGTCAGCAGAGAAGGAATAAAAGTGGACCGGATAAGGCGAAAGCAATACAAGAGATGCCTCCTCCTAAGGCGAGCGTGAGGTGAGAAGTTTTCTCGGGAGACTCAATTACATTGCTAGATTCATTGCCAACCTCACCAAGACGTGCGAGCCCATATTTAAGCTTTTAAAGAAACATCAGCCTGGAGAATGGAATGAAGAATGTCAAGAAGCTTTTGATAAGATAAAGGCTTATTTAATGAATCCTCCGAGTGTTGGTACCCCACTACGGTGGGTCGTCCTCTGATATTGTACCTAACCGTATTGCCAACTGCAATGGGGGCAATTTGGGGCAAAGCATGATGAATCCGGAAAGAGGGAACAAGCAATTTATTATCTGAGCAAGAAATTTAATGACTGTGAAGCCCGATACATGACAATGGAGAAAACATGTTGTGCCCTAGTATGGACCTCAAAACGACTAAGACAGTATATGCTCTATTATACTACTTGGCTGATCTCCGAATGGACCCCTCAAGTACATATTTGAAAGCCCTCATGTCTCATTAAGAGTCTCAAAATGGCAAGTGATATTATCGGAGTTTGATATCAAGTACATGACTCGCAAATCCATCAAAGGGAGTGCAATCGCAGACCATTTAGCTGAAAACCCGCTTGAGGGTGGACAACTAATAACGTCTGAGTTCCCGGATGGAGAAATATTGATGGCAGAAGGAGAAGAAGAAGGAGAAGAGTCTGTGTGGAAGATGTATTTTGATGGGGCAGTCAATATGTATGGTAGTGGCATAGGAGCCGTTGTTGTTTCACCGGTCGGAAAACAATACCCAGTCGCTATCAAGTTGGATTTCGAATGCACAAATAATGTTGCAGAATACGAGGCTTGTGCTAGTGGCTTACAAGTAGCAATTGACTTGGGGATCAAGCAGTTGAAAGTATTCGGAGATTCGGCACTTATCATTTATCAAGTGAACGGTGAATGGCAAACTAAAGACCCGAAGTTAGTGCCTTATCAAAAGTATTTGACCAAGTTGACCGAGAAATTTGAAAAGGTGACTTTCTCCCATCTAACTCGAGACATGAATCAGTTTGCGGATGCTTTGGCCACTCTGGCTGTGATGACCAAGTTGGATATCCACAATAATGTCCAACCCATCCAAGTAAAGATACATAGTGAGCCCGCATATTGTGCCAATGTGGAAAGCGAGCCAGATGGTAAACCTTGGTATCATGATATCAAGCAGTACATCCAGCATAGAGAATACCCAACTGGGGCAAATGAGGTGAATAAGAAGACTATCCGCCGATTAGCAATGACCTTTTTCTTGAACGGGGAGGTTTTATACAAGAGAAGTCATGATGGTACATTGCTTAGATGTGTGGATGCCTGTGAAGCTCGTTTAATCATGCTGAAGTCCATGAAGGAATCGTGGGACTCATGCTAATGGTCATATGATGGCACGGAAAATTATAAGAAGTGGTTATTATTGGTCTACCATGGAAACAGACTGCATAGAATATGTGCGAAAGTGCCACAAATGTCAAATATATGCAGATCGAGTCAATGCACCGCCATTTCCCTTACACAACATGGTGTCTCCATGGCCTTTCTCGATGTGGGGAATAGATGTCATTGGACCAATTAACCCCAAAGCTTCCAACGGTCATCGCTTCATTTTGGTAGCAATTGACTATTTCACCAAATGGGTAGAAGCGTCCTCATATGCCACAATCACTCAAAAGGTATTTTCGAAATTCCTCAAGAGGGACATCGTGTGCAGATATGGAATTCCAGAGAGGATAATCACAGATAATGCTGCAAATCTCAATGGTGGTGAAATACAGAAGTTTTGTGAAAAGTTCAAAATCAAGCACCATAATTCGGCTCCCTATAGGCCCCAGATGAATGGTGCAATCGAGGCAAACAAATAAGAATGTCAAGAAAATTGTGTCCAAGATGGTTGTGAACTATAAGGACTGGCACGAAATGTTACCCTATGCTTTGCATGCATATCGTACCAATATACGATCAAAATCGGGGCAACACCTTTCTCTTTGGTGTATGGAATGGAAGCTGTCTCTCCCATAGAAATTGAGATTCCTGCTTTGAGGGTTTTGATGGAGGCAGAGTTAGAGGAATCCGAATGGGTAAAAACTCGGTATGAGCAGTTGAATATGATAGAAGAAAAAAGACTAGCAGCTATCTGTCATGGACAATTGTATCAAAGTAGAATGACCAGAGCCTTTAACAAGAAAGTTCGTCCTAGAGAGTTTTATCCGGGAGATTTGGTTTTGAAGAAAATTCTCCCTAATCAAGAGGATGCCAGAGGAAAGTGGGCTCCGAGTTATGAAGGCCCTTACATAGTCAAGCACGCATTTTCAGGAGGGGCATTAATTTTGCAGAACATGGACGGAGAAGAATTGCAAGACCCATAAACACCGATGCTTAGTTAAGAGATTTTATGCCTAAAAAAAAAAAAAAAAAAAAAAAAGAATGACTCGTTGGGTTGAAAACCCGAAAGGGCGGCCTAAGCAAAAGTTAGAGCAATAAAAAAAAAAAGGGAAGAAGAAGTCCGTTAGGTCGAAAACCCGAAAGGGCGACCTAAGCAAAAGTTAGGGCAAACAAATGGGCGAAATCTCAAAGACAGAATGGTTGATACTCCAAACTGGGGCAATTTTTGTTCTGCATTCAATTGGCTAAACCGGGGCAAAATTGCTGGAAGATTAAGGGAAAGATGTGCTGAAGAAAGTAGCAACAGAGACAGCGGTTGAATTATCAAACGATTGCAGGGAATCAATTGAACGAGGAACAAGGAACCAATACTGGGGCAAATTTTCTTTCCCTTGTAATTTTCTCTCCTATGTGCGTGTCTTACTTGATCATCAGAAAAATAAAAGGAAGTTTGTTCATTCAACGAATTTCTATCCATTCATGAATGCATGCTTAACTTATTAGGTTATGTCTCAAATAACATAAATTTAAGGCCAACAGTTTGATTTTGACAATTCTACAGTATGCTTCAATGATTGAGTCAGACCTTGGTAGTCCAAAAGTGCAGATTGCAATATGACATTTGCTGGAAGTGGTTTCAATACTATTCTCGTAAGCCTTTTGTTGATGAGAAAGGTCGAAGTTATAAAAAGAAAAAGGAAGAAGCAAAGAAAGGAAAGGAGTAAGTTGGGAGGATTCCAAAGGGCCTGAGGAAGAACAACGTGTGAACGAAGGGTTTTGATTTGGTCTAAGCTTTCCAAAGTCGCCGCTGGTTCGAATGATTAAAAGAAAAGAGAAAAAGAGAGAAAAAAAAAAAGAGAAAAAAAAAGAGAGAAGAAAAATTTTAAGAAACCGTTTGACTGGTCTAAATGTTTGGCATGTTCAATTTGAGCGCATCGGCCCATTGCATTGCATGTTTAGTTTGAGCGCATCGGTTCATTGCAATTGTATTTTAAGTTTGAGCGCATCGGCTCACTGCATGTTTAAGTTTTGAGCGCATCGGCTCATCGCATTGCATTTTAAGTTTTGAGCGCATCGGCTCGTTGCATTTACACTTTAAGTTTGAGCGCATCGGCTCACTGCATGTTTGAGTTTTGAGCGCATCGGCTCATCGCATTGCATTTTAAGTTTTGAGCGCATCGGCTCGTTGCATTTACACTTTAAGTTTTGAGCACATCGGCTCGTTGCATTGCATGTTTAAGTTTTGAGCGCATCGGCTCATTGTACCTGCATTTTCAGTTTGAGCGCATCGGCTCATTGCATGTTTAAGTTTGAGCGCATCGGCTCATCGCACTTGCATTTTAAGTTTTGAGCGCATCGGCTCGTTGCATTTACACTTTAAGTTTTGAGCGCATCGGCTCGTTGCATTGCATGTTTAAGTTTTGAGCACATCGGCTCATTGTGCCTACATTTTCAGTTTGAGCGCATCGGCTCATTGCATGTTTAAGTTTCGAGCGCAGCGGCTCATCGCATTTTTAAGTTTTGAGCGCACCAGCTCTTTGTATTTTAATTCATGAGCGCATCGGCTCCTTGCATTTTTAATTTTTGAGCGCATCGCTCCTTGCATTGTGTTCTCGTATTGTCTTCTGCTTCTCCCGAACAAAATTTGAGTTTATTTCTTTACTCGTTCCTTACTATGATAAAACGAAAAGCTGCGGTTATTCTCTTTTATCTAGTAAGAAACAAGTAAAGAGGGGCAACTGTAAACACCGAATTTTGTCCGGGATATTTTGTAAAATAAAAAAATAATAAAATCAAAAAATATTCAACTCATACCCTAAACCAACTCAAACTCTCAAAACTTATCCTAATCAAATCTGTCAGCCATCCTAGACCAACCCCAATACTTATCCTAAACAGATTTTAATTCATCATCTCAAACCAATCCTAATCACATCCTAACTCAAACTCCTTAACCTAATCCCCTTCTATAAAATCCACTCACACACTAACAAAGCTTTCGACACCTTCGACCTCCATCTTTTTAACTCAAAAAACTCTCATTTCATTCCCGTAGATACCTTTTTTTTTTTTTTTTTGCCTACACACCACAACTCACATTACCTTCAGTTTTTTTTCAGCTCATCATCTTCTTTACCGCTAACCCACCCCTGCCGTAAGCTTCTTTTTCAACTTCACTATTTACAACCACACCACAGCCATCCATTATTCCTCATCCTTTTCAACCTTCAAAATATTCATTCTGCTGTCACTATAATCACTATTCTACACCAGCCTTCACCTTCATCTTATACCCCACCAAAACCACCATAAGCTTCTTCTTCACCATTAACACCAAGTTCCCAAACACAAAAACTCACCATTAACACTAAGCAGCCCACCGCACTGCAGAACCAGGACCGTGCGACACGCTCCACACCGCTGCCGGCAACCCACTAAGCTGATCCCGTTATCCAGCGCCGTCCTCCGCCGAACGCGAACTAGAGGTGCGATCGGCACCGTCTCCTCCGCGCCGCACGCCCCGATCTCGACCAGATCTGCCACACCGTGTCGGAGTCGATCCACCAGAACCGAACCCGTCGAACCACTAGTCGCGCGCCGCCCCGCAAGCCCACACCACGACCCGAGTCGTGCGCCGCTGTCGATCTCACTCCAGAACGCCGCCGTCTTCTGGTCTTCATCTTCTTCATTGTTCAGTGACTTTCAAAATACAGACCCCCCCTTTTGCTTTTCTTTTATTTCTGTAAGCTTTTTTTTTTTTGTTTCTGTTTTCTTTGTTAAATTCTGCATTTTCATTTTAAAAAAAAAATAGGCTAGGCTAATGGACTTATTGGGCTAAAGAAGGTAAAAAAAAAAATAAACGAAAAGGGGTAATAACAAACTAAAAAAAAACAAGAATAAGATTAAAAAAATGATAAAAGTAAAAAGGAATAATAAAAATAAAAATAAGGTAATTGATATTTTTTTCAAAAAAATAAAATAGGATAACTGAGTTGGAACAGCTTGTTAATCCTATGATTTTTGGATCATCTGAGTTGTGACAACCTAATGATTCAAATAAATCAATAATCAGTAGGTGACGTCTGGCGTGACGCAAGCTTCACTCATTCAAACTTTAATTTGATTAACAGAGTCGCGACGACCTGTTAATTCAAATCTTTTATAAAATAAAAAATTCAAACTTTAATTTGATTAACAGAGTCGCGACGACCTGTTAATTCAAATCTTTTATAAAATATAAAAATTAAATCTTTTCTTTAAACAAAATCAACCAACCCACACTTATTTTTTATAGAACTACGTGACTTTGAGTTCCTCATTGCACCTGAGGGTACGTAGGAGCAGAATTTTTATTCTGTCAAGCCAAATTTTATATTTTCTCAAATTCTTTGTTTTTATTTTTTTTTAAAAAAGGGTAAAACAAATATATTATAAAATTATTAAGTTTTTGCATAACTAATTTAGGGTAACCGTTTTAGGACGGATGTATTAGGGGTGCTGTGGGGTTAAGTCTCTACCCTTCCCTATGCATAATCGACTCCCGAATCCAATCTGGTTCCAAAGACCATTTTCTAAAAGGGTTTTCCAATTTTTCCTAATTTAAATAAAATTGGTGGCGACTCCCTAACTTATTTATTTTGTTTCGCCGCTCCCGCCGCGATTACGGTCGCGACATGAGGTGTAAGAGGAAAGCGGCTGGCGAAGGGCAGTCAGGTAATCGGGGTAAGAGGACCGCGGTTGAGGAAGGCACCAGTCCAAGTAGCGGGGGGTCAATCAACCTATACCACGAGGATCCGGATCCCCGTGAGTTCATCGACTTCTAGCTCCTAGATGAAGAGGTCGAGGCTAAACTAGCCCCGCGTAGCATGAGGGATACCTTCTCTTATTTCGAGACTCTTGGGCTCCGTCTTTCTTTGGAGGCTCTGTACCTGGAGCACATGCTCGAGGACCATGAGCAGGAGTTAGTGGAAAAGGTTGCTGCTACGGAGCGGGGCGAGAATCAGGCTTTTGAAGCAAAGGAAGAGGTTGTAAAGGTCAAAAACGATGCTCAAACCCGGGCCCGGGAGTTTGAGAGTGAAGTGGCCACCATGAAGGACGTAGTGAAGGAAAAGGAGGCCGAACTGACAGAGGTCAGGAGGTGGATGACCGAGTTAAGAGCTGAGAATGAAGGTCTTTGCACCAAGAACGAACGTCTTAACGGCCAGGTTACTTCCTTGCAGGACGATGTCAAGACGCTTATTACTCTATGTACCGATATCAAGGAAGAGCAGTTTCAGAATACCATTAGCCAATTTCAGCTCTTCAATCCTGGGGTTGATCTGGTTCTGAATTCCTTAGACTCCGGGAAGGTCGTCTGGGATGGCCAACTCGTCCTTCCTCGTCTTGCTGCTGAGAGTTTGAGTATTGAAGGTTCTTCCGCCGAGGCTCACGATTCAGCTCCCCCTCCGGAGTAACTCATATGTTTTTTCTTGCCCCCTGCGTGGGGTTTTATTTTTGTATGGACAAGAATGCTGCTTTATTTTTTAAGATTTTTTTTCTTTAATCGAGTTGATTTCTGTTATCTTCTTTTTATCTATTTTGGGGTCTAACGCCCTTTTTTGACCTTGCAAATTTGATGAGGAGAAACTGCAGTCTGGGTCCAACGCCCATTGCCGATGAGCGTTTTAGGTTTGACTTCATGTGATAAGAAATTTGGAAACCTTGGCTTGGGATCCGATGTCCAAAGTGAATTGGCATTTGGGATCCATGTGATAAAAAGGACTGGTCTTTACCGGGGTTTTTCGTGCTTGTGGTTTAGTGCGAGAATTTTCCTGAGTCAGGATTTTTCTACTGCACGATCTATCTAGCACAAGACAATTTCCCAGGTGGTACCATGGGTCTTTCGTGCGTATGGTTTGGTGCCGAGAATTTTCTCAAGTTAGGATTTTCCTTACTGCATGACCTATTTAGTACAAGACAACTTCACGCTTGGTATCATTGCTTCTTAGGACATCGTGGTGGGTCTATGAAAACTTCGTTCAATCAGAATGCATTAACTTCGTGGTGCTTGTTTCATTAAATATCTTGAATGACTAAGGTCCATGTGACAATTGAGGGCAGATAAAACATAAAGCAGTAGACTAGGAGACTAGGCCTTAAAAGATACTTAGCTGTAGTACTTTCTAAGTTTATCTGCATTCTAATAATTCTTCACTGGTTTGCCCGACGACGTCTCTAGAGTGTAAGCTCCCTTGTCGGTACTGACCATGATACGGTAGGGGCCTTCCCAGTTATGAGCTAATTTCCCTTGGGAGGCATTCCTTCCTCTGATGTCAGCTCTTTGGAGAATAAGATTGTCTGACTGGAACCTTCTAGGAATGACCTTCAGGTTGTACTGGGTTGCCGTTCTTTGCTTGGTTGCGGCATCGCGTATGTGCTCGATGTACCCTTTTTCCTTCAACAGATCCAAGTCTTCCCTGATTAACCCGGGATTATTATCTGGTGAGAAGTCTTGGAGACGCCAACTCGATTCCCCTATCTCCACCGGGATCATTGCTTTACATCCATAGGTTAATTTGAATGGGGTTTCACCTGTTGTGGAGTGAGGAGTGATTCGGTAGGCCCAAAGGACGTGGTTTAACTGCTTAGCCCAATTTCCTTTGGCGTTGTCTGGTCTTTTCTTTAACCCCTTGATGATAACACAGTTGGCCGCCTCAGCTTGCCCATTTGTACGGGAGTTCTCTACGGTGCTGCAGTGATGCTTTATCTTCAATCCGTTGAGTAGTTCTTCAAATCCCTTGTCTTTGAACTGCGTTCCGTTATCCGTTACGATAGATTCCATGACCCCGAATCTAGTAATAATGTGACGCCAGGTGAACCTTTGAATCCGAACCGAAGTGATGGTGACCAAGGGCTCTGCTTCTATCCACTTAGTGAAGTAGTCCATGGCTACAACCAAAAACTTCAACTGCCCGGGCGCTTAAGGGAAAGGACCCAAGATATCCATGCCCCATTGGTAGAAAGGTCAGGGTATGGATGTCATGGACAGTTCTTCTGGCGAGGCGTGATAGTGGTCGGAATGCCGTTGGCATTTATCGCACGCTTGAACATGTGCAAGGGAGTCTGCCTCCATCGTGGGCCAATAGTAGCCTGCCCTGAGTGCCTTTAACGCTAGAGCCTTACCTCCTAGGTGGTGCCCACAACTTCCTTCGTGGACTTCAGCCAAGACGTACTCGGCTTCTTTCTGCGTGAGGCATTTGAGGAGGGGTAAAGAGAACCCATACCAGTATAATTGCCCATCAAAGATAGTGTATCTGACCGCAGCTTTCTTCAATTTAGCCGTTTCCTTGGAATCCTCGGGGAGGCTACCGGACTGTAAGCATTCCAATAGTGGTGTGATCCAAGTACGCTCTTGCCGTCGACCTGGAAGACGGCTACGTCAGAGACAGCGGGGTGCGAGAGGGTTTCCTGAATCACCGATTGGTTGTTACCCGGACTCTTGGTGCTTGCCAGTTTGGACAAAAGATCGGCCCTAGAGTTTTGTTCCCTGGGTATATGCTTTACTTTAACTAGCTGGAAGCTTAGGAGGAGTTCTTGCACTCTCTCCAGGTATTTCTACAGGAGGGGCTCCTTGGCTTGATATTCGCCTCAGATCTGGGAGGTAACGAGCTGTGAGTCGCTACAAAGTCGAATCTTTGTAGCTCCCAAGTCTCTGGCCATTGCCAGTCTGGCGATGCATGCTTCATATTCTGCCTGGTTGTTCGAGATGGAAAATTCGAACCTTAACGAATTTTCGATAGTCACTCCTTCTGAGTTTTCCAAGATTAACCCGGTGCCGCTCCCTTTTGGCTTTGAGGATCTATCCACAAACACGGTCTAGGAAATCTCCTCGACATTACTGGAGGACAAAGTGAGTTCGACCAGGAAATTCGAGGGTGATTGTGCCTTGATTGCTACTCTGGGTTCGTAGGTTATCCCGAACTCGAAAAGCTCGATAGACCAAGTAATCATCCTTCCTGCTAAGTTTGGTTTATGCAGTATCTATCGGATGGGTTGATCCGTCCTTACCACCATGGGATGGCACTGGAAGTATTGCCTTAGTCTTTGGCCGCGATGATGAGTGCAAATGCGATCTTCTCTATCTTTTGATATCTGAGTTCGGGGCCTTGCAGTACTTTGCTCACGAAATAGACCGGCTTCTGGCCTTCCGATATTTCCTTGATGAGTACTGAACTCACAGCCTCCTCGTGGACAGAGAAATACATGTAAAGAGCTTCTCCTGACTCTAGCCTTGTGAGGATAGGAGGGGACGCCAAAATGTTCTTTAGAGATACGAAACCGTCTTCACATTCCTGTGTCCACTCGAATCCGGTCCCTTTTTTCAATAGCTTGAAGAGAGGGAGGGATTTGTGAGCGGTTTTGGCCAAGAATCTGGTGAGAGCCGCGATCCGTCCATTTAACTGTTGTACCTCTTTCACGCTCGGGGGGCTATGCATGTTGAGCACCGCCTTGCATTTGTCGGGGTTTGCCTCAATACCGTGATGAGTCAGCATGAACCTTAAAAATTTCCTGGCCTGGACTCCGAATGCGCATTTCTCTAGGTTAAGTCTCTTGTCGTGCTTCCTTAGTTGTGCAAACACTTCTTCGAGGTCCGAGGTGTGTGATCCAGATGATGGGGTCTTGACTATCATGTCGTCGATATAGTCCTCTAGCATTCTCCCCATCTGTTCTTCAAAGACCTTGTTCATCATCCTCTGGTAGGTGACTCCGGTATTTTTCAACCCGAATGGTATCACCTTGTAGTAGTAACTTGCCCTTTCGGTGATGAAGACCGTTTTATCTTGGTCTCTGGGGTACATTGGAATCTGATTGTACCCGGAGTAAGCGTCCATGAAGGACAGTAGCCTGAAGCCGAAGGAGCTATCAACTAGCTTGTCAACGTTTGGAAGGGTGTATGGATCTTTAGGGCACACTTTATTCAGGTCGGTGTAGTCCACACACATCCTCTATTTTTCGTTTGACTTTTTTATCAGGACAACATTTGAGAGCAAAGTAGTGTACGAGATCTCCTTGATGAAGCCGGCGTTTAGTAATTCCTTAACTTGCTCCTCGATGGCTTGTTACCTCTCGGAGCTAACTTTTCTCATCTTCTGGGAGACCGACTTTGCATCCTGTTTAATAGATAAATGATGGTAGATGAAAGCGAGGTCGATCCCAGGCATGTCGACGGATGTCCAAGCAAAAAGATCCTCATTTTTTTGTAAGAGCTTTATTAACTGGGTCTTCTCTTGCTCTTCAAGGTTTGTTCCTATCTTGGTGACTTGGTCGGGGTTATCACCTAACTGGAGTGGGATCAATTCTCCTTCAGGGTGGGGTCTTGTGCCTCGGATTTCCTCACGGACATCCAACTCAGTCATCAGGATGTTGACTTGATCGCAAGCGGGGCTGGATGTTCGCGCCTTTGTTTTTCTGGAAGCCCTACTGATCTTCAAACTCTCATTATAGCATTTGCGAGCTGCAATCTGGTCGCCCTTGACCGTGACCACTTCGTTGTTCCTGTTGAGGAATTTCATGGTCTGGTGGGCGATAGAGACTACAACGGCAATCCCATTTAGCATAGGGTGACCCAGGATGATGTTGTAAGTCGAGGGACAATCCACGACCAGAAATCTCACATTTACCATTTTGTAGGTGTCGTTGTTACCCAGGGTCAAGAAAGTTTCAAAGTAACCAACCGGGGTAACTTTTTTCTGGAGAAACCGGTTAGCTCGCCTTCATACGATGTAAGTGCAGACAGAGGGAACTCCAATCTCTCGAAGGCATCCATGAACATGATGTCCGCTGAACTCCCCTGATCTATAAAGATACGACAGACTTCGGCGTTAGAGATTATTCCGGATATGACCAGAGGGTCGTCATGATCTCGGATAATATCGTTGTAGTCCTTATCGGAGAAAGAGACGGATAGCGCGTCTTTGTTCTCAACGTGGGGTTTTCGCGAAGAAGAGCCAGATACACTTATAACCGCTATCCGGAGTGCCTTCTTCCGGGAGTTATTAGTCAGACCGCCCCCTGCAAATTCCCCTGAGATGGTACTAATGAGTCTGTCTTTCCAGTTATCCCCGCCTTGAGTATCCCGTTCCTTGTCCTGCCTACTTTCAGCATTGTGGCGCGGTGGGGTCTGGGACCTTCTGGCAGGACTCCGGCTTCGTTTTGGTCGCTGGTTTAGACTTTTCCTGGAGCTGCGGCTTCATCTACGATCCTTGCGCCTACCGCGGTCTTCTCCTCCCCAGAGACCGCTGATGTACTTTTGCAGTCGTCCTTCTTTGATCAGGGATTCGATAACATCCCGGAATTAGTAACAGTCTTCGGTTTCATGGCCATAGCTCTTGTGCCACCTGCAGTGTTTCGAGTGGTCCCTCTGGAACTGCTACATTACGGGCAGAGGCCTCTTGATATCCTGGAACTCGGTTTGAAGGACCTCCTTCAAGATTGTCTCTCGAGGGGTGTTCAAAGGAGTGTATTCAGAATACTTGGGTCGATACCGTTCGCTCTTAGAGGAGTCACGGGGTTGGTTGGAGTTGTGGTTCTTTTTCTGGTGGGCTGGTTCGCCTTTTTCCAGATTCTCTTTGGCCCTGGTGACCTCTTCTAACTCGACGTACTTGTCAACCCGCAAGTGAAACTCATCTAAGCTTACCGGCTTCTTTTTTGCCAATGACATGAAGAAGCCCGAGTCAGTTTGGAGCCCGTTTCTGGCGTAATAGAGGGCTATCCTGTCGTCCAGGTTCTCAATGCCCACACAGGCCTGATTGAACCTTTTGACATACTAGCACAAGGATTCAGAACTTCCCTGGTGGATCCCGAAAAGGGAGTCGATCGACTTCGATCGTTCCTTTGCTGTGGTGTAGTGTTGTAAGAAACGTTGCATTAGGTCTTCCCATCCAATGATTTTTATTCGTAAGGTGACAAACCAACGAAGGGCGTCCTTCTTTAGAAAGAGGGGAAAAGCTCGGCATAACAGCTCTGGGGTGTATCCATAGAGCTGCATGGACTGAGTGTAAGCATCTAAGTGCTCTTGGGGATCCGTAGTTCCATCATAGGCCTCCAAGTTGCTCGGAGGCTTGAAGTTTCTCGGAACCCTATACGCCATTAGAGCATCCGAGAATTGTTGTTGACGACCGGGGATCGAGTTATGGTTTCTATAAACCCTGGCGCCAGCATGTTGGACGGTGCGCTCATTACGAGTCACACCACGCTCTCCGTTGTCGTTGTCCGTCTTCACTGATCTTTCAAGGTTCTCTAACCGGCAATGTTGTTCTTCCAGCTGACGCCGATGACCTTCGATGAGCGTTGTTTGTTGGCTTAACAACTCTCGAAGGCCATTCTTTGTTGTTTCAAATTCGACATTGTCTTCGTAGTGAGACGCATGGTCCACTTTGTCATGAGAGGCTCCTAAGCGACCATGCACAGAGATCTTAGCTCCATGGTTTGTATTGTTAGCTCCACCATGAGGAAAGACAAGCTTGTTACAGATTGAAACCCTTCGAGATGGAGCAGGGCTTTCAGCGGAGGCTGAAGTCTCGTGTCCATCGTTGAGAGTTTCTACCATAGCGGGCCTATCTCTAGCAGCGAAGGTTTTTGGTGGTGTGACGGAAGGAGGGTCGCGCTGAGCTGCTGGACCCTGTATTTGACCAGGGGCAGCATGCGCAGTGCTTCCCTTCCTCTGGTTGTGTCTTGTGCTCACCATGGTTAACGCGAGAATGGAAGTTTATCAAATCTCCACAGACGACGCTAATGTTTTGAAGTGAATTCAGAGGGTACCTGAGTTAGGTACGTGTGTGGTGGTTTCCTCCTTGCGCAGCTACAGCCAAGCGTATAGAATCAGGGGGGTGGGTACCTGCAATGGGACTCCAACGCTCAAGTCAGGCAGTGCACAAGAAGGTGTTATGCAAGGGAAAAATAGTAGTTAGATCCTCTTTAGGTTAACTTAGCCTAGTATATATATAGAGAGTGTGACTGGGATCATCATGCAATCCGCATAGGACAAAGGTACATTAGGATCGTGCCTTGACAGAAATTTCAGCCCATGATCGTTAAGGTCTGTCTCTGACCTTGTCGGGACTGTCCTACGATCGTTGAGGTCTATCTTTGACCTATCGGGACTGTCCCACGATCGTGAAGATTCGTCTCTGATCTGTCAGGGTTGTCTCCTTAGTGGTCAATCCTTGTTTTAGAGGAATCTCCATAGGTCTGGCTATCGTTAGTATCCGATGCCGTGGACCGAGGTCATAAGGCCGTGACCGGGATGATTATGGAGGAGTCCGGTAGTTCGTGTATCGGGCCGATCCTTCCGGATGGGACCTAGGACCACAGTCTAGAACAAAATAGATGAAAACTATAGGGATTAAAATTTTATTTAAACATTTAATATTAAGTTTCACATATTTTTATATTATAGAATTTATTTATAGTCTTTTTTATTTTATAATATTTCTTCACACCATTTAAGTGTGATATTCTTTTCTGGAGGTATTGAGGCTACCCTCCCCACAAATAATTTTTTGTAAGCTCAAACCCTAACTGTTCAAAAACCCATCAACTACTAAATTCAAGTTTGCATACCATTTAAGTCACCCCTTGTAGATACAAAATGTATTTAAGAGAAGTAAATTTTTTTTAAAAAACAAAACTGTTTTTTTCTTGTATTTTCTTAAAGAAGTTTTCTTTTTTTTTAAAAAAAAATAGTAAATATATTTTTTTTGTACAAAAGAGTTTAAAAAGATGTTCCCAGTGGATTGTGATATGTTGGAAATAATTCCAACGAGTTGTTTCAAATTTCTGGCGGCTAATCCACTGTAATCATAAAAAATTGTAAATGGTTTAGTACCGAAGTGACATTTCTAGCAGATTATCCGCTGGAAATTGGACGACACTCATCCTCGGAAGTTGGAGGAATTTTCGAGCGGAATTATTCCATTGGAAAATCATAATGGTTTGGTACCGGTAGATAATTCATCGAAAATTGGCTGACGCTCCTCCTTGGAAGTTGGAAGAATTTTTCGATGGAATTATTCTGTCGAAAAATATCAAAAAATGAAACTGCTGCATTTACCGGTTAAAATCCACCAAAAATGTAAAAAAATCTTTCGTGGTCTATGTTTCCGACAAATTAAATTTATTTTCTTTTATTTAATAATTTTTTCTCAACATTTAGCTTTCCAGTAGATATTTCAGCCAGAAATTTCCAAGATTTCTGGCGACGATGATTCCGCCAGAAAAATCTATTGCTTATCATCAAATTTCTTATAGTGATTTATGGGGTGTTAAAAATTAGGGGTATCCAATGGGTGGGTTTTGCTGCATTTTTTGACCTAACCCGCTCATCAAAACAGTGGGTTGTGTCAGGTCAAACTCGTGGGTACAACATACATTAGAATTTTTTTTCTCTTGCTAAAATAATTGTCAAAATATGAAATTAAAAATTCTTTACACATAACACATCTTAATTAAAAATTATATATGTTACAAATAAACAAAAAAAAGTCACATAATCAATCTTGCACAAACATAATATGTCTCAAATAAAATAAATATACATAACAATTCTTTAAGTTAACATAAATTTGAAAGAAATTAAAATAAGCTAACAAGTCTCAAAAGTCTTAAATAACAAACCACATTAGCCAACCATAATCAATGTCATCACATATGGTATACAGGGACGGATTGAAAGGGAAGCATGCATGGGCTACGGTCCCCAAAAAAATATTTTATTAAATATATATAATGTGAAATAAAGGTCAAAGTTTGATGAATGAAATTTATCTAATGACAAACGTTAATATCAAAAAGCTATTTTGTTAAAAGGCTTAAAAGAAGATAAGTGAGGTTCATCAACCTCATCTTTACGTGGGCTTTGACAACTAAGTTGCTGCTAATACTAAGTAATTTAAGTGCTACAACTACAAGAAAGTATTTTTAAATTATAAAAAAAGAGATAATTCACTTTTTAATTTGTCTCACCGCCTCCCAAGCTCTCACACAATGCAACATAGGTGCATAAGGATTATAACTCTTCATTCATTCATTGAAAGTAAAAGATCTCATTCACGACCCTTCTGCAATTATAGAACTGAGTTGTTGTTTGTTTGGTAAATTGTTCTGATTGAATTAATTGAAACTATCTATCTGTCCCTTCCTAACTTTGTTGTAAGTCTCTATCTCTTATTTTTTAAAATTTTCATCTATCTAGTAATTTATTGAAACTATGTCTCCTTGTGTTTTAATTCTTCCTTTTTGCTAATTGACCTATATTTTTATTTTTTATTTCTTTTCATTGTAGTTTATATTATTTATTTAAGGGTAAATCTTTGTTTTTGTTTATACTAAAAAATGGGTAATTTCTTAAAATATATGCACATATGATTTCAGTAATAAAATACATGTATTTTGAACAAAACATCATGTTCGACTTCGATAAAGGTATTATATATTATTTTTTGTACTATAATATAATTTGATAATGTCACTACTAGAAATTTAAGTTATAGAGATCGAAAAATTGGTCTATAAATTAAGAAAATCGATCTCTAAAATAGTTAGAGACCGATTTCACTTGGTCTCTAAAAGTCTCGTCGCTAAATATTAGAGACCAATTTTAAAGAGATCGATTTTTTCGGTCTCTAAATCGGTCACTAATTTTTGATCAAATATTGATCAATTTTTTTTTTCAAAAAAGTACATTAGAGATCTATTTTTTAGAGATCGATTTTTCGGTCTCTAAATCAGTTTTTAAATCGGTCTCTAAAAGCATGAATATATTATATATTCAGTCTCTAAATTGGTCTCTAAAACTCTGAATATATTATATATTTTATAAAATTGATCACTAAAATGGCCTCTAAACTAGAGATTGTTTTATCAGTCTTTAAACTAAAGATTAATTTATCGGTCTCTAATTCGGTCTCTAAAAGACTTAATATATTACGAGACTAGTTTATCAGTTTCTAAATCGGTCGCTAAATGTCTTTTTTCATATATTCGGTCTCTAATTCGATCTCTAATTTGTGATATGAATTTATAATTATTTTTAAATTTATTAAAATCCAAATTTTTAAAACACCTAATAAACAATAATCAACAATCTCATATATAACCAAACACGTAAATAAAAAATAACTTAAACTAAACTAATTCAGTCTTTAGAATATATCATTCAAACATCAAGACATTTTAAAATAAACTAAACTAAGCATTGTCTACAATATCTCATTACTACAATATTTCAAATATAAGAAAGTTGAACACAACACAAACTAAACTCTAATTATAAAAACTCCTCCTCGTCCTCATCCTCTTCTGCTCCATCAATTACGGGAAATGTTTAAGAAGGTTAAAAGTTCATCGACTGCATCATCTTTCATACCAGCCGATTTGTATCCTTAATTTGTCTCATATTATTTGCCACTTGAGCCCGAAGCTCATTTCTCTCACTTCTTAATTCTTCAAGTTCATCTCTTCGCACTCGTCAAATGATGAAGAACTTGAGCAACGATATTGCGGTCTTCCAACCACTACGGTTGACTCAATTCCAAGACCATATATTTCACCCTTTTTCACTTTAGCCACATTGCGCCACACATCCAACTCATATGGGAGATGAGTTCCCTGCTCTGATGCTCTTTTGGTCATTTCTTGCATTTCGTTTGCAATTTTGGTCTGTTAATACCAATATGACACTAATTAATGTAAAAAGTTAAAGCAGCACATAAGTCTAACATAATGTAAGTCATGACATAAAGTATAAGAATAAACGTGGTTTCAATCATATGTTAAAAGTTGCAAGCTTGTTTAATTTCAATTTGAGATGATAGCACAGTTAAAATATTTCTCTTTGAAAATAGAATAAGGACTTTTAACATGCAATAAACAGATATCATAATAAGTCAAATATTTCAGTAAGTAGTAAAGTTAAGCAATTTGAGCAACCTATATTTAGCAGATTAATGCTAGTTAAAACTGTGGCACTCAAGAATGAATATTTCAGTAAGTAGTAAAGTTAACATTTGTAAACCAAATGGTCAACAATAACACCCAAGCCTTTGGAAATTAGAAAATGTGGAAGGGATTCATACGTGGTCCACATCTGCATCTTCACAAACAATAAATGCATCTTTTCCACCAAGCTCTAGGGTAACTTGTATAAGTGTCTCAACGACATTTCTCATTATCTACATAAAAAAAATACTGCATATCAACAAAGTGCAAAGACTTCTTATTACATGAAAAAGTAGATGTCATCTTAGAAAGAATGGAAGAATATGTGGAAAAAGAGTAGAAGATAATTCTGAACTATCATCCCCTACAATCATTCTGCTTATGAGGCATCACTCTAAACTAGAGGTCTACTTCAACTTTTGAGGTTAGGCTTTTTTTGGGGGGGGGGGAATGGGGCTTAGTCAGATCCTAATACTACTCAATTAAACATTAACTTAGTCCTCTTTGGAGTTCCTTCATTAAATATCTAACATGCATAACATATCAAAAACTTTTTCAAAGCAATCTGAATGAAATTATGGAAGTTATGAATAATGATATAATTCAGAGGTGAGACAACAGGATGAACCAATTTGAACAGCCAAAGAAATCATACCATCTTACCAACACCAGATGATCTAACAAAAATGACTTTATTAGCAAAAGACACCAGTGCTTCTCCTGTTTCAGCAAACCTGGTAATAAAGGTCCAATAAGGCCATAGATGCAAATATGATTGTGGAACAAAAAGGAAAAGGAAAGGTATGAAATAAGGCTTTACCCTGTTATCACCTCTACAAGGTCCTCTGGAGCTCCTATGGTAGCAAGGGTTGCCACCACGAACCCCTACACCGTGACTCACCTTCACCACCTCACCTTCACCATCTTTACCATTTTCACCCTCACCAACACACCACAACCTCCACCACCGTGAAGCTCCACCTCCCCCAACAACCATGTCCAAGCCTCCACCCAAACCAAACACAACCACCACGAAGCTAGCCTTATAGCAACTCACAGCCTAACCTCATCACCATAACCACCTAAGGCCACTGTCGACCACCACTCCCATAGTTATCAAAAACTCGAAACCACTCTAGGAACCCCACGCAAGCCACCATCCTGCGCACCTTATAACCACCAGTCACCACACCGTTTGCAGCAGCCCCGATCGTCCACACACTGTTGTCCCCTCCCTGTCCCGTGACACTATTGAATCTGCAACCCCGGAGTCACCATCGCTACTGGATTCACGAACCCAACTCCACCATGTACAACTGATGCGCCACCGTGTCTTCGTCCTCAATAGCTGTAGATCCACACTCTGCAACCATGATAGTCGTCGTCCACACACCGTCACGCGCTACCACTCTTCTGCCATCGGGCTGCGCCATACTAGATCCGACCAATATCGTGTCGTCCTGACCACACGAACCCAGACTCGTCACCTCCAAACGCGCGCAGCCCAACCTAGCCACACACCAGATCCGCGACATCACAAGAACCGAGCAGCAGCACCAAGACGCCGAGCACCACCGGAACCGCGCCGTCCACCTAGCAACCTGTGTTGTCCCTCGCAAACCCCCTCCTTCTTGTTGGTTTTCATTTCCTCTCCCTGAGACCAGAAGTATCTTTTGATTCTTTTTTTTTATTTCTATGTTTTAGTAAGTTTTTTTTATCTCATGATAAAAACCAAAAAAATAAAAATAAAAAACATAAAAAAATAAATTTATTAGATGGCTTAGCACCACCACATTTTTTTAATAAATTTTTGTATTTAAAGATCGAAATACGGTCTCTAACACTTTTTTATTTTATTTTTTTTATATTTTAGTGACTAAATTTGTGGTCGTTACATATTTTTTTTTTTTTTTTTTTTTTTTTTTATTTAGAGACCGAAATATCAGTCTCTAAAAATAACATATATTTTTATTTTTTTATAATATAATTTTGGTCTCTAAAAAATTTAGAACCCGAATTAGAGACCCTTGTTTTTCGGTAACAAATTAGATTTTTTTTTCTTAATCGATGTCTATTTCAGTCTCTATAGAGACCGAAATAAATCGGTCTTTAAATCGATTTATAAAACCTAAATTTCTAGTAGTGTGTGATTCATAATTTTTTGCCCCTTCACTAAACATTTTCTAGATCCATCCCTAATGGTATATATATAGATTGGAGTAGTCATTTACTTCATTCTTAATTTTCTCAACATACTATTTGTCATCCAAGCAGTCCACTAGATTTTTATTGCAATAGTCTGTTAGATACTTCATGAGTTTTTTATCAATATTTTCTTGATCACACTCTTAATGTGAGTATAATATTTACATCTAAACTTTATTGGTTCTGTAGGAAAAATAGGAAAGCAACTTGCAAAGTCACAATGACTTAAAAAAAAAAAAGTTACCTAGATGGGTTTGGTTGGTGTAGGTTAGTACCTTATAAACTCGCTAACCGATTCATATTTTATGTATTAGAATATTTTTTAACTCAATCAAAATTACCGACCCAATTTAATCTGTATTTTGTGAGTTAAATTTGATCAAAATTTATAAATTTGTGAGTTGAACCCAGCACACTAGATACCCCTGTTAAAAACTGGAAATAGTTGGTCTATAATCTATATCCTCTATTTTATTAGAAACTACCGAATGCGTGATCAAGATATACACATCTCTACAATCTATATTGCATTTTTTTTTGGTGTGCCATTCAGTAATTTCCAATAAAACACTTATATCCTCTATTTTATTAGAAACTACCGAATGCGTGATCAAGTTTTTTTTTTGTGATCTGCGTGATCAAGATATACATATCTCTACAATCTATATTGTATTTTTTTTTTCTTTTGCGCCATTCAGTAATTTCCAATAAAACACTTAATTAGGTTGGATCATATTAAATTATTGCAATCATTGATATATGGATACATTGCTAGGACTAGGAAGCGCTCAAGCTTCTCAACGCTCGACATTCCCGTCTATTAACCTAATTGAATTTTTTGAGATGTGTAGAGTTAAAAGTATAATTCGAATTTTCTTCGGCAGTTGCACCTCTAATAGTATTATTTGAGTTATTTATTTTTTTATTTAATGATTAATATTTTTATTTTTATTTTTAATATTAAAAAATATTTTTTAATATTAAAAATATTTTTTAATATTAAATTAATACTTATCGTTGAATAAAAAATAAATAATCAAATATTGCTAGAAATGCTATTAGAAATATATCTGTTAGAAAGAATCCGAATCCTTAAAAGTAAAATATAAAAGATAAGAAATGTAACAATGCTGTAGAAACTCAAGCGTTTATGCAGTCGAGCGTTTCTTAACGTATTCCTTGATATATTTGCATTTTTCATGTTAACTTTTTTTTTTTAATCTGCATTTTTCATGATAACTTTAGTCAGGGAAGATTTTAGATTTTTGCCACTGAAGAATTGAGATTTTACTCTGACAAACATAATATAATAATTCCATGTAGATTTAGAATATCTAATATGCACATGATGGATATAATATAGTAATGAGGGAGAAGAAGGTTTGTTTGGCTTATCCATCATTTTTAATCATTAGCAGGCATATTCTCAATGATAAATTAAGGAATACGCAAAAGAGTTAAAAACAAAAAACAAAAAAAAAGAATATGTTGGTTACCGATTTTATAATATATATCAAACCGATTTATATATATATATATATATATATATATATATATATTTGCATTGAACTCTGTGCACCGAACGTATGATTTTTAAAGAATATATGTTTAACTGAATAAAAAATATATATACGCAGACAGATCCACATATAGTTTAATTGATTTTACTTTAAAAAGATTTCCTCGAAATTCAAATCATATTCTATATAAAAAAAAGTGCACTGTAACTGTAAAAAAAAATTTACTTGAAGTTGCAGGGAAGGTTCACCATGAGTTTTATTGTAAGTTCATATTTAATTTATCTTTTTCGTAACGTAAAATAATTAAATCACTCAATGGTAAAAAAATAAAAATAATTAGATCATTCTGTGATCAATAGTAATAAATAAAAAGTATAAATTAAGTTTGAGAAAATTGTATTGTCAAATTAACAATGCAATTGTTCTTCTTCGGGATCCATAATTCAATACATATAGTAACAATGCTTCCACTCTCACGCAACCAGATCGATGCCTGCTTCCTAGTGTACACTTTCTTTTTTGGCCTTCTCTTAAATTCCATCGAACTTGCCTCAATGCTTTCCTCAACTAAATTAATTCTTGCTTTTCAACATTTTCCATGGACTTTAGTGTTGGTGAGGGACACGTTTGTGTATTGTGATTTTCAACCCTGTTTAACGTGCATTCTACCATTTCTTCAGACCCCACCAAGCAATGCTCAAAAAATAAAGAAACGAAAATCTAAGATCTATGCTTTATTTGAATTGATTACTCATGAAATTTTAACATGTCTTCAAATCATTTCCGGAAAGCAAAAATGGTATATTTATATCAAATAACCATCGCTAAACTCTCATAAATTATTTCTGAAAATTGAAGAAAATGAATCAGTTTATACAAAATTATTAAATCTTAAGAAATAATGTCATCATCTATACATATAATTAATTATGTAAGAAAATTTAGTTTGAATAATGGTAATTGGGGGATCTAGAACTTTTTTTAAAAAAAAAATTGACAGCAATTAGTCAAGACTTTATTCTAATTAATTATTATAGGTTCAACTACTCTCGCGGCGTTTCAGATAAAAGAAATACCTTAATTAGATCATTAGCTTAGCTTAGCAGATTTTTCAGTCGTACATAAGCATGCAAAGAACGTATAGGCCAAGGCTAGGCATCAAATACTCACTTTCCTTGAAACTTCGTGGAAGTGTTAGCTTGGTTGTTGGTGCTTGCTTCGTACTGCAAATACCTATAAAAAAAACATTAGTCATGAGGGCTACTACTTGCAAACCCAAGGTTTTCTTTGGATTCTTATTCTTATTTATTAAATTTTGATGATGTAATCCATTTTTTTTATTGTACTCGCTTGATCTTATATAGTTGGAATATGTTTAGAAATTTTTTATTATTAAAAATGAGAAGTTGAATTGTCCAAATCTTTGAAGTGTCCAATTACAAAAAACAAATTTGCCGTTGATTTTCCTAAATGCCGGGTTTAAGCATTCGTCAGAAAAGCAAACTCTTGAATGGACCCCCCCCCCCAAAAAAAAAAAACACAACCTCAAGTAATTTTAAGTAGAGCTAACTCAAGAGTCTACTGCGTATACCACTAGTTTTGGAAGAATGATATTTAGTAAAACAAGATACACTATAAGAGTGTGTTTGGAATGTAAAAAAATGAGAAATGATTTGATTTGTAAATTAAATTTAATTAAATTTTGTGTTTGGAATGTTTAAAAATGAGAAATGATTTGATTTCTAAAATCTCATGGATTTCATTCATTTTGTTTTAGAAATTCTATCAATTTTGATAGGATTTGTTAGGATTTGATTTGATTTGAAATAAATAGATTATTTTACCCTTAGTAACTACCTCTAATAACCTTTCATAAGGGTTAAAATGTAAAATAATAAAATCAAATCAAATCAATTCTCATTTTAATGAATTCCAAACACAAAATTTGATTTCTAAATCAATTCAAATCTTATTTTTTTTAAAAAGTTCCAAACACAAAATTTGATTTTTAAATCAAATCAAATCAATTCAATTCAAATCAAATCAAATCATTTCTCATTTTTATTCATTCCAAACACAACCTAACAGACAAACAACTAGGCTTTATGTTAGAAAAGTTGTATATATGCTTACAAAAAGACAATCCAACATCCCTTTTACAAATGAGTTGCAAAACTTATTTCTAACAGCTAGTAGACAATGCCTGATAAAAAGAAGGATGATGGAACTTAAGAAGAACAATAAGGAAAATTTACAAAATTAATTAAAAAAGTTTATCGTCAAGGAATATTCTTCTTTTGAGATTCTACTTTGAGTTTATAAAGTGATAACCACTATTCTATTTGTGCTGCATGACAGAGGCTTTGTACATAATTGACTGGAAAATACAATCTAGAAATATTTGATATCAATATGCACTCTTACTACTGTTTTAAATGATTATTGAGTGAAATTAGCTTCCTTTTCTAGTTTGGAGATGTATGAGATGTAGTAGAAAAACTACTTAATCTAAGTTGGAAGGGTTACGATAGACAAAATAATACTTTAAATCGAACTTGCTTGCGGATCGAATCTCTTACAAGCATCACACTCAAGTCTTTAAGACTTGAACTGGTGCTCGTTGACAAGTGTGTTTGTTTTAGTTATTTTGAGTGAGTATTCTTGAGGGTAAAAAATTTCATGTATAAATCTTCTTTGTTTGACCATGTTTTATGTTCAAGTCTTTCGACATCTTTGATTTGTTTTTCTACTGGTTCTATCTGTGCTTCTTGTCTCTTTTTTTTTTTTTTTATCCCTTGAAGTTACTTCTATTAGTGAACTTTTTTGTTGGGTTTTTAAGTTTTGATTATGATATGTATTTTAAGTTATTTGAACATATGTTTGATGTATTCAAATCCCCTTATTAGTTGAGATTGATTTATATAAATCTCTTAACGTTCTTTAAATGTTAAAGATGGATTTTATAACACGTGCCTTATATTTGAATTTTAAATTTGAGATTGATAGGTTCTTAACATGTGATTGATTCTTATATTAGAATGTGTATTAATGCATTGAATGGAATGCTTTTAGTAGTTAGAGACAAGTCATTTATATCTTTTTCTGATTGCATCAAGTTCTTTTAAGTGCAAATGAATGCTCAAATGTTCAAAATTGGATAATATGTTGGCATACATAAATAAGAGAAAAAGAGCAACTATTGGACAAAAAAACAACTATCAATGAACAGAATGAGCAACTATATATTTTTTACATAGAATTAATTCCCACAAATTAAGGATAATTTTCCTTTATTTTCTCTGTCTCCAACAACTAGAAAAACAAGAAGAAACCTTCCACTACAAATAGGAAGCCTAGGAGAAGATCAAGACACCATTGCTCAAATCAAAAAGTGAGGAATTGCTGAAAATTTGTTATCTTTGTTTTCCTCCTCCTAGTTGGTTCTAAATTTGTATATCCACTCTAAGAGAGTTTTGTTTTTGAGATCTATTGTAGCTCATCTTATAAGAACATAAAAGTAAGAATAAATCTCTTGTTCTAGTGAAATAGATTACTCTTCTTTGGGTAAAAGTTGAAGAAAGTTTGTTGGTATCTTTGAGAGAAAGAAACCATTGTATACTCTTCTTCGGGTAAAAGTAGAGAGATGTTTGGTGGTATTTTTGGGAGAAAGAAACCACTGTTACTCTACTTTTAGGATAGAAGTAGAAAAAAATTTGTCAAAATCTTTATAAGCAATAATTTGACAAGAAGTGAAGAAAATATCAAACGATTGTTAGGGAATTGGACATAGATCACATGTTGTGATTGAACTAGGATAAACTCGTTTATCCAATCTTCTTGTCACTATCTCATTTTAATTTTTCGCATTCATATTACTTGTATTTAATTTATAATTGTTATTTAATTTTAAAATTTTCTATTAATTGAACCTTATAAAACTAATTCACTCCTTCGTAGTTCTATCATTCTCAATTGGCGAAGCCTCAAATTCATATGTACCTACTTTTCGAAAGTTTCCCTCTTTGGTGGAAATTTGTGCCTTCAACAAACATAATCGTTTTACCACTACTGTATTATTTTTTGATAGGGGTGCACAACCCAACCCAGCGATCCGAGAACCCGACTCGACATAAAATATTTGGGTTGATTCGGATTATCGGGTCAGTTCAGATTGAACCCGATCAACCTGTCCACTTATTAGTTCGGGTGACGGGTTTAGTAAACCAACATGATGACCCGACCCGATCACTCGAATAAAAACAACGTCGTTTTGTACAATCCCTAAATATCTCCTTCGTTTCTGTAGCTTATCTCATTCTCATTTTCTCAATTTCTCTCCTTTCAGTCTTCCACTTTCCTTTCTCATTCCAAATCTCCCTTCCCTCCCCTAACCCTAAGTGCAAATCTCTTCTTTCTCTTCGTTTCTGCTGGCTGCTGCTCCTCAATCTCAAGCTATCAATTCTCTCTCTCTCTCTCAGCCGTTGTTTTGCTCCACCTCTCTTCTCCTCTCGTTGCTCTCAACCTGCCTCCCACAATCGGAAAACCAACCCACGAGCAGCGACCCCCTTATGTAGATCCGTCAAGACCATATCCTTGGCATGTGTGACTCCATCTCTATGAAGACCAGATCCATCAAGACCAGCACCCCAAAGACCAGATCTATCAAGACCAGTACCCCAAAGACCAGATCTATCAAGACCAGCACCCCAAAGACCAAATCCGTCAAGACCAACACCGCGAAGACCAGATCTGTCAAAACCAGCACTGCGAAGACCATATCTGTCAAGACTAGCACCGGAGCTTTGTTGCAACCTCGCAGGGTTGTCAGGTTACAGCTGGTGGTAGCCATGTGTGGTGAGGTGCAGGTCTGGTTGGATGCGAGACTCCAGGTTTATTGCCAACAGAGTTCGTGCCTGAGGTCTTTGTTTACATTGCGGTTTTGATTGATTGATTCTATTGTCTTTAGAGGCCTTTTTCTAGGACCATTGTGCTTTGTATGTGATGTAAATAACTTTCGACAAGTTTCCTTTCCTTGCTTCCGGTGGTGGCTGAGGCGTTGGAGAAGCAGGTGGTTGTGGTTGAGGAACCTATTAAAAGAGTAACCTTTGTAAAATCTCAATTGTGCTTTTACCTTCTGCCATTCTTACTCTTCATATTTTTATTTAATTTTTTTACATTTTTTGAGTTATCCTCTGTCTCTTTGTGTACCTATATGGGTTGATACTTGACAAAAAGAAGACACAACCTGATTATCGGACCCGAACCAACTCGTCTACATATCGGGTTGTGTAACACCCTGAACTTTCTATCTTAGAAACAATAATTTTGACAGTTAACAAAATTCTACTGTTTAGTGATTTATGTGTGCTGTAAAATTATTTTGAATATTCTGTCTGTATATTTGATCGTTTTGAGTAATTTGATCCGTGTCAGGGAAATAATAATTTTCGGGCTGGAAAAATTTTACCTAATTTAATTATTACTGAAAAGTCTTAATTATTTTACGTAATCTGATTTGATATTTGTGAATTTTCTAATTTTTATGATTTTGTGGATGATTATGAAATTTTTACTATTTGTGGGCCCCAGGGGGTGTATGTGGGCCCAGGTAGCCATATGTGGGCCCAGGTAGGTCTCGCAAAGTGAAAATTTTTTTACGTATAAAAAAATTTGTACTATTTAGATGGAGACAGGGGATCTTACTAAATCTGAATCTGAAAACAGTTTTAGAAAATTTCTTTTACAGTGTTTTATACTGTATTTAATTATCGGAAGATAAAAAATACAGTAAATATATTCTTTAGTGGGGTTATAACACATAAAAATAAAATTCTATACTGTTAAGTCAACATTGGTGGTTTGGATATCCACCATCGATTTAATCACCGTTGGAGATTTAATCTTGATTTAATCAACGGTGGAGATTTGATCTTAAAAGTGAATAGGATCAATTATAACTGTTGGATGGAAATTAAATCAAGGGTGAAGATTTAGTCTTATAAATGGCTATGACCATTATCAACCCTTGGATGTAGAATTAATCAATGGTGGAGATGGATCATTAATGACCATTGGATTTGGTTTTGGATCAATGGTGGAGAATTAGTCATCAAAAATGACTACAACCATTTTGGACCCTTGGATGTAAAGTTTGAAGGTGTAATCTTGACCCTTCATTTTGGAGACACATTTAATGGTTAGGATTGCAAGCCAAAAATGATCCAATGGCTCAAATAAAGTCTTCCATCTATAACCTAAACCTAATAGCTATTTTAATCTAAACCATTCTTTTAATCAAGGGTTAGGATGGCTTAGGATGATGGCTATGAAATTTGTCATATTTTTATGAAGCATGGAAGGGGGGGACAGTTTTGGAGGCTTAAGGCAATGGCCAAGTTTCAAGACCACCAATTATTTTTCCTATTGATCATTAATGATCATTCTAAAAGGCTATAGTTTTTCAAACTTCACTTTCCACCTTTCTCCATGCAAGCTACGGCCATGCAAAGTTTTGAAGACCAAATAATTCATTTCTACACTTCACATTATCACATCTTCGCCTTTTCACTTAAGTTTCAAGAAACAAACCAAAGAAAACTCCATTTTCTCTCCCTAAGAAGACCATTCGGCCAAGCATCTTAAATCTCTCCTCCATCACTCTTTAATTTCATACAACCTAGTTTCTTGAATCCTTACCTTATTCTAATCAACTTTTATGTTGAAGACTTTCTCTAAATCTTCCATCTTGAAGGACTTTTACTAAGATCAAGTTATAGAGTTTTTGTTGGTGAAATGTAAGGAAACTTCATTTATTCTTTTCTTTTTCATGTTCTAAACCATGTTTGATCCATGGTTCCTCTTAATCAAGCTTAATATACTAATTTCTTGTGTTTGTTTCATGTTTAAGAAATTTGTGTTGGTGGAGATCTTGTTCAAAATACAAAGCAAGGAGCTTTAGAGGATCTTCAAGAGGTAAGAGGGAGATCCATCTCACCAACCAAGCATGGTGGTGAGAGATGGTTTTATATTTGATGGATGATGAATCCATGTGAGGATTCATATCCATGGTCATGTAATAATTTGTGTGTGTTATGTGCTTTGATTATTTTTACCTATGCTTGATATGCTTTGCATGATTTACTTGTGTATGCATGCTTAGTATGATTTTTATTTGCTTATATGGTATGCTTATAATATGCATGATGATATATGTTGAATATATTATGATGGATGCATGTGAAAATAAACAAATTTTGGCTCCAAAGACCATAGAGAAGGTTACGGTTTTGGGCTTCCAAAACTAGGGTTTTTATTGAAATTTTTCAAGTACAATGGAGTTAATTTTTAGTCCTTAAACTTAAGCAAATTTTCAGCCAAGACACCAACCAATTTGGTGTTCACAAAATTATATTTTCATGAATGATAAAATTAAATGATTTGAGAAGTAAAGAAAATAAACAAAAGGGTTTGTTTTGCAAAAAGAATGCACACAGTTTTGAGTTGTGTTTTCATGAATTTATTTTGTGTAGAAACAAGAATGGAATTTATTTAAGTTAGAAGAAAAATATTTCATGATTTCAATGGCCATTTATAAGGTTTTGATAATTTAGAAAAATGTTTTGATGTTATAAAATACAAGAATTTAAAAAAAAAGGATTTTGGAAAGGGGAATTAAAGTGTTATCAAATAAGTGAAGTGAAATTTTTATAAATAAAAGAAAAAGGAGATTGAAAGTGTTAAACTTCAAATTATTTTAAAGAGAATTAATTTTTAGAAGTGATTTAGAAATATAAAATAAAACGTTTGTAACTTAAATTTACTAACATAGAATTTATTTATTGGGTTTTGGAAAACGTTTAGGAAATTAAAAGTTAGAAACAGTAATTAAATCAACTAAATGTGATTTTATAAGATTAAATCAATAAAAAAGTGATTTTGAGAAAATATATTACGGAAAAGATTTTTGACTAAGAATAGGAAGAGAATAAATTAAGAAATTATATTATTGTAAGAAAAGTCTAAAATAATATTTTTTAAAGTTAAGAAATATATTACAAAGGGTAAAAATGGTGAAAAATAATTTACGTAACTCAAAAACATAATTTTTAAGTTACGCGACTTGAAAAACGTTAAAATATTTTTACGCGATTTTTAAAGCGTTTAAATATTTTACACGATCGAAATGTTGTAGAAAAATCGCTATGCGATTTAAAAACAACAGAATATTTTTTTTTACACAATTTAGAATACAATAGAAAATAGTTATGCGATTTTTAAACGTAACAGAAAATGTTACAAATCATTGTTTATGTAACAAAATATTACGTGACTGTGAAAGCGTGACAAAAACATTTTACGAATGAGAAAAACACGGTAATGTGATTTTGCTATTAATTATACAGTAAACATTATGGTTAAAATCAGTATATGAATACTGTACAAGAAATTGAGAAGTTTGCCTGTAATTGGCGTTAATACATGAACATAAAACAGTATTTGAACCTGGTATGAGAAAGTATGTGATTTACCTTTAGTTGGTAATTGGTGCATTACACATGCATTGAAAATGGTCCGATGGACTGTATATGGCTAATTGCCTAGGAGAAACGTACACCTCTTGAGTGGATGCGATACGCGTAGTGTAGGTCACTCGTTGACCTTGGGGGCATCGGGGTGCGGGTTGCTCACAATGGACAGTTGGTAGCTCTTCTGTACCGTGGGTTAGACCGATCAAACACACCGATGATCCGGTTAATCGAGATCTGATAAAGACTGTCGTGTATGTGCTAGATGTGCAAGATATAATTACAGCACTTGGTCTGAGGCACGTGGTACCGGCAGATCTTTTCGATCAATTTTTTCGACCTGAGTTTAGCTCCATGGAGTAGGAAATCGAGTCTATATGTTCATGCATTAACATAAATGCCTACATCTGTGAAATATTGATTATGACAATTGTACTTTTTAAAATATCTGCTTAGTGTAGATGGCATTTCCTATAATTATTAAATGTTAATTTTGATCAATAATATGTTGATGCCATATTGTAATATGATGTGTTTATGGCATGCTGTTATGTTATCTCTATGCTACCATGTTGGTATTGGCGTAGGTGATCTCACCTCTTTGTATGTATATTTGTATATTGTATTTATAATTGGCTGAAGACGTTGAGAAAGAAACAGTACAAGAAGGAGAAGAAGAACTACTTCTCACGTCTGGGAACACAAAATTTTGAGAAGATGGAGATGCCCAGCTTTCTAGGATACGTGACATTACAGTTTCATGGAGGTTCGGAGGCGTGGCATGTCCATTTCGATCGACAGTGTATATTTTATATAGGGGACCTGAACATTACTTACAGTAGGCTTTATCAATGGAACCCCTACTTTAGTCAATATTTATATACAGTTAGAGTTTCCACTATCCATTAGGTAGTACTGGGGAGCTTACTACCGTACTCCTAGTGCAATAAGTATTGTGTCATCTGCGCGGACACCTGTCCGTAGAGCTTCACGTAATAACGGATTCCTATCTGCTGAGGAATCTGAGGAGGACCCATCTGAGGGTTCTGTTGTTTAGTCAGACTTTGGCAATATGTGAGTCTTAAATTATGTTTAATTACTTTGAGAACTTGGTCTGTATATAAATAATCCCGATAGAACTTTTGTTATGTATAATGATGTAAACTATGTGTGATGATGTATAATATTTTTAATTTCCGCTATGTTTATTTTATTGTCATCAAAGAAGAAAGAAAAAATTTTACAATTCGTATTTTTATCATAACATCACTTTTTAAGATCTTGAGAGTATTTGGGTAATTAAGTAATATAAATGTGGCACCCTACGGTGGGTGTTACATTTGTTGGTATCAGAGCCCAAGTTAGAGTCTTTTTGGGGTTTGTGGTTTGGTATGTCTTGTTTGTGTTGTGTGATTCTTTGTTATTGTTTTCTGAAAAGAAACAATATTGTTTGAATATTGACCTTACTTTCTTTGTATTGTCCAGTTTGAGTAGAAAAAGTAATGACTAGACGAGGACGTGGACGTGGGAATAATAGAACAGATATGAAATTTAATGGGGATGATAATTTGAATATGGCTGCAGCTGTAGCAGCTATGCAACGAATGGCTGAAGTTATTGTGCAGCAGAATCAGAGAGCAAATGCAGATATTCATAGTTTATCGGAGTTTCGAAGGAACAATCCACCGAAGTTTCGTGGGGAGTTTGACCCAGAGAAGACTGAACTTTGGATCCAAGAACTTGAAAAGATATTTGATAGTATGGGTTGTGCTGATGAACGGAAGCTTACGTTAGCAACTTTTATACTGGTAGGAGATGGTGAACGTTGGTGGGCAGGAGCTAGAAGACTGTTAGAAGCTGAAGGAAGGATGGTGACATGGTAACTTTTTAAGCAAAAATTTCGGGAGAAATATTTTCCAGTAAGTGTGAGGCATATGAAGGAAATGGAATTTTTGAGTTTACGACAAGGATTGATGTCCGTAAGTGAGTATGCGGCAAAATTTGAAAGTCTGTCTCAGTTTTCGAGATATTTACAGATGAACCCAGATGAGGGCTGGAAATTCATGAAATTTGAGGAAGGATTAAAGCTGGATATTAAGAGAAGCAATATCGATGTTGGAGATTAATCAATTTCCAACTTTGATTGAAAAATGTCATAAAGTTGAAGAGATTGATCATCAACGTGCGGCAAGAAATAAGAATTTTGGACCTGCAAGGTTCCAAAAAGGGAAGAATAATCAAGCAAATCGCTTTCAGCAAAAGCCGTATGCAAAACCGGCAGGAGGTCAGAACAAGAAGCAATTTGTGGGAGGAAGTTCTAGCAGTAATAAGGCAAGTCAAGCTGGGACTCCTATTCGATGTTTCAAATGTGGGAAGGATCATCTCACGAAGGATTGTCAACATAAGGAAGTTGTTTGTTTTAAGTGTGGAAAGCTTGGACATTTCTCCAAAGACTATGATTAGATAAAGAAGGAATCCTCTATGGGAAACGTCCGTACTACAAGGCCACAGGCGGGTGGTCGTGTCTATACAATGAGCGGGGAGGAAGCCGCTAAATATGAGGATTTGATAACGGAGGAGTGTGCTATTAAAGGTAATCCTTTAACTGTACAGTATGATTCGAGAGCAACACATTCTTTCATTGCATGTGATTATGTGGAGCGTTTGGGTTTGACTGTGACTGCATTGCCATATGATTTAAGTGTTGCTACTCCTACTGATAAGCCTGTGATTACTTCCAAAGTATGCCTGAATTGTCCTGTTTGTGTTAAGGATAAAACATTTTATGTGGATTTGATTTGTTTGTCTCTTTATAAGATTAATGTAATCTTAGGAATGGATTGGTTGTCTTCTAACCATATCCTAATGGATTGTTCGAATAAGACATTAGTATTTCCTGAGGCTAAGGATTCTAGATTCCTAACGGCTACTCAAGTGGAAGCTTGTCTGAAGGAAGGAGATCATGGGTATTTATTATTATCTTCTTTGGAAGGGCAATGTGAAGATGTCTTGAAGGATATTTTCGTGGTCAATGAATTTCCTGAAGTATTTCCTGAAGATATACCTGGACTACCGCCAGAAAGGGAAATTGAGTTTTCTATTGATCTAGTATCTGGAGCTGGACCGATATCAATAGCACCCTATCGGATGTCACCGGTAGAATTAGCCGAACTGAAGAAACAGCTGGAGGAATTATTGGAGAAGCAATTCGTGAGACCTAGTGTGTCATCATGGGGAGCTCCAGTTTTATTGGTTAAGAAGAAGGATGGGACTTCACGTCTATGTGTAGACTATCGGCAATTAAACAAGGTTACGATTAAGAATAAATATCCACTTCCAAGGATAGATGATCTGATGGATCAATTACGAGGAGCCGCAATATTTTCCAAGATTGATCTACGTTCTGGGTATCACCAGATACGTGTGAAAGTGGAGGATATTCCTAAGACTGTATTCCAGACGCGCTATGGGCATTATGAATATCTTGTGATGCCATTCGGTGTGACAAATGCACCAGCTATATTCATGGACTTCATGAATAGAATTTTTCGTTCATACTTGGACAAGTTTGTTGTTGTCTTTATTGATGACATTTTGATCTATTCTCGAAATCAGGAGGAGCACGCTGAACATCTCAGAGTGGTTCTTCAGATATTAAAGGAGAATAAGCTTTATGCTAAATTGTCCAAATGTGAATTCTGGTTAAGTGAAGTTCAATTTTTGGGACACGTAATATCGAAGGATGGAATTGAGGTTGATGCTTCAAAGGTGGAGACAATTGTTAAATGGGAAAGACCAAAGACTGTAACAGAAATCCATAGTTTTATCGGATTAGCTAGTTACTATAGACGGTTCATTAAGGGGCTTTCGAAGATTGCAGGACCTCTTACCCAACTTACACGAAAGAATCAACCATTCATGTGGACTGATGCATGGGAAGAAAGTTTTCAAGAGTTGAAAAGAAGATTGACTACTTCACCGGTATTGATTCTACCTAATCCAAACGAATCTTTCGAAGTATATTGTGATGCTTCATACCAAGGATTGAGTTGTGTACTTATGCAGAATCGTAAGGTGGTGGCTTATGCTTCAAGGCAGTTGAAAAATCATGAGAGGAATTATCCGACTCATGATTTAGAGTTGGCAGCAGTGGTGTTTGCTTTGAAAATTTAGAGGCATTTTCTCTATGGAGCTACGTTCACTGTTTTTAGTGATCATAAAAGTTTAAAATATCTGTTTGACCAAAAAGAGTTGAACATGAGGCAAAGGCGTTGGTTAGAGTTTCTGAAGGATTATGACTTTCAATTGCAGTATTATCCCGGAAAGGCGAATGTCGTAGCGGATGCGTTGAGTAGAAAAGTACTTAGTGCTTCTGTTATGATGATCAAAGAGAAAGAGTTGATAGAAGAATTTCGGGATATGCGATTATCTGTGAAATAGATGTCGGGCAAGATGCATTTAAACAAGATCACCATTTCAAATGATTTAATGGATAGAATTCGTGAAGGACAAAACAGTGACCAGTATTTACAAGGAGCAAAACAAGCAAAGAGCCAAGGACCAGTATTAGAATTTAGCGAAGGTGCTAATGGAATTTTGAAGTTTCAAGGAAGAGTTTGTGTGCCTAATGATCCAGATCTTAGGAGATTGATTTTGGATGAAGCTCACAGGAGTAAGTTGAGTGTGCATCCAGGAGCCACAAAGACGTACCAGGATTTAAAACAATTATATTGGTGGCAAGGAATGAAGAAAGATGTTGCAGAGTATGTATCATCCTGTTTAGTCTGTCAGAAGGCTAAGGTGGAACATCAAAGACCTTCGAGAATGTTGCAACCGTTGCCTATTCATGAATGGAAATGGGATGACATCGCAATGGATTTTGTGACGGGTTTACCAAAAACTCGAAAGGGTTATGATGCTATTTGGGTAATTGTTGATCGGCTTACAAAGTCAGTGCACTTTTTGCTAATTAATATTAAATACTCAATGGAAAAGTTGGCCCAAGTGTACATCAGTGAGATTGTTATAATTCATGGTGTACCAACTAGTATTATTTCGGATCAAGATCCAAGATTTACTTCGAGATTTTGAAATAGTTTGCAAGAATCGATGGGAACTAAGCTACGTCTAAGTTCTGCTTACCATCCACAAACAGATGGTCAGTCAGAAAGAACAATTCAGTCTCTAGAAGATTTATTGAGAGCTTGTGTTCTGGAGCAAACTGGAGGTTGGAATGAATTCTTGTCATTGATAGAATTCACATATAACAACAGTTTCCATTCAAGTATAGGGATGGCACCCTATGAAGCATTGTATGGGAGACGATGCAGAACACCGTTATGTTGGTATCAAGACGGTGAGAGTGCTGTGTTAGGACCAGAGATTGTCCAACAGACAACTGAGAAAGTGAAGATGATTCAAGATAAAATGAGAGTGACCCAAACTCGACAAAAGAGTTATGCTGATAAAAGGAGAAAATCTCTTGAGTTTGAAGAAGGTGACCATGTATTTTTGCGAGTGACGCCTATGACGGGTGTTGGACGAGTGCTTAAATCTAAGAAGCTCACTCCAAAATTTATTGGGCCGTATCAGATTTTACGTTGGGTGGGTCCGGTGGTATATCAGATTGCATTACCATCTTTTCTGTCAAATCTTCACAATGTATTTCATGTATTACAACTACAGAAATATATTTTTGATCCTACTCATGTTATTGAGCCAGACACAGTACAACTGAAGGAAAATTTAACCTATGAAACTTTTCCAGTAAAGATTGAAGATCGAAGGACAAAACAACTTTGAGGTAAGGAAATTTCATTGGTTAAAATCGTTTGGAATGATGTAAGTGGAGAAGCCACATGGGAACTAGAAGAAAGGATAAAAGAACAATATTCATATTTATTCTGAAAGTGAGAAATCGAGTTTATCAAGTTTCGATGATGAAACTTTTGTTAGAGGGGGAGAGTTGTAACACCCCGAACTTTCTATCTTAGAAACAATAATTTTGATAGTTAACAGAATTCTACAGTTTAGTGATTTCTGTGTGCTGTAAAATTATTTTGAATATTCCGTCTGTATATTTGATCGTTTTGAGTAATTTGCTCGTGTCGGAAATAATAATTTTTAGTAGGAAAAATTTTACGTAATTTAATTATTACTTGAAAAGTCTTAATTATTTTGCGTAATCTGATTTGATATTTGTGAATTTTCTAATTTTTATGATTTTGTGGATGATTATGAAATTTTTACTGTTTGTGGGCCCCAGGGGGTGTATGTGGGCCCAAGTGGCCATATGTGGGCCCAGATGGATCCCGCAAAGTGAAAATTTTTCTACGCATAAAAAAAATTGTACTGTTTAGACGGAGATAGGGGGTCTTACTGAACCTGAATCCGGAAACAGTTTTAAAAAATTTCTTTTACAGTGTTTTATACTGTATTTAATTATCGGACGATAAAAAATACAGTAAATATATTCTTTAGTGGGGTTATAACACATAAAAATAAAATTCTATACTGTTAAGTCAACATTGGTGGTTTGGATTTCCACCATCGATTTAATCACCGTTGGAGATTTAATCTTGATTTAATCAACGGTGGAGATTTGATCTTAAAAGTGAATAGGATCAATTATAACCGTTGGATGGAAATTAAATCAAGGGTGGAGATTTAGTCTTATAAATGGCTATGACCATTATCAACCCTTGGATGTAGAATTAATCAATGGTGGAGATGGATCATTAATGACCATTGGATTTGGTTTTAGATCAATGGTGGAGAATTGGTCATCAAAAATGACTACAACCATTTTGGACCCTTGGATGTAAAGTTTGAAGGTGTAATCTTGACCCTTCATTTTGGAGACACATTCAATGGTTAGGATTGCAAGCCAAAAATGATCCAATGGCTCAAATAAAGTCTTCCATCTATAACCTAAACCTAATAGCTATTTTAATCCAAACCATTCTTTAAATCAAGGGTTAGGATGGCTTAGGATGATGACTATGAAATTTGTCATATTGTTATGAAGTATGGAAGGGGGGGATGGTTTTGGAGGCTTAAGGCAATGGCCAAGTTTCAAGACCACCAATTATTTTTCCTATTGATCATTAATGACCATTCCAAAAGGCTATAATTTTTCTAACTTCACTTTCCACCTTTCTCCATGCAAGCTACGGCCATGCAAAGTTTTGAAAACCAAATAATTCATTTCTACACTTCACATTATCACATCTTCACCTTTTCACTTAAGGTTCAAGAAACAAACCAAAGAAAACTCCATTTTCTCTCCCTAAGAAGACCATTCGGCCAAGCATCTTAAATCTCTCCTCCATCACTCTTTAATTTCATACAACCTAGTTTCTTGAATCCTTATCTTATTCTAAGCAACTTTCATGTTGAAGACTTTCTCTAAATCTTCCATCTTGAAGGACTTTTACTAAGATCAAGTTATAGAGTTTTTGTTAATGAACTGTAAGGAAACTTCATTTATTCTTTTCTTTTTCATGTTCTAAACCATATTTGATCCATGGTTCCTCTTAATCAAGCTTAATATACTAATTTCTTGTGTTTGTTTCATGTTTAAGAAATTTGTGTTGGTGGAGATCTTGTTCAAAATACAAAGCAATGAGCTTTAGAGGATCTTCAAGAGGTAAGAGGGAGATCCATCTCACCAACCAAGCATGGTGGTGAGAGATGGTTTATATTTGATGGATGATGAATCCATGTGAGGATTCATATCCATGGTCATGTAATAATTTATGTGTGTTATGTGCTTTGATTATTTTTGCCTATGCTTGATATGCTTTGCATGATTTATTTGTGTATGCATGCTTAGTATGATTTTTATTTGCTTATATGGTATGCTTATAATATGCATGATGATATATGTTGAATATATTATGATGGATGTATGTGAAAATAAACAAATTTTGGCTCCAAAGGCCATAGAGAAGGTTACGGTTTTGGGCTTCCAAAACTTGGGTTTTTATTGAAATTTTTCAAGAACAATGGAGTTAATTTTTAGTCCTTAAACTTAAGCAAATTTTCAGCCAAGACACCAACCAATTTGGTGTTCACAAAATTATATTTTCATGAATGATAAAATTAAATGATTTGAGAAGTAAAGAAAATAAATAAAAGGATTTGTTTTGCAAAAAGAATGCACACGGTTTTGAGTTGTATTTTCATGAATTTATTTTGTGTAGAAACAAGAATGGAATTTATTTAAGTTAGAATAAAAATATTTCATGGTTTCAATGGCCATTTATAAGGTTTTGATAATTTATAAAAATGTTTTGATGTTATAAAATACAAGAATTTTTTTTAAAAAAAAGGATTTTGGAAAGGGGAATTAAAGTGTTATCAAATAAGTGAAGTGGAATTTTCATAAATAAAAGAAAAAGGAGATTGAAAGTGTTAAACTTCAAATTATTTTAAAGAGAATTAATTTTTAGAAGTGATTTAGAAATATAAAAGAAAACGTTTGTAACTTAAATTTACTAACGTAGAATTTATTTATTGGGTTTTGGAAAACGTTTAGGAAATTTAAAGTTAGAAACAGTAATTAAATCAACTAAATGTGATTTTGTAAGATTAAATCAATAAAAAAGTGATTTTGAGAAAATATATTACGGAAAAGATTTTTGACTAAGAATAGGAAGAGAATAAATTAAGAAATTATATTATTATAAGAAAAGTCCAAAATAATATTTTTTAAAGTTAAGAAATATTTTACGAAGGGTAAAAATGGTGAAAAATAATTTACGTAACTCAAAAACGTAATTTTTAAGTTACGCGACTTGAAAAACGTTAAACTATTTCAACACAATTTTTAAAGCGTTTAAATATTTTACACGATCGAAATGTTGTAGAAAAATCGCTATGCGATTTAAAAACAAAAGAATATTTTTTTACACAATTTAGAATACAATAGAAAATGGTTATACGATTTTTAAACGTAACAGAAAATGTTACAAATCATTATTTACGTAACAAAATATGACGTGACTGTGAAAGCGTGACAAAAACATTTTACGAATGAGAAAAACACGGTAATGTGATTTTGCTGTTAATTATACAGTAAACATTACGGTTAAAATCAGTATATGAATACTATACAAGAAATTGAGAAGTTTGCCTGTAATTGGCGTTAATACATGAACGTAAAACAGTATTTGAACCTTGTATGAGAAAGTATGTGATTTACCTTTGGTTAGTAATTGGTGCATTACACATGCATTGAAAATGGTCCGATGGACTGTATATGGCTAATTGCCTAGGAGAAACGTACACCTCTTGAGTGGGTGCGATACGCGTAGTGTAGGTCACTCGTTAACCTTGGGGGCATCGGAGTGCTGGTTGCTCGCAATGGACAGTTGGTAGCTCTTCTGTACCGTGGGTTAGACCGATGCAACACACCTATAATCCGATGATCCTATTCTTAATCGAGATCGATAAAGACTGTCGTGTATGTGCTTAGATGTGCAAGATATAATTATAGCACGCACGTAATGCCCCAAGAGATCTTTTCGATCAATTTTTCCGACCTGAGTTTAGCTCCATGGAGTAGAAAATCGAGTCTATATGTTCATGCATTAACATAAATGCCTACATCTGTGAAATATTGATTATGACAATTGTACTTTTTAAAATATCTGCTTAGTGTAGATGGCATTTCCTATAATTATTAAATGTTAATTTTGATCAATAATATGTTGATGCCATATTGTAATATGATGTGTTTATGGCATGCTGTTATGTTATCTCTATGCTACCATGTTGGTATTGGCGTAGGTGATCTCACCTCTTTGTATGTATATTTGTATATTGTATTTATAATTGGCTGAAGACGTTGAGAAAGAAACAGTACAAGAAGGAGAAGAAGAATTACTTCTCACATCTGGGAACGCAAAATTTTGAGAAGATGGAGATGCCCAGCTTTCTACGATACGTGACATTACAGTTTCGTGGAGGTTCGGAGGCGTGGCATATCCATTTGGATCGACAGTGTATATTTTATATAGGGGACCTGAACATTACTTACAGTAGACTTTATCAATGGAACCCTTACTTTAGTGTCAATATTTATGTACAGTTAGAGTTTCCACTATCCATTAGGCAGTACTGGGGAGCTTACTACCGTACTCCTAGTGCGATAAGTATCGTGTCGTCTATGCAGACACCTGTCCGTAGAGCTTCACGTAATAACGGATTCCTATCTACTGAGGAATCTGAGGAGGACCCATCTGAGGGTTCTGCTGTTTAGTCAGACTTTGGCAATATGTGAGTCTTAAATTATGTTTAATTACTTTGAGAACTTGGTCTGTATATAAATAATCCTGACAGAACTTCCGTTATGTATAATGATGTAAATTATGTGTGATGATGTATAATATTTTTAATTTCTGCTAAGTTTATTTTATTATCATCAAAGAAGAAAGAAAAAATTTTATAATTCGTATTTTTATCATAACATCACTTTTTATGATCTTGAGAGTATTTGGGTAATTAAGTAACATAAATGTAGCACCCTACGATGGGTGTTACAGGTTAGTTCGGTTCGGATTATCCAAATTTTTTCTCAAAACCTATTCAACTCAACTTGACATCAACTAATTGTTTTAGATTTTTTTTCTCCTTAAACCCAAACTAACCTGACTCGTGTGCAACCCTATTTTCTATTGTCTCAAGTCTAATTTTTAAGTGTAAAAATTTATTGCCAACACAATTGAAATTCTCTTTCTTATGTTAGTTACCCCTTTACTGCTAGAATGCATTAATTAAAATCGAAAATCTCGTCTCACTTTAGGTCCACTTCTTCTTTCTTTTGGTTTTCCTTGTCTTTTCCCCCCTTTTCTTTATTCATTATTCCATTTCACTCTTCTGTAATAGTCTTGTAATGTATTTACATGTACATGTACATTTTTTTTTTCTTGTCTTTGGGACAAGACCATACCAAATCGGCTGATATGTGGAATCTGAACGGATCAGATTGGAGCGTAGCTTTGAGTTCATAACTAAGTATTTTTACATGTATTATTATGGGACTAACATCAGACATTATCATAATTAAAAAACTTTTTCAATAATTTTTCTTTAAAAATTTAAACTTTAATCCTTTTTCTGATAATTATAAGTATATATTTATATATACTTATAACTACTATTTTCTATAAATATATACTTATAACTACTATTTTCTATTATTGTCTACGTAACGCAAAGTTTATTGCATTTTAAGATTATATAAAGATGTTGTATTTCCAGTTTTTTCTCCCAATCAATGAGCCATCTGTGCATTTGAAGAGTTAAATAGAGATAAAACTCTTCGAGGCAGGTAGGACATTTTGGTCAACTAATTTTCTGACATTTCAAATGGAAAATGCATATATACATATATATATATATATATCATTACTCTTGCATTTTATCATATTTAGAAGCGGGGATTCTTTTTCTTAAATTGATTTCTTTTTATTAAAGAAATCTGATAGAAAGTTGTGCATGGATTGCAAAGTCATCCCTGGAGAGAGCTTGACTACCCAACACATGGTTTTGGTTATGGACGTATGAGTTAAGATGAGAGTAAGGAGAAATTGTTGGACAAAGAGCCAAGGATCAAATGGTAGCAACTAAAGGGCGGAAAACAAACGCTTCTTTCGGAGGAGGATTATGGAGGAAGAGATTTGGGAAGTATAAGGAGTCTTAATGATATGTGGGAACGAGATGGTAAAGGGAATTAGGAAGGTAAAAGAGACACTCGGTGAATCGAGGGCTTTGGACCCAAGGATAAAGAATCTTGGTGGTGGGACACAAGTGTACAAGATAAAGTTAAGGTTAAAAGGGAATGTTATAAAGCTTGGCACGTATGTAAAAATGATGAAAATTGGGAAAAATATAAGGCGGCTAAAAAAGATACTAAGAAGGCGGAATGGCGCGAAAGCTAAAGCGTTTAATGGGTTATATCAATCGTTGGGCAGAAGAAAGACGGAGAAAGGTATATCTACAAGCTTGCTAAAAGTAGGGAAAGGAAGACAAGAGACCTGGATCAAGTGAAATGCATTAAGGATGAAGAGGGTAAAGTCTTGGTTATGGAACAAGACATCAAAGATCGATGGAAGAGTTATTTTCACAAGTTATTTAATGAGGAACACAGGGCATTAGGGGATTCAGACATTCTAAACACTAGAGAGGAAGACCAAAATAAAACTTTTTATCGTAGAATTCGGGAGTTTGAGGTAAAAGAAGCATTGAAGAGGATGGATAATGGAAAAGTGGTTGGACCGGATAATATACCTATTGAGATATGGAAGTCGCAGGAGATAAAGGTATGGTGACTTACAAGTTGTTTAACGAGATATTGAGGTCTAAGAAAATGTCAAATGAATGGAGGAGAAGACTTTAATCCCTATTTATAAGAATAGGGGAGATATACAAACTGCATAAATTACGGAGGATTAAGCTCATGAGTAGCCATACCATGAAGTTATGAAAAAAGAGTCGTTGAAAGGAGATTAAGACAAGAGACTCATATTTCGGAGAATCAATTTAGTTTTATGCCAGGAGGTCAACCATGGAAGCAATCTATCTTCTACGAAGATTGACGGAATGCAGATCGAGGAAGCAAAAAGACCTACACATGGTTTTCATTGATCCGGAAAAAGCTACGATAGAGTCGGAGAGAAGTCTTGTGGAAGGCTTTGGAGAAGAAAAGAGTTCAGTATTGCTTTATATTCGAAGAATCCAAGATATGTATGATGATGATTTAAAACTAGTGTGAGAACACCGAGTGGGGTCACGAGAAGAGTTCCTATAACTATGGATCGCACCAAGGGTCACTTTTGAGTCCTTATCTTTTACCTTGGTCTTGGATGTGCTTATTACGTATATTCAAGAGCCAAGACCACAACGCATACTTTTTTGCGCAGATGATATAGTCTTAGTTGGAGAGTCGAGAGAGGAAATAAACGGGAAGCTAGAGTTATGGAGACGGGCTTTGGAAGAACATGGCTTTTGCCTAAGCAGGAGTAAAACGGAGTATATGGAATGTAAGTTCAGTAAAAAACATGTTAATGCTAGCTTAGCGGTAAAAATTAGAGATCATGCCATACCACAAGTTACAGTTTAAGATCTTGATCCATCATACAAAATGACGGAGAGATAGAAGGAGATATAAACCATAGGATTAATTTGGATAGATGAAATGGAGGAATCTTCAAGAGTTATTTGTGATAAGAAAGTCTCCTTCTCTTAAAGGTAAATTTTCCGCACGACAAATTATAAGGCCGCAATGTTGTATGGTCTTGAATGTTAGGTTGTAAAAAGCTAGAAAGAAAGACAAGATCGTGTCGCGGAGATGAGGATGTTGCGTTGGATGTGTGGTACCATACTAGACAAGATAGGATTAAGAATGAACGCATTAGAAAGAAAAGAGGAGAAGACCTATGTGAAAAAGATGGGAGAATCTCGCCTTAGGTGGTTTTGACACGTAAGAGAAAGACCCTTGCAGTTCCTGTAAAGAAAGTAGATCGGATGGAGAATATTCCAATAATGGTAGAGGTAGAGAAAGATCAAGAAAGACTATAGCTCGAAGCGGTTAAAAAGATCTAAATTGAATCGCTTTTCTCAAGACTTGATTCACGTGATAGACACACCAAGATCGTCGATCCACGTGAACTGACCCCACCTAAGTGGGAAAAGACTTATTGTTGTTGTTGTTGTTGTTGTTGTGTATATATATATATATATATATATATATTATATATATATATATATATATATTATTTTTAGGATTATGTTAAGGACACTTATTAAAGAAATTTAAATAAAATTTTTTTTAAAAAATAAGATAAATAATAAAATTTTTGAACTTTTAGTATATTATTTTAATTTTAATTTTTTAATAAGTACCCTTAAAGACTTGTCCATAAAACTCTTCCTTTTAATAATAAACAAACAAAGACATGAAAAAGACGAACAACCGGTTAGAGCACAATTGTCCAAAAATTCGGCAAGTTGGATTGGATTAAGCGCCGACTGAAAACAGCACGCGGAAATGGTTGAGCACACGGAAAATTCTCAAAGAAAATTGTGACACATAAACAAAAGGAAAATTTATTTCGCACACCATTTACGAACTATTGATTCTCGTATAAATAATGGGTGATCATTGTGAATTATGTACTGAATGAGGACATTAATCAACATATAGATTATTAATAATTAATGTGTAAATAATTGATGATCAACTTGTATTATATGATAATTTTATCTTTTATAACAGTTATATTAAATTAATATCTTTAATTACTATATAATATATGTCAATAATAAATTATTTACATGTTAATTATAAATTATTTATATGTCAATTAATATTTTTAATTATCACATAATATACAAAAATTACTAATTATTTACATATAAATCATTAGTATATAAATAATGTACAAAAACTGGTGCGCAAATGGCAAAAAGTGTAAACACAAACACATATTGAAATGTTGAATAAAAAATAAAGTGTAAAACTGTAAACACAAACACCTGTTGAATAAAAAATAAAGCGCAACTACAACTGCATGTTCGGTTCACTAGTCGCTTTGAGCTCTTTTCGGTTTTGTTGTGACATGTTTATTGGCATTGCCACGCTCATTGCACACGCACATAGATAGAGACACTAGGCCCCTTAACCCCTCCAACTCAGTGGGCTGGCCTTGGTGCCTTGTGTTGAATAATTGGACCACCCCACCCCACCACTGTTCTGTATTATAATAATAATTAATATTTGACCCTTTTACGCACACATACAGCGTGTGAGCAATGTGAACCGAGTGAGAGAGCGAAGAGATACATGACTTGTTGGCATCCATTCATTTTTGTAATTGCCTACGTTTTTAAATTACAGACACATACAATGCCATGAACTACTGTTTCCTTCTCATCAAGTTGCATTTAATTAGACTTGTGAATGTCATAGAAAGTTGGGGATTTTGGGAATCTTGACCCTGAAAATATTATGCACCCCATTGAATGCATGCACCATCCAAAAGCGTTGTGTGTCCCCATTCTCCTTCTGTGTGAGGTAGATGGGTTCAGTAAACAAGGGTTTGTCCACTCCACTGCCCTCAAATGGGGCAAGTACGCGAGAAACAGGAGTAGATGGCTTTCAAAGTGGGTTGTATCATTTATTAATTTTAATATCGTATACTGGGGTTTGTTTCCTTTTGTTGGTAGGTTTAAAAATTTATGTTCCGTAGGATTTTATAGATTTATGGAATTTTAGGGCTGTTTGTTTTAAATTAACATAAGAAAATGGTACTAATATTTGAGCTATTTAATGAAGTCAAAAAAAAAAAAAAAGAGCTATATAAACTGGCATAGTATAGTCAAATTAAAGTGGTTTTCGATAACTTGGAAGTTGGGGCAAGCATTACTTGTCAAAATCAAAATTTAAGGCACAACGAAGGCTCTTGTACAATTTCCCTTACGGTTGGCAGCATTGCAATTGCTTCAATAATCCTAAATGCATATCATTATCACATTAAAAATGAAGTGATAAAATTCAACTATAAATATGTAAAAAATGATGTGAAATTTACAATAATTATATAATAAAAATTATATAAATATAAAATAATAAATGTATAAATATGTATATGTAATATTATTCTTCAGTATTTTGCAGTGCAATTGGAAAGGTTGGATAACATTGTATTTTATTGTTGGGTTTTCCATTAAGTACCTGCCATGTGAACTTCGTCGGCTTATCTTTTTCTTCCTATTTAAATTATTTTTTTCTTCAAGTTGAGCTGAGGATAAATTAAACAATAAAAAAAATCAAAGGTTAGTTTAGGTAGTAAAGATTGCAGTACTTTGTTTAAGAGGCTTACACTAGGAAGAAATACAAAGACTCTCTAATCGGTATCAAAATGGATAAAGTTGAATGGGATAATTCAAATAATTTGAAAAATTGTGAGGGTTGAATTAAGAAAATTTATTCTGATTATATTTTGACTCAACTTAACCTTATATAAATTGACCTGATTGGACGTGGGTTAGCTTATGGTGGGTCAAGTCAATTTATTAGGACGAAATCTAATTATTTTATTCGAGTACTATGAAAGAATTTATATGATATGTGAAGGGTTTTATCTTAATTATTTTTTGTAACATAAAAATTTTATATCACAAAAACTATTTAATTTGATGTTTGCTATGATTCAAACTATGCAAAAGAAAAATAAAGTGATGAAGTATAAGAATAAATTTTTTTAAGTATTAAAAACTTGAAAAAAATTTAAAATATGTATAATTCGAGCCAATGGGCTTGGCTCGCACAACCCTGACTTACTTAAGGTTGGATTGGGTCAACCATTTGCTAAGCTACAATGATTTTGGCTCGCCCTAATCTGACCTAAAATTAATTTAGCTCGTAATAAGCTAACTTGTTTCGACTTGGACAACAGTTCAATTCTTATTTTATTTTTTTTATCATAGATAATTAATTTGAAAAATCCTACAAATTTTAGACAATAAATGACTCACATGCTAAGGAAGAAAAATGATTAAAACCTAGTAAGTGACTCGCATGTTGAGGAGGGAGAAGGGTAAAGTTTGAATTTGATAAAAGACTTTACCAATTAAAATAACTTGCACCTTCTAGTATATTTAAGTATTTCTATTACACATTTATAAATAATAACGTGTACCTATATAAAGATTTCAAAATAGTGTTAACCTTGAATCATTTTACTTATCATGCTAAACATGAAAATTTCAAAATTTCCTTCATTTAAGATACTGGGCTATCTTATATGCTAGTGTGAACATTTTGATATATTGTTGAACATCTATCTTGGAAAGTTTAGCTTTGAATATCATTTTATCCATTCCCCATTTTATGCTATGTAGTCTCTCCTAGACAGAGCGAGAGAATACCAAATAGGTCCTAATTGTAACAGATGAGATATCGCGGCTTGATTAAAGGGATTACATTTACATGGTATTTGCATGAAACTATTCCCATTGGAAGACTTGACAGGTTTACAGCTAAGAGTCCAAGGCCATACTTTTTTTTTTTTTTCTGAAGAAAAGTTTTGGTTGAGGAAAAAGATTCCTTTGTCACACATCAGTAGTGATTTGATGATAATCTCCATTCATGTTTCCTCTACAGACCAATGCTATTTGATACTAATGATTTTTCATGAAAAAAGTGAAAGAGAGAGGTAGTGAAGGAGAAATGCTCCTTACAAAGCCTTCGTAACAAATCTATGAATAACTTTTATTAACATTTAGCATTTTCCTTCCCCATATTCACAACAGCTTCAAAGAGTTGGTCCGGCTTTTTTATATTTTTTTTTCTTTCATTGATTTTATTGGTTCAAGTGTATGCCGCACTTTCAATAGGAGCAAGCATTTAGACTTACCTTTTTAGCCCCCTCCATATTTTTTTCAACCAGTACCATTAGGTATGAACAAAAACAATTTAAGTGGTAGTTTAAGATGGTCAAGTTATTATCTTTCTGTCTTTCTTCGCTTTTAATACATCAGTCACGAGAAACATAAAAGTTAGAACCCGTCTGGTGCTCTTCTCATATAAGACTACACTTACACGTCCATAAGAAATTCTCGAGAAATATCACATATCCAGCAGTTGCAGCAACCTTCATGTAAATCAGAAACTAATTCTCTTCATCTTATTAATAATATTATAACTAATTCATTTAATCAAATTCTGTTTACCAACATGAACACCACCTCATGAACCCCATCTTAATTTCATTCATCTGCAGAAGTGGTACCCTCCAAGACTAGAATTTCCTACTATTTACAATGTGGAGAGCAATAGGACTAAAATATTATAAAGTCACTGGAAAAGAATTGATCTATGGAACTAACTGTCAACAATGCTCTGATCTGTACCCAAATCTGTGCCAGAATGATCCATGGAATTATAATCTGGTGTTTCAGTTAAGGGACCTAGCTGGTGTGGATTCATCATCTCCATTTTCAGAAGTTGAGCTAGCAGCATCCATCTCCTTCTCTGGACAGTCAATTTGGACACATTCAGCAACTTCATTGCTGTAATCTTCAAAATCATGACTCCTATTTGAAGGTGTTAAGTCTTCTCTCTTGACAACATTAAACACAATCCCATTATGGATCCTTTCAGGCTGCAAAAGATCACCTTCAGTTACCAATATGCTAGAACCATTGACAACCCTGTTGCCAATTTGATCAGATTCTGCGCTCTCGGAGCTCCTATCTGGTGTTGTGAGCCTGGGACTGTGATACTGAATATCATGAGAGTTAGCATGAGCCACCAAGCCTCTATTTAGCTCAGTATCAACATCTAAGTTTTGGAGAAAGTCAATGAACATATTTGCTGAAGTAGTTCTCATCAAAGGCCCACCAGATCTGGTCCAAGTATTCAAATCAACACTTTCTGATTCACTGTCACTTCCATTGTGTATGCCACGGTGGGTCTTCCAATTTTTACCATTGGCTCCGTTGGAACCACTAACACCTTGATGCAATGAGGAAGCAACATCTGTAAGGTCTTCAAGGGAACCTGTCGAATTCTCTCGTGCAATGCAATTCCACGAAGGAATTCTTCTTGAAGCACTGAATTTGACAGTACTGGACAAACCATGAGAAGCAGAAGCAGCTCTCTCAGAACTTCTTTTGAGTCTTCTCATATGATTGAGAATTGCAACACACTCATCAAGAGCAAGCTCAATGCCACAATTTGCTTTTATAGCTGAAAGCTTCTCCCAGGTGCATCTTCTCCCTTGGTTGGCTGCCTTTTGAAGCTCCCCATAAGAAGGGTTCTGTATAATTTTTGAGTACTGGAGCAGGATGTGGTAAAAAAGACAATATACAAAAGTTAATCACTAATCCACTGAATCATCCCTAGTAAATAATACGTAAATAAACTCCTAAATATTTCACAAAAATGTAAGATATAGAACATTCATCACATCATTCCTCTATATTTCCAAGTTCACTGAAATTTCAACAAGCTTTGTAATCAAAGGCTTGATGTTAACCACTATCACTTTTTCTTTGAATTAATATCTTGTTGAGGTTAATTTTTTTTTTCTTCAAATAAATACCTAGCTGATATTAAATGTTCTTTGGGAACATACCTGAGCAAGAGTTGCAGGCATCACAACAGTTACATCACCTTCCCAGTCTTGAGCAAACAGCTTGGCCAGTCCACCTAATGGAAAGCCAAGTTCCAGTATTTGATTACACCTATGTTTCACCTCCATCTCCGCAAGATGAGCAAGCTATAAAATCAAAAACCACATTGGATATAATCATTCCGTATTAAGAGTATTATGAGAAGAGCATACTGCAGATCCAATAGTTAACATGTATGATGCCTTAGAAATGATGGATGACAAGTGTCAAAAGATACAACCATTTTTCCAATCAAGTGGGGGGTAATAAACTCAAATTTACACAGCATAATTTGAATTTAAGAATCCTCTATGTGCAGTTAATATTCAGACTGGAAAGCATGCCTGTCCTTAGTTTGGTAATAAATGGTAACATACTACTGACAAAATTTTACCAAAAGAAATGGGGGAAATTTTCCAACTGTTTCAACACATAGCTTTTGCTATAAACATCGCTTGTGACTCTGTTATTTAATTCAAACAAAATCAATGGCACTAAGTCAGTAAGAAACCATCTGCATAAAGGATTAAACACTTAACAAAGATGAGGCAATGTTCTATGTTATAGCAAATAGAAGGGCAATGATCTCTTCTAGCCATCCAAATTTGCAGGCACGAATTCCCCCTAGAAGTTGTCATGGAGTGGAGTTAGAGAGGCAATACAACTCCACAGGGGTTTGTCCAACAAATAACAACTACATGGTGCATGATATTTCAGAGACACAAGCAGAGATACAAAACAGACCCAAATCATATCCATGACCATGAGTAAAGCATTGAAAAGCTAAAAGCATAAGCACATATAAGAACATTGATATGAATGTACGAAAAACTTTGAGCTAACTGTTTAAATAGTTAGTCAAACAGTGAGAAACTGTTTTACACATCAACTTGGGGCTCGGGGAAGGGAGGGGGAACTCTATGAGGTAATGGGAATTGTAGAGGTGAAAATTCATTTAAGAAATAAATGTATGCAATGACAATAAACAGAAACATGCTTATGAATGTATTATGAATTGTGTTTGTACCAGGGTCCAAGTCCATGATTACCTACCTTGGCAGCAAAATTGCCTCCGTAAGTTCTTACAAATTCTTTCAATCTCAATAATGGTGCAATATGAGGGTTGGCCTGACTGACTATAAAATGATTGACATTGAACAGTTCTTTCAACTGCATCATAGGTAAATCAATCTCCAAGCTACCATCCCTCCAACGGCGCACTGGTGTTGAGCCCTCCTCAGGACCCAAATTAAAAGGAGGATGGTAAGGAACAATCTCACCACTTCTATCCTTTGCCATCAATTCCTGAGCCTCATAAAGGCCAGGAAAGGCACAAGATGCAGTGACTGCACTCCATATAACAACATGGGGTGAAGTCAAGTAGTTAAGACATCTAGGTGGTTCATGCTTCCTTGGGGAGCAAACTGTAATCCCAAGAATTCTACCTGTCATGTCATAAGCTTCTTGAAATGTAAGGTTGCTTGTTAGATGCCTCAACATCATTTGCAAATGTCTGATCTCATGAACAGCACCATATGTTGTGACCCTCTTCACAACTGTAAAAATCCCACCCATTTGATCAAAAAATTGCAACGAGTGCCATGAATCCTCAAAAAAGTTTTGAAGCTCGGGCCAAGACCTAGTGGCAACAACAGCACACATAATGGATCCCACACTTGAACCAGCAATTATCCTAGGCAAGAGTTTATGTTCTACCAGTGTTTTAACCACACCCACATGAGAAGCTCCAAGAGAAGCACCCCCACTTAACAGCAAAGCTGTCCTCCCAAATGCATGTCTAGTTTCATGCATGAAAGCAAGCTTTTCTTCCAATGATAACTCCTCTGAATCAGAGTCACAGACCATTCTCAACTGAGTCAATACCTCATCAATGTACTCCTTGATTAATTTGGGCACCTGAAGCCTACCTTTGTGGAGTTCAGGGTTACACATATTACCTAGATTTCTAACAAGATCAGCACGCATACAAAATATTATATCTCTAAGAGACCCCTCGTGCCGACGGTGGTGGAGCTCTTGAAGCTTGTTCCTCACCAATTCCACATCATAAAGGTCTGATTCATTCATCTTTGGTGTCTCTTTATCAAGCATCTTAGCTGCATGAGCCCACTCCTCGTAGGTCAATGCAGTTCTCATCATGTTTCTCCAAAATTTCCTCCTATATGCCATTTCGGCCCTTACCTTTACACTCGTGTATCGTTTCAACAAGAAAGCAACTATTGTCATCATCGCTAATATCCCCTGCGGATTTCTTGGATGCAACCATGATATAATGGGTGCCAAAAACCCCCTAAACCTATAGAAGAGATCCAACAACACATGAAATATCTGATGCCTAAAATGTGACATAGACTTGCAGAAAAGAACCCTGAAAGCAATTGTCCTACCAAGAATGCCGGAAGGGCCAATTGGAAAACGGTCAACACTAGCCTCATTACTAATATGATCCATTCTACCTTGATCAAAAATCAAAAGTAAATAATGCCCTTCACACAATTCAAAACTCCCAAGGGATTAAATAACCTATAAGAGAGTTGGCAAAGAAAGAGCTGTACTATTTTCAATGGCAATAATATAGAGTACAATGTGAAAAGGCAAAGGCTAAAGAAATGAGAGCAAAGAAAATTATTTACAATGGAATCTCATAAGATGATAAACTTGTGCGTGTGCTCTGTGTTTAACTCCAAAGCTCCTATAATTTCCACCTAAAACTAAATTTAAAAAAAAAAGATTATTATGCGTCAGAACAGTACAATGATTGTTATTGCAGCTGAAAATCCTTGTTATTCTTCCAACCGCAAGAAACCCAAGAAGAGCTATGAGCTCAGCTCCAAATCAGATGCACATAACCTATCAAAAACTTGGAAAAAGATAACGTTTTTAATGAACCCCAGAAATCAAATCGTCCGAAAAATCCAAACTTTGTGCAGAGCAAGAAAGCAACAAATTTTTGGTGTCAAAGTGAGAATGAATGGGAGGAGGAGATAAAGATGCAGATATGGTGACGCGGAGCCCAATCACAAGAATGATGACTTAGTTGGATAGAATAGAACAGTAGAATATAGACACATACATGCATGTTTATTTATGGTTAGTTAGAGGATGTGTCAGAGATGATAAGGAAGACGGTGGCAGGCACTACCAGACAAAATACTGTTTTGATTTGGTGTTGCAACTTGCAAGCTTGGATTCAAAACTTTCTAATTAGAGAGAGCGATCGACGAATGGTTTGGGTTGGAGGCACAACAAACAAACACTCAAGATAAGGAACAAACGAAAACGTGAGGGAAATGGTTTTTGGTTTTCTTCAAAGCAAGAAACAGAAGAGGGGACACGCAACAAGACCAATGTCGATGGCAATGGACCTTCTAATGTGTCAGGTCCACTCTCTGGCCCATTGGTAAGACAATGGGCCTGGATTTTCTTGGCCTGTCAACATTAGGTCATTAGCTCATCTAGACGGGCTTCTCATCCAGCCATGTCATGTTCCAACCTGTTTGAGAACAAAGTCTACACTATCTTTCATGACCCCTAAAATCAAATTAAAGTAATTATTCACTACATGTAAAATATATAAATTTTATAATATTTTTTATTGGATGACTATACACTATAAATATGTCTCATTAAAACGTTGCTAAGAAAAATCTAATAGAATAAAAATATAGCAAAGGTACAAGAGTACAGTATTTATAGACAATTTTTTCTTAAAATACAACTGATTATGAAAGGCTCTTAAGTTGACGCATTTTAATGTTATACACGTATTTCTTGAAAATTAAAGTTGGTATTGCCTTTATGAATAAATTAATTGGGTTGTCACTTGAACGTATTTTACAAATATTAGCATCACTTTTCTTCAAGAGTTAAGTGTTGAACTAATTACCATAAAATTTTTATTTTGCTTCTTGATTAAGGATTAATAATTGTATCAAATAATTCTTAATTGCAATATTTTAAACCTTTTCTTTTCAAATTTTTTTATCTTATTTAGATTGCTGCTTTTTCTTTTTATTTATGAAAAAAAAAGCAAAAAATTCAATTACAGTCCAAAAAAAAAAAAGAATAAAATAAAAAAAACGTACAAGCTGGTTGTTCTTCTATCTTTGGAAGGAAACCATTTTGTTTTTCCGGCTCTACATTTCTTTTCCTTTCTTGGCCATACACTGCAACACACACAGTGCCACTACCTACACTACACTGGCAAAGGAGATAAGCCTCATTTGCTCCTAATTTCCTTTTGGCTTTATTATGCAGCACACCCACTCACCTCACGTATCTGACCTCCCTCTCCCCACTACACTGATCCTAACCAACTCCCTCACTCACTCAGTACGCACACACTTTCAACCCCTTTGATTTTTGTTTTCTCTCCACCCACGTATAAGAACAGAGGGTTTTCTTCTTATATTTTCATTCTACCTCACCACCTCCACTGAGGATGCTCCTGCTATTTTCCACCCTTCACATTCACTAACCATCCATATACTCCCCCTTCCTTCACCCAAACTCATCTTCCTCAACCTTCACTCCACCACTCCATCTCCAACCTTCACCTGGCAGCCCCCCTACCAAGCCACCATCTCCCTCTAACTTCCATCATCTTCACCATCTCCACCACCATAATCACTAAGCCTTCAACCTTTACCTCCCCACAACCTCCATCTTCCACTTTCATCACCTTCACCATAAACCACCACCAAAACCCAACAACCCACCTCACAACCACCTATACTCCAACCCGCACCACCACTGAGTTGCCAAGATACGCGCGGCCCCACCGCGCCACTGTCGAAGCCAGGGACCGCTCTGAGAACCCAGGTCTCACCACCGTGAGCCGCCCACCAAGCCCGTCGGAACTGCCCCAGGCCCCGCCACCTGTGAAAGCCAGCCTCCACCTGCACGAACCCGTGCCATCCCAGCAACAACCACCGAGCAGCACCACGAAGCCGTCGCCAGACCCACCGTCAAGACCAACCAGCACCGTTGAAGCCACCCACGCCGGCACCAAACCAGATCTGGGCGAACAACCAGCAGCCAGACTCTGTGCCGCTGCCTCGCCGTGCTCTAGTTGTTCTGTCGTTGCTAGCCAAACCCACCAACCCGACGCCACTGAGCCACCATAGCCGTGTGCCGCTCAACCCACGCACACCCAGTCTCCGTCGAGTGCCGCTCTGCTGATCTGTGCACCGTTCCAGACTCGCACTCCTGCCGCACAACGCCGAGCGCACCGCTCCACCCAACGCGCCACTGTAACACCCTCCCTAGGGCATCACATTTCCGACTCCCGACTCATAATCTAAAAATAAGTTCACACAAGTTTTGAGTTATAAAAATATTGGTTTAAAAAAAACTTCTTTCTTTACTGACACGTAAATTTACTGAAAATATTAGGTAATCATATTTCAATTACTCATTATCCAATAATGACACACAATTTAAAGAGAAATATAAATTGAAGACTCTTTTGTTCTTTCTTTTTCCACAAGTAGCAAACCCATTACTGGTCCTACTTAATAGCACGGTGTAACACTAACAATGAAAACTTAACATACTTGTTCCTTCTCCCTGTATCAAACTTGATACATCGAACTCTACTCCTTGTCAACACTTGCTCCCCATCGAGTCATGAATGTCCACTCCTTATTGTTGTCCCTAATCTCGAGTGTCCATCTGAATGTCCATCTTGAAGCATCGACATTTGTTCTATGTCTGTTCCTTGTCCTCAAACATCTTTTCCATTTCAACACCGTCGGCAAGGTCATTCTCCGATGTTGTCTCCAAACGTAGAGGTATTTGTCACCCGCTATGTAAAGACAACTCGTTCCTTCTACCGTATAATTTTAATAATGACATATAAAAACAACATAACAAAGAGGTGAGATCACCTACACCAGTACCAACATGGCAGCACAGAGATAACACAAACAACAATATCATACAGTTATCATAATTACAATCATGCCATCATCATTATGGTTATTACACAGATCTTCAACCTTCACTCCACCACTCCATCTCCAACCTTCACCGGCCCCCTACCAAGCCACCATCTCCCTCCAACTTCCATCATCTTCACCATCTCCACCACCATAATCACTAAGCCTTCAACCTTTACCTCCCCACAACCTCCATCTTCCACTTTCATCATCTTCACCATCTCCAAAGCACCATAATCACTAAGCCTTCAACCTTCACCTCCCCACAACCTCCATCTTCCACTTTCATCACCTTCACCATAAACCACCACTAAAACCCAACAACCCACCTCACAACCACCTATTTGACCACCACTTGAGTTGCCAAGATCCCCACCGCGCAGCCCACTGCGCCACTGTCGAAGCCAGGGACTGCTCTGAGAACCCAGGTCTCACCACCATGAGCCGCCCACCAAGCCCGTCGGAACTGCCCCAGGCCCCGCCACCCGTGAAAGCCAGCCTCCACCTGCACGAACCCGTGCCCTCCCAGCAACAACCACCGAGCAGCACCACGAAGCCGTCGCCAGACCCACCGTCAAGACCAACCAGCACTGTTGAAGCCACCCACGCCGGCACCAAACCAGATCTGGGCGAACAACCAGCAGCCAGACTCTGTGCCGCTGCCTCGCCGTGCTCTAGTTGTTCCGTCGTTGCTAGCCAAACCCACCAACCCGACGCCACTGAGCCACCATAGTCGTGTGCCGCTCAACCCACACACACCCAGTCTCCGTCGAGTGCCGCTCTGCTGATCTGTGCACCGTTCCAGACTCGCACCGCTCCACCCAACGCGCCATCGCGCGCGTCGCCGGAGTCGCTCCTCCCTCCCTCCTCCGGTGCTCATCCCGTGACCCTTTTTTTTTTTTTTTCTCTTGGTTGTTCTCAGTTCTGAAAGAAGAAAAGCTAATCTTGTTTTATTCATTTATTTTTCTTTTAATTTTTTATTTAGTTTAGTTGTAAGTTTGTATTTTGTCTTTCAGGGGCCCTTCCTATGCTTCCTTGTTCACGTTTTTTTTATCAATTTTTGTGGGTTTGGATTAAAGGGTTTAAAGTCATGTTAGGAAGTAAAAAGGTCAAAATTGGCCGTGTTTGTGCTTTGGATGGTATATTTAGGCCTGGTTGGTTTTAGAGTAAACTTGTTACTTTAGTTTATAAAAAATGTATTTTCCTTAAAATAGAAACGTAAAAGAAAAATAAAAGTGAGATTAATTTAGTTGTGACAGCTTGTTAATTTTATAACTTTTGTAATCATCTGAGTTGTGACAGCTTGATGATTCAAATATTTTCAAAGTTAAAAACAATTAACCAATAAAAATAATAATAATAATATAAATAATTAAATATTTTTAACGAAAATACAATGGGATTGTTGAGTTACACAACTTGTTAATTTTCAGAACTTTTAAAATCATCTGAGTTGTGACAACTTGATGATTCAATTTTTTAAACAAAAAATCAATCTATAAAAATGGAATTAGTGAGTTCATGATGACTTGTTAATTAGTAACTTTTTAGAATTATGAAATGAAATTGATGATTCTTTATAAAATAAAATAAAATAAAATAGTTTTTTATAAAAATTAAAAATAAAAAATAATAACCAACCCACAATGATTTTTTTTAAAGAACTACGTGACTTTGAATTCCTCATTACACCCGAGGATACGTAGGAGCAGAATCTTTATTCTGTCAAGCCAAAAAATAAATTTTCATAATTTAGTTGCTTCTTTTTCTTTTTCTTTTTTTAAGGGTAAAATAAATAAATTTAAAATTATTAAAATTTGCACAACTAACTTAAGATGTTTTAGACCAGGCGGTGTAACACATTCCCTACTGTAATCGACTCCGAATCCGAACTTATTTTCTGAAAGACCAGTCTTCCTATTAAAAGGGTTTTTCTAATGTTTTCCCAAATTAAATAAACATTGGTGGCGACTCTATTAATTTTCAAATACTTATCTTTATCGGTCATCCCGTCGCGATCTCAGTTGTGACAGCTGGCGACTCCGCTGGGGATACATTAGAGAGTCGGGCCTATTATGTTAGTTATGTAAATTATTAATAATTTATATTTATTTATTTTACCCTTTTTGTCTTTATTTTTTTTTTTTATTTGTGAATTTTTTTTATGTAAATATTTGCTACAAGATTATTCTGTGTTTTTTTATTTACTTGTATATATATTTTTTTGTGCTTAATTTTTGAAACCTTAGGATAGATGATTGTTGGCTATTGTATGTATGTTCCATTTGATTGTTATTTTGACAGGATGAGGTTAATTCTTAGGATTATAGAGGTTTGTATGCTCCCTACACCTACTACACTTACACGTTTATTACACACATTCGAGTGGAGCCCTATACCCGGGTCTGAGTGAAGTCTAAGTTAGGTAGAGGTTGAGTAGTGGTAGCCATTTTGAATGTACATCCTGTTTGGTTATTGCGAAAACCTCATCTAGAGTGTGTCCTTTTCATGAATGTCCCACACCTAGTGGTTTACCCGCTGTTTGTGGTCAACATTCTGAAAAGGGACTTAGTTCTAGAGACTTTTAGAATAGTAGAGTCACCCAATAAAAGTTTTCACGAATCAGAAAGACCCATAGATCCTTAAGATAAAACTCCTCAAATTTAAGGAATTTCCTTAGGACACAAAGGGAGCGTACTTCTTCTTTATCCATCTTTTTCTCATGTCATTCATTCATGTATTTTTTTCTTATGACTTGCATTTACCTAGCATTCTTAAAAAAAAAGGGTATATCATCTTGCATCCTCATGGTTTGCATTTTCATTCATTCTCACTTCTTTTTCAGCTCTAAATTTGAAACATCATCTAGCATTATCATGGCATCTATAACATAAAAAAAAAAACCATATGCATAAATAGTCAATGCTTTGCATACATGCATGTAGTCATTTTTGTCCAGTCAATACTAATAATTGCATCATGTTTCCTCGAGCAGAAAAGTAGACACTATAGTAGGAAAACTGCTTCCACGACACCCTTACAGGACTCGTTCCCAAGCAGGGATCATGGATGAGATAGAGCAAACTCAAGAGTTGAAGGATGAAGTGAACCAGCTTAGAGAGCAAATGTCCAAGATGATGGAGCTGTTGCAGTCTATGGAGAATAGAAGGAGCACAGATGGGAATCTCTCAGCGGCAAATGAAGGACACCTAGCCACACCTCTTCACCCGTCTGGCTTCTCTCCAACCCCTCTGCAATATCAAGGCCTCAACCCTCAAGGAGTTATGATGCCGCTAACTGTTTACCCAAACAGTACCACTCAACCCGTTGTCGCCAGTTCTCAGGGAACTCAAGTTCCACTATTCCCTCCATATGGCCTCCCTCCCGGGTATGTATCACCATTGGCCACAAATCCTCTTGATAATGGCATGTCAGCAGTAACACCAATCCCAAACCCACCAAATACTATTGAAGCTCAAGTTACTCAGCCAAGTGCTAATGAAACCCCACAAACACAACACCCATTCCCCTTTTTTCTTCCATCATATGATTTTTCTGCCGGCTTTATACCACCCCAAGTGACCAATCCCTCGAACGGCAGCACACCTGCTGCTAGCTCTTTGAACACGACCCAACCATTTGCCAACAGAACCTTGCTGGCGCAGCATTTTATCCTCACTTTTATGCCACAGTACCCATTGAATTCCTCTGTCGAAAATTCTCAGTCCAAAGAGAAATTGGAAACTCTAGAAGAGAGACTGTGAGCCATAGAAGGGGCAAGTAGCTACGATCTCCTTGATGCTTCAGAACTCTGCCTTGTCCCTAATGTGGTGATCCCACCGAAGTTCAAAGTTCCAGATTTTGATAAATACAAGGGAACCACTTGTCCAAAAAACCATCTAACGATGTATATCCGCAATATGGCTTCGTATACTCACGATTTGAGGACTTGACTGGGGAGCTCATTGGTACACGCATCTTGAGCATGCCCATGTGACCGATGCTTTCTTGAAGCAGTATAAGTACAATATTGATATGGCACCGGATAGACTGCAACTACAGAATATGAGTAAGAAGGAGACGGAAACCTTTAAGGAATATGCTCAATTGCTCAAGTAGAACCTCCTCTGACAGAAAGAGAAATAGTGGTCACGTTCATTGACACTCTGCAATCACCCTTTTATGACAAAATGATAAGAAGTGTGTCATCAAATTTCTCGGACATGGTTATCATCGGAGAAAGAGTTAAGGGAGGAATGAGAAGTGGGAAGATCGTTGAAAGTTCAACATGGGCATTTAATGCCAAGAAGCCCCCGATGGGGAAGAAAAAAGAAGGAGAAACCGATGTTGTTACCTTCGACCAAAGGAACTTCACCCAAGGGAGATATAGCCAAACACCAGTGAACCATCAACCATCCTTCCAAACCCCCTTCACACCTTACCACCCATACTTTCCTATTACTCCACTGATTCCATATCCCCAGCCTTATCACCCCTATGTTGCCAACGCTTCACACGTTCCTTATCCTCAACCACACCACCCGATGAGGCCTCACCAAATGCCATCTCCTCTTCAATACCAGACACCCCCACCTTATCGCCTCAAATAGCTCAACCATGTACCCAAAATCTAAACACAAACCAAAAAAGGCCACCAAATAACCAAGAAAAGAAGTTTGTCTACTTCGACCTAATTCCAATGACCTACACCGAGTTACTACCCCAACTCATCTGTAACTCTCTCTTGGCTCCTTGCTCAATGAAGCCATTGGAACCTCTATACCCTAAAGGTTTTGACCCAAACGCCAAGTGTGATTACCATACAGGGGCCGTAGGGCATTCCACAGAGAATTGCAAAGCGCTGAAGTTTAAGGTGCAGGATCTAATCAATGCCAAATAGTTGAATTTCAAGCCAAATACTCCTAGTGTGGGCCACAATCCTTTGCCTAACCATGGAAATCCTACGGTCAATGCTATAGAGGAGTGCTCTGCCCAGCTGCTTATAAGACGAGTGGCAGATGTCAAAACTCCCATGAGGGTCATTTTGGAAGAGCTGTGTAAATCTGGGATGATGGAAGCTCATATTGAAGAGAAAGAGGGTGACGAAGATGAAATAATGTGCAATCTCCATGAGAATGTGGGGCATTTTATTAAGCAATGTGATGAATTCAGACAAATCCTCTAAGATCTAATGGACATGCAACTAGTACAAATAGGTCATCTATGTGACAATGGTGGCATAAGCATGGTGGAGGAGTGTGTTATTCCACAATTTCAAGAAGGTCAGGAAGCCATAAATTCTCTGGTCTCTTCCATTGCAAATCCGGTTGTCAAACCGCTAGTCATCTATTACACTATAAATGCGCATCCGCCACCCCCATGTGGCCTGAGGCCCATCACCATTCAAGTTCCTAGTCCTTTTCCATTCAAGGACACTAGAGCAGTACCGTGGAATTATGATGTACAAGTCCTTGGAAATAATCTCACAAACGATCAGCTAAAGGTTTCATCTTGTTTGACCTTTGTGGTCACTAATATATCAGGGATCGGTGGGATGACACGAAGTGATCGTATTTACACTCCGGAGGAGTTGCGAAAAGGGCAAATAGAAGAAGATAAGAGAAACCACAAAGGGAAGAACAAGATAGGAGAGACTTCCATGGAGAATGCTGTGAAAGAAAAAGGAGGGTCGACAAAGCCAAAGGAGTACAATAAGGAGGTATCTGATGAAGAAGCTTGTGAGTTCCTGAAGTTTATCAAGTAGAGTGAGTATAGGGTGGTGGATCAGTTGAATTGCACTCCTGCAAGGATATCTCTCTTGTCCTTGTTGATGAATTCTGAGCCGCATAGAAAAGTGTTGATGAAGATACTAAATCAAGCTCATGTTTCTCATGACATCACAGTCAACAAGTTGGGTGGCATTATTAGTAACATTACTGTTGATAATTATGTCACTTTCACCGATGATGAGATACCTGCTAAGGAATGGGGCACAACAAGGCGCTGCTTATTTCCGTCAAATGCTAAGATCATATAATGGCTAGAGTGCTCATTGACAATGGTTCCTCTTTGAATGTAATGCCAAAATCCACTCTCTCTAAATTGCCTTTTGATGGGACTTACATGAAACCAAGTACAATGATCGTAAGAGCTTTTGATGGGACCCGAAGAGAAGTGATGGGAGAAATAGAGATCCCAGTTCAGGTTGGACTTACTACTTTTCATATACTCTTCTAGGTAATGGACATCACACCGACTTACAATTGCCTCTTGGGACGACCCTAGATTCATTCTGCTGGGGCGGTGCCGTCCACTTTGCACCAGAAAGTGAAATTCATAGTGGACAATAGACTGGTGATCGTATCGGGTGAGGAAGACCTATTGGTGAGTAAGCTCCCATCAACTCCTTACATTGAAGCTGCATAAGAGGCTTTTGAAACAGCATTCCAGACGTTTGAGGTTGTCAATGCTATTTATGTGAAGGAGGGAGCGCAAGTTCCAAAACCACGGTCATCTAGTGCGTCCATAATGACGGTTAATGTTATGCTAGAAAGAGGATATCAAAGTGGAAATAGACTAAGAATGAACAAACAAGGCATTGCGAAGTTTCTGCAGCCTTGTGAAAACAAAGACAGATTTGGGTTAGGATATAAACCCACTAAAGCGATAAAGAAAGGTCATGGAAGAGAAAAGAGAGAAGAGGTTGGCTCGGTTGGAAAATTGAGAGCCTAAAACAAAAAGGGGATCTCCATCCGTGACATCCGATGAGCTTAGAAGTGCGGGATTGGTGTTTAAGAATCAAATGACCGCTATTGATGAGGATCAATCCATTGATCATGGTGTCGTCCCCGGTGTACCCTTGTTCTCCGGATAATTAGAGCTCAACAATTGGGAGATCGTCGATTTTCCCATGACTTTTAAAACTGATTCAAAGTAATTCTGTAATGCTAATCCTATTGCTCTGCCCAAGGCTTTAGGAAGATATTTTGTAAAAGCGGACTCACATGTTTTCATTTCAATATTTGATATCAATAAAATGCATTTTTGAATTATCTTGTCTTTCAGTTTTTGTTCAACCATTACATTAGCCTTTATTCATTACCTTTTTTTTACTTGTGTTGACATCAATAAATATAGATTTGAAAGTGATTCTCTTGAAAATGACAGTGCTATGACCCCATTGTATAATTTTGACCATCTCATTAATCATGTTGATGAGGATAATGATGATAATTATGAGCCATCTCCTGAGCTAATGAGGTTAATGGAACAAGAGGCCAAAAAAAATTAACCTCATAAAGAGTCAACTGAAGCGATTAATTTAGGGACAGAGGATGATAAAAAAGAAATTAAAATTGGCACTTCCATGAAAGAAGAAAAGCTAAGCAAGTTAGTTAAGCTCTTATCCGACTATCGCGACGTCTTCGCATAGTCGTACCAAGATATGCTGGGCCTAAATGCCAGCATAGTTGAGCACAAATTGCCGTTAAGAACAGAATGTCTTCCCATCAAGCAAAAGTTGAGACGAATAAAGCCAGAAATGTCCCTAAAAATTAGAGAGGAGGTCAAAAGGTAGTTTGATACAGGTTTCCTCGCTGTCGCAAAGTACCCTCAATGGGTCGCCAACATCGTTCCTGTCCCGAAGAAGGATGGGAAGGTACGGATGTGCGTTGACTATAGAAACTTGAATAGGGCCAACCCTAAAGATAATTTTCCTTTACCTCACATTGATATTTTGGTGGACAACACTACTCAACATGCATTTTTCTTCTTCATGGACGGTTTCTCAAGATACAATCAGTTCAAGATGATACCAGAAGATATAGAGAAGACCACATTCATCACTTTGTGGGGGACTTTTTGCTATAAAGTGATGTCATTTAGATTGAAGAATGCCGGAGTGACTTATCAAAGGGCGATGGTGGCATTGTTCCACGATATGATGCACAAAAAAATAGAAGTTTATGTGGATGATATGATCGCAAAGTCAAAAACAGAAGAAGATCACATAACCGATCTACAAAAGCTCTTTGAGCGGTTAAGAAAGTTCAGGCTCAGACTGAATCCTGCTAAGTACACTTTTGATGTAAAATCAGGCAAGCTCTTGGGGTTTGTGGTTAGCGAGAAAGGGATAGAAGTTGATCCAGACAAAGTTTGAGCAATCATAGAGATGTCAGCTCCTCGCACTGAAAAAGAAGTTCGTGGATTTTTAGGGAGGTTGAACTATATTGCTAGGTTTATATCCCAGTTGACTGCAACGTGCGAGCCAATCTTCAAGTTGTTGCATAAAAACTAGACAGTAGAATGGAACGAGGACTGTCAGGAAGCATTTGAGAAGATCAAGCAGTATTTGCAAGAACCCCCAGTTTTGATACCTCCAGTGCCAGGAAGGCCTCTCATCATGTACTTGACTGTGTTGGATGAATCCATGAGTTGTGTACTGGGACAACACGATAAAATCGTCAAAAAAGAGTAGGCCATCTATTACTTGAGTAAGAAGTTTACCAACTATGAGGCAAAATACTCATTGTTGGAATGCACGTGTTGCGCCTTGGCATAGGCGGCCCACCGATTGAGGCAGTACATGTTGTGTTACACCACTTGGTTAGTATCCAAAATGGACCCGATCAAGTACATCTTTGAAAAACCGGCCCTTACTGGGAGGATTGCACGTTGGCAAGTTCTGCTGTCAGAATATGACATTGTCTATGTCACCCAAAAAGCAAATCAAAGCGGGCCTACGGCAGATTTCTTAGCTAGTCAACCAGTGGAAGATTATGGGTCTATGCAGTGTGAATTCCCTGATGAAGATATAATGGCTATGTTTGGAGAAGAAGAATCCTCGAAAAAAGAAAAGTGGACTTTGTTGTTCGATGGAGCTTCTAATTCACTGGGGCATAGAGTTGGGGCCATACTGATTTCCCCTGAAAATAATTTCATTCCAATCACTGCTAGATTGTGTTTTGACTGTACGAACAACATAGCCGAGTATGAAGCATATGCCATGGGAATCCAAGCAACGATAGAATCAAAGGCAAAAGTTCTTGAGGTATACGGGGACTCTGCCTTGGTCATCCATCAGCTAAAGGGAGAATGGGAAACTCAAGATGCTAAGTTGATCCCTTATCATGCTTACATCAAGGAGTTGATTGAACAACTTGACGAAGTCACATTCCATCATATCCCTCGGGAAGATAATCAATTGGCTGATGCTTTGGCCACATTGTCGTCAATGTTCAAAGTAAGCCATGATAAGGACTTGCCACTCATAAAAATGGAAAGTCGTGACCAACCGGCATATTGTCAAATGGTAGAAATGGAGTCAGATGGGAAACCGTGGTACCATGACATCAAATGTTTCATCAAGAGCAGAGAATACCCTCCAGACACTTCAGAAAATGATAAAAGAACCCTCAGAAGACTTGCAATGGGTTTCTTTCTAAATGGAGAAGTTCTCTACAAGAGGAACCATGACATGGTGCTGCTAAGATGTGTTGATACAGTGGAGGCAGAGAAAATCATCAAAGATGTCCATGAAGGTTCTTTTGGGACTCATGCAAGTGGACATGCAATGGTAAGAAAGATACTAAGAGCTAGGTACTATTGGTTAACAATGGAAACTAATTGCTTCAATTATATGAAGAAGTGCCATAAATGCCAGACATATACTGACAAGGTTTATGTGTCATCCGCACCTTTGAATGTTTTAACAACACCATGGTCATTCTCGATGTGGGGAATGGATGTCATAGGTCCGATTGAACCAAAGGCCTCAAATGGACATCGCTTTATTCTTGTTGCAATTGATTACTTCACAAAATGGGTCGAAGCCGCTTCTTATGCCAATGTGACTAGGAATATAGTGATCAAGTTTGTCAAAAGGGAGCTGATTTGTCACTACGGTCTGCCAAGCAAAATAATCGTTGACAATGCCACTAATCTGAATAACAAGATGATGAAAGAGATGTGTGAAAGTTTCAAAATTGAGCACCACAATTCCTCACCCTATCGCCCCAAGATGAATGGGGCAGTGGAGGCGGCAAACAAGAACATCAAGAAGATTGTTCAAAAGATGGTTGTAACGTACAGAGATTGGCATGAAATGCTACCATTTGCACTGCATGGCTATCGCACGTCTGTTCGTACTTCAACTGGGGCAACCCCTTTCTCTCTAGTTTATGGAATGGAAGCAGTACTCCCTTTTGAAGTGGAAATTCTATCATTAAGAGTGCTGATGGAAGCAGAATTAGAAGAAGCTGAATGGGTCCAAACTCGACTTGACCAGTTGAACCTCATTGAAGGAAAGAGATTAACCGCATTGTGTCATGACTAGCTTTACCAGAAGAGAATGATGAAAGCCTATGCGAAAAAGGTGCGTCCGCGACAGTTTCAAGAAGGAGACCTTGTACTCAAGAAGATTCTTCCCATTCAAAAGGATAAACGAGGAAAATGGACTCCAAACTATGAAGGACCTTATGTTGTAAAAAAGGCTTTCTCAGGAGGAGCTTTGATTCTCACAAACATGGATGGTGCAGATTTACCACTTCCTGTAAATTCAGATGCAGTCAAAATGTATTAAGCTTAAAAAAAACAAAAAAACAAAAAAAAAGAAAAGAAAAGTGGCTCGCTATGTTGAAAACCTGAAAAGGCAGTCTAGACAAAAATTAGAGCGACCCGCTAGGTTGAAAACTCGGAAAGAGCGACCTAGGCAAAAGTTAGGGTCCAAGATGGTCCCTGATACATCTGGAAAAGTGGAGTTGCCTCGAGTCACAAACTGGGGTAGTTTGAGTTTATTAATGCTAAACTGGGGCAATTTGAATGCGAAGTCTTGTCATGAATGCTCCCAATGCGTGGAAATTGGGTGAAATCATGTTCTCAGAAACAGACAAAGGGGTGTTTATGGTCTTATACATGAGAAATTAGCATTGATCATCCTAAAGAGCATCACTGGAAGAGTTGAAAAACTCTACTCCAACATTCTTTTGTAAACTTTTCAATTCTAACCCTTGTGGTACTGCCTTTCCTGTACTATTCCTTTCCATAATGATAATCCATTTTCATTGCAACCCATTATTGATTCAATATGCATTTATTATGATAGATTTATATTGAGATGTGAAACATGTGATCATATTTCAAAAGCATTCAGATTTGTTTTAACAATCTTGAAAGGTCATGGGAAATGCGATGAATTTCCTTTAAGAGCACTGATGAGAAAATAAAAAATAACCAGGCAAATCAAAAATCAAATTTTTGTTACTGTTCAACCTTGATCCTGTTATGGGAAGAAGTTCTTAAAGGTGTTGTGAAACCAAGAGCAATCTCGCTAAAGCTATGATGTATCAATTCTTGTCTACCCAATCTGTTTATGAGAATCTCTACTGTAGGACATCCATTACACCGTGCATCATCCCAAGCATCACATGCATTATCCTCAGGCATCACATCCATTGCATCATCATGCATCCACTGCATCATGCCTCATCTCAAGCATCACCTGCACTTACAAGCTCAAACACCATTTCTTTTTGGTTCTTAGGGCCTTATGCCCATTACCTTTAATTACGGGGTCCCTGAACCCTTTGCTTTTAGTTTTAACGGCAAGTCAGGGCCTTATGCTCATTGCTTTTTCCTTTGTGGGTCCTTGCACCCATTGGCTTTAAGTTTCTGTCAAGCTTCAGTGGATACCCGACTCGGCAAGCTTTTTTTCCTTTCCTGCTTTAAGTTTCTGTCAAGCTTCAGCAGATACCCGACTCGGCAAGCTTTTTTCCTTTCCTGCTTTATGTTTTTGTCAAGCTTCGGTGAATACACGACTCCGCAAGCTTTTTCCCTTTTGCTTTAAGTTTCTGTCAAGCTTCAGCGGATACCCAACTCCACAAGCTTTTTTTCTTTCCTGCTTTAAGTTTCTGTCAAGCTTCAGCGGATACCCGACTCCGCAAGCTTTTTTCCTTTCCTGCTTTAAGCTTCTGTCAAGTTTCGGTGGATACCCGACTCCGCAAGCTTTTTCCCTTTCCGCTTTAAGTTTTTGTCCAGCTTCGACAGGCACCCTACCCCGCAAGCTTTTTACCTTTCTGTTAAGCTTCGGCGGATACCCGACTCCGCAAGCTTTTTCCCTTTCCGCTTTAAGTTTTTGTCCAGCTTCGACGGGCACCCTACCCCACAAGCTTTTTACCTTTCTGTCCAGCTTCGACGGGTACCCTACCCCGCAAGCTTTTTACCTTTCTGTTAAGCTTCGACGGATACCCGACTCCGTAAGCTTTTTCCTTTTTGCTTTAAGTTTATACCCAACTCCGCAAGCTTTTTCCCTTTTGCTTTAAGTTTATACCCGATTCTGCAAGCTTTTTTCCTTTCGCTTTGAGTTTCTGTCAAGCTTCGGCGGATACCCGACTCGACAAGCTTTTTCCTTTTCCTGGTTTAAGTTTTGTCAAGCTTCGGCGGATACTCAACTCTCAAGCTTTTTATCTTTAGGGGTCCTCATACCCCGCTTTTTACCTTGTTTTAACACCCATTGCATTTTGCATCAATCCGCACAGGAAATTTTATAGACAAAATTGAATCAATTCCTTTACTTTCCATTTAGTCTAAATGTAAAGCAAAGGGGGGCAGCTGTTGATACTCAATTTTGTCCATAAAATTTTTATTTTGCTTCTTGATTAAGGATTAATAATTATATCAAATAATTCTTAATTGCAATGTTTTAAACCTTTTCTTTTCAAGTTTTTTTTATCTTATTTAGATTGTTGCTTTTTCTTTTTATTTATGCAAAAAAAAGCAAAAAATTCAATTACAGCCCAAAAAAATAATGAAAAAAATAATAAAAAAAAAGAATAAAATAAAAAAAACGTACAAGCTGGTTGTTCTTCTATCTTTGGAAGGAAACCATTTTGTTTGTCTGGCTCTACATTTCTTTTCCTTTCTTGGCCATACCGCAACACACATAGGCCACTACTACACTTGGCAGAGGAAACAAGCCTCATTTGCTCCCAATTTCCTTTTGGCTTTATTATAAAGACACCCACTCAATCCGACCTCCCTCTCCCCACTACACCGATCCTAACCAACTCCCTCACTCACTCAGTACACACACACTTTTAACCCCTTTGATTTTTGTTTTCTCTCCACCCACGTATAGGAACAGAGGGTTTTCTTCTTATATTTTCATTCTACCTTACCACCTCCACCGAGGATGCTCCTGCTATTTTCCACCCTTCACATTCACTAACCATCCATATACTCCCTCCTTCCTTCACCTAAACTCATCTTCCTCAACCTTCACTCCACCACTCTATCTCCAACCTTCACCTAGCCCCTACCAAGCCACCATCTCCCTCCAACTTCCATCATCTTCACCATCTCCACCACCATAATCACTAAGCCTTCAACCTTCACCTCCCCACAACCTCCATCTTCCACTTTCATCATCTCCACCATCTCCCTCCAACTTCCATCATCTTCACCATCTCCACCACCATAATCACTAAGCCTTCAACCTTCACCTCCCCACAACCTCCATCTTCCACTTTCATCACCTTCACCATAAACCACCACCAAAATCCAACAACCCACCTCACAACCACCTATACTGGCAGGACCACCACTTGAGTTGCCAGATATAGCGCAGCCCACTGCGCCACCGTCAAAGCCAGGGACCGCTCCGAGAACCCAGGTCTCGCCGCCGTGAGCCGCCCACCAAGCCCGTCGGAACTGCCCCAGGCCCCGTGACCCATGAAGGCCAGCCTCCACCTGCACGAACCTGTGCCGTCCTAGCAACAACCACCGAGCAGCACCACGAAGCCGTCGCCAGACCCACCGTCAAGACCAACTAACACCGTTGAAGCCACCCACGCCGGGGCCAAACCAGATCTGGGCAAACAACTAGCAGCCAGACTCCGTGCCGCTGCCTCGTCGTGCTCTAGTTGTTCCGTCGTCGCTAGCCAAACCCACCAACCCAACGCCACTGAGCCACCATAGTCGTGTGCCGCTCTGCTGATCTGTGCACCGTTCCAGACTCACACTCCTGCCGCACAACGCCGAGCGCACCGCTCCACCCAACGCGCCACCGCCAGCGTTGCCGGAGCTGCTCCTCCCTCCCCCTCCGGTGCTCATCCTGTGACCCTTTTTTTTCTTTTCTCTTGGTTGTTCTCAGTTCTGAAAGAAGAAAAGCTAATCTTGTTTTATTCATTTATTTTTCTTTTAATTTTTTATTTAGTTTAGTTGTAAGTTTGTATTTTGTCTTTCAGGGGCCCTTCCTATGCTTCCTTGTTCACGTTTTTTTATCAATTTTTGTGGGTTTGGATTAAAGGGTTTAAAGTCATGTTAGGAAGTAAAAAGGTCAAAATTGGCCGTGTTTGTGCTTTGGATGGTATATTTAGGCCTGGTTGGTTTTAGAGTAAACTTGTTACTTTAGTTTATAAAAATGTATTTTCCTTAAAATAGAAACGTAAAAGAAAAATAAAAAGTGAGATTAATTTAAATGACGAACATTGTTAATTTTATAACTTTTGTAATCATTATTGATTCAAATATTTTCAAAGTTAAAAACAATTAACCAATAAAAATAATAATAATAATAATATAAATAATTAAATATTTTTAACAAAAATTAATTTTTGAGTTGCGACAACTTGTTAATTAGTATTTTTAGAATCACCCGAGTTGTGACAACTTGATGATTTAATTTTTAAACAAAAAATCAATCAATAAAAATAGAATTGTATTCGAAACTTGTTAATTCTGTAACTTTAGAATCATCCCAGAATAATTGATGATTCTTTATAAAATAAAATAAAATAAAATAGTTTTTTTATAAAAATTAAAAATAATAACCAACCCACAATGATTTTTTTTAAAAAACTACGTGACTTTGAGTTTCTTCATTCATCGCAGAAGATACGTAAAGCAGAATTTATTCATGTCAAGCCAAAAAATAAATTTTCATAATTTAGTTGCTTCTTTTTTTCTTTTTTTAAGGGTAAAATAAATAAATTTAAGATTATTAAAAGAATCTAATTTTGTGTATGGTTAATCGACTCTCGAATCCGAACTTATTTTTATATTAAAAGGGTTTTTCTAATGTTTTCCCAAATTAAATAAGCATTGGTGGCGACTCCTTTGATTTTCAAATTCTTATCTTTTTCGGTCGTCCCGTCGCGATCTCGGTTGCGACAATGAGTATAAAAGAACTTTGGTGAAATATGTTTAATTCTATCACATTTGATTTGTACAATACATGTTGTATTATCTTCGTGCAATATTGTTTGCTCGTCATTTTTCTTCAATAATCCACATGCTCCTTTAATATGTTGGATCATAGTTCTCAATCATACACACTCAGAATGACCAATATTTCTAAATAGTTTAATGCGGTAGCAATGATTATATGTTTTACAGATTACCATGAGATAACAATATTTTCATATATGAACACATAACCTGTTTATGAGTTTTATGAGGATAAGAAAAATAATCAGCATCAGGATATCCTATCAATTTTAACTTTTCTCTCTTTGAGTAAAACAAACACATATTAGATGTGTCATGGAGATAACGAAGAACATGTTTTACTCAATTCCAATATCTTCGAGTTGGTGTAGAATTAAACCTTGCTAGTAGATTGTTCGCAAAAGTTATATATAATCTAGTACTGTTTGTAAGATACAAAAGTGCTTTTACTGCACTAAAATATGGTACTTCAAGAGCAAAAATTTCTTTATCATCTTCTCGTGGATGAAAATGATATCTTTTTACATCAATGAAACAACCAACCATTGAAGACCTTAATGAATAAGATTTATCTATATAAAATTGTTTCAAGATTTTTTTCTATATAAGATGATTAATGCATAAAAATTTTACTTACTAAATATTCAACTTAAAATCTAAGACAAAATTTTGTCTTTTCAAGATCTTTCATTTCAAATTTTTTCTTTAGATAGTTTGAAGTCTTAGAGATTTCTTTTGGAATCTCTATTATGTTTAAATCATCAACATAAATTGTGACTATAACAAATTCAAATTTAAAAAATTAATTTTAGATAAAAAATTATAAAATATGAAGTGTTTAGTTGTTAGCTTAAAATAAGATAATCCTTGATAGCATTGTTTAGGCCTCTACAGGTGGATGGGAGAGACCTTAACGTCAATTGCGGTGGGGAGAGGAGTGGGCAAATTGGTGGAAGGTGGTGGTCCGTCATGCTCATAATAAATTGAAACGCGTTATGTTTCCCAAAACGAATCTCAACTGCCACTGAAAAAAAAAAAAGAGAGGAAGAAATGTTATTATAATAACAATGAGTAGACTTTATAAATATATATTTTTTGATTCATAATAGGCTTTATATATTTATGGTAAGAACTAATAATGGATAAATATTTAATAACTGATCAATAATATAATAAAATATAAAAAAAAGACAACACACATGGAATTATTTATTTATTTATTTATTTTTGCATAACTGTAGATATGGAATTAAATTAATGGCATTAAATATGACTTTGTAGAATATAAGGAATCTTAAGGGAATGTATGGGTTATAAATGATCCCAAAAAAATACACGCAGAAAAGAGAAATATTCTACAAAGGAAAACATGTAAATCCACACCCGGACCATTGTTACAGTGTTTCTAACCAATTTTTTTTTAAATAAAAAATGGATTAGTGCAGAACTTTTTCATCCAATAATTGGAGATTAAACTAAAGACATGGAAAAAATAATCAAATGCAACTGAGTTGTTTTCACGTTGAGTCTATTGACCATAGGCCAAGTCAATTCAACACAATAGACACTTTCTTCTCCTGCCAACTGGTCAAGCACCTCGAGGTCCCATTTCACATTCTTTTGCCTTTTGACACGTTCAAATCTAAATCTAAAACACAAAGCCAAAAGTCACTGCTTTATTGTCCCCCCCCCCCCCCCCTCTCTCTTAATATCTAGTTACAACTTAGAAAAAAGAGACAACTGTAGCACTCTGCAAATTCCCCCCACTCTGGAATCACTTTCGTGCGCTTTCCTTTGCAAACAAATGCATTAGCTGTCTTCTTTCTTTCCACTAGGTACACTTCTTCTTTTCACATCAACTAAGGGAAGAAGGAAGAAAGAAAAGAGAAAAAAGGCCATTTCTCAAGCATAATCCTAATTCATTATCAGGTGCAATACATTTTTTTTTTCTTTCTTCATTTGTTTGAATTGATAGGGTGTTACAAATTGTTTTACTCAAATTCAGAATTTTGATTCTTTGTGTTGAACAGATTCTGTAGAATGATCAATCAGAAGGTTGAAACTGAAGCCAGCTTCAGTAATTATGCTAAATCTGAGAGTGTGCCAGGCAAGAAGAAACTGAAGAAAGTGAGGTCAATAAGGCTGCTAAGATTGTCAAGCTTGAGATCATCCACTAGAGGAGGGAAATCCCGATATGAGAATCTCTCCATGCTCTCATCTGTTGACACAGAAAGCTCAAACCAGCCAACCCCAATTGAAATGTCAGATGCATCACCCAATTACATGAAGGCTACCAGTAGTTCTCATGCAAAGGAGAGTTTTCAGGTAAGTTTGCTGATTTTGAAGATTTTTAATTTGTAAACTATGATTTGGGTAGTTTCAAATTTTGGATTAAAAAAAAAAGAAGAGAAAATCATAGATTGCTTCTTCTGGGCAGATTACACAAAGACTTTTCACAAAGAAGACTTTAACAAGAATGTCTACTTTGAAACTGAAGAGGAGTTTGACCAGAAAGCAATCTGGAAGGACTGAGCTGAAGAGGAAACTGAAGTCATCAAGATCAATCAAGCTTGCAACTGTCAAGGGCCCAAAATCAACAAGAAAGCTATCTGAATCCATGTGTGGCAGTGATGGCCAGAATAGAAAAAGTACAAGTGATATACAGCCATACTCAACCTATGCTGGTAACAAACCCCAGAGAGTTGTTACAAGAAGATTAAGCTTGAAGCCTGTGAGGATCTTAACAAAAATGCCTTCTTTCAAATCAAAGAATTCTTCCATGGAGAAAGGCCCTCACATATCTCAATCTCCAGACTCAAGCTTGCATAAAGCCACCTGTTCTTCAACTCTCAAGGATTCCCATTTCCCTGATCACATTGAGCTCCCACAAGAGGGAAGTGGTTCTCAAGGAGTATCAGCTATGAAGGTTTGTCCATATACTTATTGCTCTCTTCATGGTCATCGCCACGACAATTTGCCTCCGCTGAAGCGCTTTGTGTCATTGAGGAGGCGTCTGTTGAAGACACAGAAGAGCGTGAAAAAGGATGGTAGACCTGTTACTAGATCAAAGCAGTCTGGTAATACAAGGAAAGCCACACAGAAAACTGGAACTGTCCACAATGAAGGTGGCAGATCTCATTTTCAGAAGGCGAAAAAGCTGGCAAGGGACTCATGTATTAGGCCTCATGACACTCCAGCATCCACAGTTACCCAAGGTGGCACTTCTGGGGGAGAGGATGAAGAAAAATACAATTTCAGATGTAATGCCGAGGTCTTACTGGGTGAAACATCATTTCCTCATATGATAAATTTTGAGGAGTATCACAGTAATTCTCTTGCAGTAGATGGGTACACTTTTCTGGCTATCAAGGAAACAAATATGGAATGTTGCTGCATTGACACTGAAAAAGACAAATCTGATTCCAAGGTCACTGAGACAGCAGGGTGTGACAAGAATATAGCCGCATGCAAGAAAAATGAAGAAAGTGCTATTGTGGAATCAACATCAACAGATGTAGTCAAGTCTTCTGCTTCTGATATTGAGATAATGGAGGGTGAAGCAACTACCAAAGGCAAAAATATGAAGCGAGATTATGAAGTAATGCAGGTAAGTTCTACACAGAAAGAGCCTAAGCCTGCTTGCACTACTGATGTGGCATACGGAATGCAGAAAAGAGGTCACAAATATATAAAAATGTGGCACTTGATGTATAAGCATGCAGTATTAAGCAACACAGGGAAAGAAGAAAATAAGCTTCCTTCGGATGAGAAGGACAAGGAAGAAAGAGGGCAAGATGCTCACTCATTTAATGGAGTAAACAGCTCTTCTTGTCAGGATTATTGTGAAACAGATCAGGATATGGATGATGAAAATAAGAATGTAATTGAGCTGGTGCAGAAAGCATTTGATGAAATTCTTCTCCCCGAACCTGAAGACCTTCCTTCTGATGATCATTTCAAATATGGAGGAATTGGTTCAGATGAGGTACTCTTAGAAAAGAGTGAAGGTAATAGAGGGGAAGGGAACACCTCAGCATCCAGAGAATCTCCTAAAGAAGAAACATGGCTAAAAGTCGACAACTTCAGAAGTCATGTAGAAGAGATAACAGCACAGAAGGTGGGGGCCAAACCTGACCAAAAAACACCAAAAAGCTGGAGCAATCTGAAAAAGTTAATCCTCTTGAAAAGGTTTGTAAAGGCATTAGAGAAGGTAAGAAACTTAAACCTACGAAGACCAAGACACTTGCCTTCAGATGCTAACTTAGAAGCAGAAAAAGTTTTTCTCAAGCACCAAACAGCAGAAGAGAGAAAAAATGCTGAGGAATGGATGCTTGACCATGCACTTCAAAAGGTTATTTCTAGACTTGCACCTGCTCAAAGACGAAGAGTGGCACTTCTAGTAGAAGCATTTGAAACAATTCTTCCATTTCAAGATGCTGAAAATGGCCAACAGTCTTCAGCAACAGTGGAAACTCAAGCAAATCCAATTCAATCTCTTGATGATTCCTCAGACCACAGCAAGGAAGAAACAGACAAAGGTAGGGATTGTGGTTATTCTGCTAAGATATTGCTTGGAAAAGCATCATGCTCTCATAATAGTGTTATGGAATTTGCAGATAATGCTGGTGATAATCCAATGCCTGAACTACACAATCCTATGGTGTTTAAAGAAAGATGTCTTGACTATCCTGGGACCAAAACAGTCAAGAATATACCAGCATCTGGAGCCATTGATGAAGACTTGAATGGAAAGCAAAGTTTAGCCAGCAGTTATGACAATGGGGAGAAAATCTCAACTGACAATGAAGTTGAAATTATAAGCAGCTGTCATGAGGAGGCTCCAATAAATGAAATAGTCAATGAAGTTCCAGACGATTTGATATCAATTTCGAATACAGAAATTCCAAATAGCAAATCTGAGTCACCTGGAAGAGATTTGGAAACCAAGAATCAGATTGGTGCTAATATCGAACAATTTTCTATGACTAAAAGTTTAATCCTAAAAGGTCTTGTCAGATCGCTCGGATCTAATTTGGTTGGTTCAGAAGAACAATCAGACCTATTAGATGAACCAACAGCAGACAGAAAAGAAATGATTGAAAAAGCTAAGCAGGAATTTGGGACTCTTGAAGGGTTCCCTACACATGAGCAATCAGAAGGAGGAACTCCTAAGAATGCTGTTGTAGAACCTGACACCCAGCTAGAGAAACAGAACTACAAAGGACTGTGGTACTTGGTGTATAAGCACATGGTATCAGATATAGCAGAAAATGATTCCAAGTCACTAATTGATGAGGCAGATGAGAAAGAGTCAGGGTATGAAGGCAGCCAAACAAGAGGAACTTCCGTCCCTTGTGAAAATACACCTGTTATGAATCAAGATATGCAGTTCAAAGATCATGGTGTAGCTGACCCAGAAGTTGAACTCCAACAGATTGAAGCCATCAAGATGGTGGAAGAAGCAATTGATTCAATCCTTCCAGATGTTCAGGACCACTTAGTGGATAGACAGTCACTCAATGACAACACAACTACAGACAACAGCTCCAAACAATCCAACAGAACTGAAAGAGTGTACAGTGAAGGCCTGAACCACAAAGAAGAAAGGATGGCAACTGGAAATGGAATAACTCAAGAACAAGAAGAAAAAGAACCAGCATCAAAGGAGGGAAACAAACCAAAGCAGCAAATGCATAGAAGCTGGAGCAATCTTAAAAAAGTGATCCTGCTGAGGAGATTCATCAAGGCATTGGAAAAAGTAAGGAAATTCAACCCAAGAGGACCCAGATATCTACCCATAGAGCCTGATTCAGAAGCTGAAAAAGTTCACTTAAGGCATCAAGACATAGAAGAAAGAAAAGGCACAGAAGAATGGATGCTTGATTATGCACTTCGAAAGGTTGTTTCCAAATTAACCCCAGCTAGGAAAAGAAAAGTGGAGCTGCTAGTTGAAGCTTTTGAAACAGTCATGCCAACCATAAAAAATTGAGGCTGGCCAAATAGCAGAATAGCTTTGTATGCAAAGTACATTCAAGCCAAACAAGCTGAAAGGTAGAAAATTACCCTCCCCAAGTAGAAACTTCCAATATATTTTTTTCTTTTTCAACTTTTTCTTCTCTTTTTTTTCTTCTTTGAAGTATTGTAAAGTGTGGGGCAATTGTTAGCAAAGTAAAGCTTGTCAAACTGTGTAAAAACAAGAAGATGACTGGGATAAGGGAAATCATATCATATTCATATCCAATAAGAAATATCAAGTAGGCACCTTTATACTCTTATCATCATATGCTCAATTACAATTGAGACAACAGAAAATGAAGAGTTCTATATGGATCAAGAATAAAAACATTCATGTATATTAAGAAGTAATAGTTTCAAATTTTATTTATGCTACTGTCTTGAGAAGTCTGATTCGCTGGTTTCCTCTAAATATGCAGGTCAACAAGGAAATCTATTTGATCATAATCCGATGGGATGAGTCTGCAGTTTTTAGTTTGTCACAACACTGCATGAGACCTTAGATATTTCAATATGTCTTTTAGGAAGCAACTTTACATAATATGGAATGAGCATGGTTCAGCAACAACAAAAATTTAATACAAAGCCCATTCTCCCTTTTTCTTTTTCATCTTTCCCTTTCTTTTCTTTTCCATTCATATTCCTCCTGGTGTTAGGAGTTAGATGTTTTGTACGTAAGACCTTTGCATTAAAAATACCATAGACAATTTTAGATATATCATGATGTATATCTTTTAATTGGTAATATATTAGAATGGCCTAATTTGTATCACATATTTATATTCTTCTCTTCTGACAGTAAAAATTTCTTATCCTGTTTTCAAACATCCACAAATTAGCACATGATCGTGTACCATGAAGTGGAAAGCCTTGATTACCTGGTTTCTTCTTTGCTTCTTTTGATTAGCACATTTGAATTTACTTGCACGGACACTGATCATGTCTTCTGAAAATCCTTGCGCAATACCTCAGTAACTGCAACCATGCAACATATGCTGTTAACTGTATATTTAAATTCATTGTCATTTTAATGTAACTTATGATGCCAAAGGTCCATAGCATATTAAGGTAATACAACAAATAATATTATATCATATTCACACCATGAATAGTAACCAATAGCTGTGTGTTGAAATGGCAACAATTTGATCACTCGGAAAACATGGTTCTAATACAATTTAGAAAGAAAAGAACCATTAGTTTATTGCCCAAGCTACCATAGATATGCTATATATTAACATGCAAAGAACCTTGATCCTATTGACATAGCTGATAGTGGTTACAAGTGACATTTCCTGAGTTCATTTTCCTGAAAGAAAAGTCGCCCATTTTACAAGATTGCAAAACAGAGTTACATAGCACAAAATTTGAAACCGGAAATCTTAACTGGGTGCTCATGAAATTGAATATGTAGTTACCCACGAATGTAATGATAAAAAGGATGATATTTCAGACTTTCAAAAGCATGGAGTTCGTAAAATAGATACAGTAACCAAACTGTATCTTCGTTAGAGTCACCAAAGCGTGCTCTCGACTTCAGTACTAAGTCTGCTGACTATTGAATTCAAACTTCAAAGTCCAAACCTATGGTCACTTTTTGGAATCCGAGGTTTGGACTTTTGTGCAAGATCCTATTATCCACAGTGCGGAACCGAACCCATGAACGTGCCCCATGACATGAAGTCGAGGGCATGGCATTAATATTTTCGGCATACATCTTTACGCCCAATCACAAAATTAAGATGAAAAATGCTCGTGTACATCTTTTAAAAAACATCATCTCACATCATCTTACATTTGAGAGTGTAAGTCTATAGAAAATAAGACAATATCACATATTATTAAATAATAAAAATTATATAAATATGAGATAATATGTGTATTAATATGTGTGAATAAATATAATTAGACTATATTCAAATTCTAAATCCACTTAATTCATTCGCTCTTTTATCGCTCTGAGTTAAGAGTTGTAAATCATACTTGAACCCTTGCACCTATGCCAAAGGGTCCAATACCATTACTCCCAAAAAATATTATAAAAGGCAACTTTATGAATACCAAAAGGAGGACTCTCTTTTGGACCTTACACACATAGAACATTACTCTAATAAGAGCTTTCACCCAAAAAAAAAAAAAAGAATCTCAATAATAAGAGTAATAATGATTAATCAAGATATATAAGTTGAACATATTTTTTTTTCATTAGATATTTGAGCACCTAGAAACTCACACATTAAGGCATACATGTAACATCTGAAAAAAGAGAAACTCGCATTGACCTTAATATTACTCATTGTGGAGGTGTAAGCAAGATTTGATCTCAATATCTCACCTGATAGAATTTCCCCTTCAACTTCGGAGCAGACGTGCTCTGTTTGATGAAGATAGTTTTAAGTTCAAAAACTTTGCTATTTTCATGGGAAATTAATTGTCGAATGTGGTCCATTTTTCAACCCACATTCTTAGCAATGTTCAGTAACGTCTCCCACTCTCTCAGCAACGTCTCCTACTCTCCCACGTCCTGCTCCGCGTTGGTGAACTCTGTGATGGGCAGAGTTTTATAAATTCAATGCATTACTCTCTGTATTGGGTCACCGAACCTGCTCCTCTCTTCAGTAAACAAACACCATCGAGTTTGAGTGAGTGAGGGTTTGGAAAGCCAAGACAGAAACTGAGTTAACGTAAAGCTTGTAAAGTAGAGGAAGAGTGAATCAAATAGCAATGGCAGGAGGTTAGTTTTCTTGATCCGTTTTGCTTCCACTGTGTTGATCAGAACATATTGCTTGAATCGTTTTTAGTCTTACATTTGGTATCAAAGCAGTGTATATGCCTCTGCCTTGCTTGCTCTTCTTATCTGTTATGAAGTTTTGATTTTTTCATAATATGAGTATTATGTTTTTGACCCTTTTAATCCAAACTAAAATCAGAAATCTGTTTAAAATTGATTTTCTAAGCTTTCTGTGATTTAAAACATTGTTTTTGACGTCAAAAATGGCTGAAAACCGTCGGGTTTTCCATTCGGGTTCGCGGGTCGTAACCGGGTCAGAATGACCCAGCTCAAGGTTGAAGACGATCAAAATGCAGGCTTCTGTGTCGTTTGGCTTTTATTATTATATATTTGACGACGTCAACATTAATCACACAATACTGAAGTGGTTCAGCGGTAGGCTGCTAAACTTTAAACGCATGTGCCACATCCCGTGTTCGATTCTCAGAATGCACCATATTTGAATCCTTTTGATTTTTTATTCAGTTTTTGTTTAATTAAAAAAAATTGTCATGCTGAGTCGATCTAGAGGGGTTGGCCGTTGGGTCAACCCGCTATTATTTTGCGAGTTGGGTTCAACATTTCAACCAACTTTTAATTTTCAACCCGCATAACCCGCCCCGCTTAACTCGCGAGTTAAGCGGGATGGGTGCGGGTTGGCCCGTTGAGTTGAGCTTTTTTTTTTTTTTTAAAAAAATGTTACAAATTAAACTTATTATTTGTGTTTATGATACTAAATTTACTTTATTTTTTTATTTTTTTAATCTCTATAAATTATAATTTGTCTATTTTTTAATTTTTATGATTTTTTTATACATTTTATTTTGTTTTTTAGGATCTATTCACTTACTTTTTTTTTCATTTTTTTCTTTATACTGGTCAACCCGCCAACCCACCAATCTGCACTAAAGCGGGGTAGGTTGGTTTTCCAACTCATTTTTCAAAAAATTTAACTTGCCCGCCCCATATTTTTGCGAGTTGAATATGGGGTAGTAAGTTAACTTTATTTTGCCACCTCTAGTCTAATCCGGGATAGAACCCATGACCTGATGAGCTAATGTCAATAGGGTTACCACCATGCTATCAACCATTTTTGACAATTGAAGTGCTACAATTTATATATATCATTAGTTTACGTGCTGAATTAAAAATTGAGTATGATTTTACAATTATATTATTTTAGCACATGAATTATTTAATAAATTTTAATGTGTATAGATTGTCTATTTATTTTGTTTATTTTGTATGTTTAATTTTAGTATTTACTTAAGCATACAATATTAAGTTAAATAATTTATGCATATTAAAATTAATTATTAAAGAGATTATATAGTTTCTTTTATTGAATAATTATATGCATATATTATTTATTTATTAAAATTTGTATGTATGAATTTATGATTATTGTACATGCAAAATTATGCTACATAATATTTATGCATTGTTATTCAATTTATTTGTATTATGTTATACAAATAATTAGCTCTTTATTAAGAATTAATTAATGTTAAGTGATTGATATAATTTTAATTAATTAGGGAATAGCCACAACATCTTTAATTAATTAGAATTATATATTAAGTTTTAGAATCACATTAAAACATTACTTGTAATTAATCATATGTGATGTAATAAGATCTACCCACAGGAATTTTGTTATATTTGTATGATTAATTAGGATGAAATATCGGATTATATTTCTTGATATGCCCACAGGAATTAAGAAAAGGAACATAATTTGATAGTTTTGTCATAAGGTTACAATATGAATCTAATTGAGTAGGACTTTAGCCCACATGCAAGTTTTATGTCGCTAGATTCATAGATTAAGGCATGATTTATATTGGTAAAACATGATATTTATTTTGTCTCAAATTATGAATAATGAGCATGTATGTTTGAACTTCGCAGTTATTCAATCTGCGAATATTTCTGATATTAAGTGTGATATTCCCGAATTAAGGGGTGACAACTATAAAGTTTGGAAGGAGAGAATTCTTCTCCATTTGGGCTGGATGGTCATTGATTATGCTATTAGGAAGGATGAACCAACGGGTATTATTGAAACCAGCCTTCCAGATGTCGTTAACCTTTATGAAAAATGGGAGAGATCTAACCGTCTCTCCGTAATGTTCATAAAGACTAAAATATCTGCTGGTATCCGTGGTTCTGTCGATCAGCATACTAAAGTCAAGGATCTTTTGAAAGCTATTGATGAACAATTTATTAAATCTGACAAGGGCCTTGCCAGCACTCTAATAATACAGTTCTCATCCATGAAGCTCATTGGGATAAGAGGAGTGTGTGATCACATCATGCGCATGAGGGATATAACAGCTCAGCTAAAAGCCTTGGAGGTTACCATGTCGGATTCTTTCCTAATACACTACATTTTGTGCTCTCTGCCACATCAATATGGCCCTTTCAAAATCTCTTATAACAAACATAAGGATAAGTGATCAATTAATGAACTATTGACTATGTGTGTCCAGGAAGAGGAAAGGTTGATGATGGAAGAGGGCGAAAAGGTAAACTTGACTGTTCAAGGAAAGAAAAAGAAGGATCATGCCAAAAATAAGGGCAACATTCCTCCTCAGCTAGTCATAAAGAAAGAGTCAAAGTATTTCTTTTGTAAGAAGAAAGGGCACATGAAGAAATACTGCATAAAGTTTAAGAACTGGCTCGACAAGAAAGGTACTCCATTTGCATTTGTCTGTTATGAATCTAATATGGTTAGTGTTAATCATAACACATGGTGGATTGATTCTAGTTCTACAATCCATGTTTCTAATACCTTGCAGGGTATGAAAAACCTAAGGAAGTCAGTGGGAAGTGAACAATACATCTATTCAGGCGGGAAGATGAGTTCATACGTGGAGGCCATTAGGACATGCAGTTTAGTTTTAAGCAGCAACTTTATTTTACGTTTAAAAAAGACCTTTTATGTTCCTAGTTTTTCTAAGAATTTGATTTCTGTTTCAAGACTTGCACCTTTGGGTTTTTCGTTTAATTTTTCGGATTTTGGTTTTACTTTGTTAAATAAATCTGAAATTGTTGATTTTGGTGAATTACTTGATAGTCTTTATTGTATTAAATTGCAAAATGATGCTGCTTATAATTCTATGCATGTTACTTCTGGATTAAAACGATGTGTTATGAATGAGGAATCCTCTATGTTATGCCACCGGAGATTAGGACATATCTCCATTGATAGAATTAAGTGATTAGTAAATGAAGGAGTACTTAATACTTTGGATTTTGCTGATTTCAAGACTTGTGTGAATTGCATTAAGGGTAAGCAAACTAACAAGTCTAAAAAAGGTACAAAGAGGAGCTTGAACCTATTGGAAATCATACATACAGATATTTGTTGTCCAGACATAGACGCAAGTAGTCCAAAATACTTTATAACTTTTATAGATGATTATTCACGATATATGTATCTCTACTTGCTTCGTTCTAAGGATGAAGCTTTGGACGCTTTTAAAGTTTTTAAGGCTGAAGTGGAAAAACAATGTGGAAATTAAGATAGTGAGATCTGATAGAGGTGGAGAGAACTATGGTAGATACACAGAGAATGGACAAGCACCTGGTCCATTTGCGAAGTTTCTTCAAGAACATAGGATTGTTGCCCAATACACTATGTCTGGTTCATCGGATCTGAATGGTGTGGCAGAAAGAAGAAACCGAACCTTAATGAACATGGTGAGAAGTATGAGGAGTAACACAAAACTTCCTCAATTCTTGTGGATTGAAGCGCTAAAGACGACTGTGTATATATTAAACTGAGTTCCGACCAAGGTTGTCTCGAAGACGCCTTTTGAGTTATTCAAAGGTTG